>JBCFYV010000003.1:37025015-37063857 GCA_039000515.1 Timema cristinae | reverse complement strand
ATAAAACCCCAATTTTCTTGACAATAAAATTATTTGACGGGCCAAAAAAGGGTTTCTAGTTTCAATTTTTTCACGTATTCACGGGTTTTAAATTTCATTTGACTGCAGATTCCCTTTTTAATGTGTTTTATTTTTATTATTATTATTTTTTTTATTTTATTATTTATTTTTTTTATTATTTTTTTAAAAAGTTTTTTAATGTGCACTTTAAAAAATCTTCGGGTTTTTTTTAATTTCCCTCGAATAAACTTGGATTTTAAAACGGGACAAAACCCTTTCCCACCCCCCCCCAGGCTGTAATCCATCCTGTGGAAAGGGGGGAAACTTTACGTAAAAATTTCAATGAAAAATTTTTATCATCCAGGGAAGGGAAAATTGCCCCCCGGGGGGCCCTTGTCTAAGTGGGGCAGCCCGTTTGGGCGTTTTTGACAATTGGGGGGGAACGATTTTTAGATTTTTTCTCAAACTTTTTTTTTTTTTTAAATAGCATCAAATAATTTATTAAAATACCCAGTAATTTTAAAGGCAAAAAGGGGTTTTTGTATTTTTTTTTAAAAAAGGGGGTTTTACAACCTTTGGATTCTGAAATCAAGGTATAACTATCAACCATGTCCAGCTATGAGATGTTTTTTAAAAAAAAACACTATCACATTTGGATTTAAACACAAACACCCGCTTCAGTGGGGGGAACGATTAATACGTCACTCTCCTGTTAAAAGGGCTTGCTAAATGAGGGGGAAAGATTTTTTAAGGTTATTAATTTTTGGGGGGGGCCCTATGGGGGGGGCTTTTCCCTAAATGGTTTTTCCCCCCCCTTTCCCAAATGAAAATTAAGGGGTAGTTTTTAATCTCTAAAAAAATTTTTTATCCTTTTTCCTATCCATTTTTTTAATTAGCCATGTACTTTAAAAACCTAAAGCAGTTAGTAAAAACGGGGGTTATTAAAATGTAACAAAAAATAGAATTCATTTTTTTCCCCTTGGCCCATGTTTCCCGGTTGGGTGGGTGAGTTTGGTTTTTCTTAAATGTTTTCCATTCACCTTCCCATACCTACCCCGTTAAATTGGGAAAACATGGGGCCCTAGCCTAAAAAGAGCGGTAATTATTAAAAAAAGGTCTTTTTTTAAAAAATTTTTTCCTTTGTTTATCATTTTAGGGGTACAAAAATTTTTAAACGGGGACAAAAAAAATATTTTTTTGGGGGATATTTTTTAAAACTTTTAAACAGTACTTGTTTTTTTTAAGTGTAAAATTAATTTTAATTTTTTTTTTTGGGGTTAAGGGGAACGAAAATTAAAAAAATGACTTTTTTTGGAAAAAGAAGGGTTGAAAAACTTTTTGGGTGGGGTAGATTTTAAAGTAAAAAAAGTTTAATTTAAAAAATCGGAATTTATGATCATTTTTGATAAATTCATCCCAATAAATCTTGTAAAAAGGGCATTTTCTTTACCCAACGGGATTTTTTCTACCCATTTCGGTTTAAATCCCTAATCAAATTGCACTAATGGGTTTGGGATTGGGAAAGGGTTTTAAAATTTTAGTAATCCGCTTTTGGGAAGGGGAGGGTTTTTTTAAACCATTTTGGAAAAACCGGTCTGGTGCCCGGATGGGTTAAAACCCCAATCTCCCCGGTTTTCGGCAGTTACCCTTTAAAACGAGAGTACTCGTTTCCCCCATGTGGCCCCCGAAGGGGGTTTTTTTAAATGTTAATAAAATCAAAGAGAACAAAATTCTTTTTTACTTTTGGTTTAAATACGTTATGTTGCATAAAATACTTTTCCCTTACAATAATTAGTTAAAAATAGGGGGGGTTTTAAAAAAAATTTTGGGGTGAGGTGGTGAAAAAAAACCGGCCTTTGGAAGCTTATTGATATTGTCTCCTGGCTTTGGGGAGGAATTTATTTTGAGTTGGGGAACCTTTAAAGGGGGAATTTCCCAAATATCCCCAGATGATGGGAAATGGTAGTGAGAATGATTATGGGGGAAAAGAAAGAGGGGACCTACATTTTAACGTGGGTTCCGAACCACGGTGGGGGCCCTGGTTTCAACAAAGTCATAAAGAATGAAAGCCCCACTTTTTATCAGAGGGGGAAAGGAGGGGTTTGGAAATCAGATAAACTTTTTCCCGGGACCGGGTTTTTGAATCTAAACCCCTGCCAAAAAGGGTTTTTGACCCCCTTTATCCTTAAAACCTCCGGTTTTTGGGTATAGTGCGTTTTTTTTAAAATTTTTGGGGCCCACTGCTTTAAAAGCTTAAAATACCCTTGGTTTTATTATTATTATATTGCACCGGTCTTATCCCCAAGGGGGTTTTAAAAGACTTACGCTAATGTGTAATGTGGGGGGTGATTGTGAGATAAAATTGAAGGAACTACTTTTTAAAAAAAGGGGAAAACCGAACCCCACGGTGGGGCCTTTGGCACCCCCCGCATTTCAAGTTGTCTTGTAAGAGGTGGGGGAAAGGGTTTTGGGGGGAAATTTCAGATAAATTGTGGGGGAAAAAGAGGTTTGCCCCCACCCGCCAAACAAGAAGTCTGACCCTTTAACCCCTAGCCCGGGCCCCCAGGTCACCTAAGTTTGGGATTTTAATTAAAATAACTAGAGTGTTCTTTTGGGTTTTTAAAAGGGCCTCCACGTTGGGTTTGGGTCATTAAAATTTTAAATAAGGTTGAAATAATAAAGTAATGTTTAGCTCCCAAAAAAATTGTATAACAGCTAGGGGATTATGTTTTAATAAACCAATTTCCCCAATTTAATAATAATAGTAAATTTTTTAAAACAGCATGAAGAAGTTTGGGTCGAAAAAGGGGGTTTTTCTAATTTTGGGAGAAAAAAAAGGGGGGAAAAGAGAAAGAGGGAAATATAATAAGATGTAAAGGAGTTTGGGGTTAAGGGGGAGGGAAATGTGGGGGGAAAATTTCCCTGTTCAAACAAAAAAAGCCCTCACCCCAAATTTTAAAAAGCATGTAATTTTTAAGACCTCCCTTTTTAACACAAACTTGAACCTAAAGACATGAAATAAAAAATTTAAAGGGAAGACTCCTAGACTTTTAGCCGTTTTAAGGAATAGTGAAAATTTTAGAACTCACAACCAAATTAAAAGGAGAAAAATGACCTTTTGGGTTATTTAATTTACTTTTAGGAAAGGCAGTTAATAAACAAAACCCTAAGAAATCCTTAATTTTTAATTTTGAGATAAAATTTAAAAAATGAAATGCGGGTATACATAAAATTACAACATACTTTAAAATACATACTCCCTTAATACTTTACATACATACATACATACCATACATACATAATATTTTACTTTTATCCCCTTTTCCCAATATTATAACATAAAATTAATAAATACAACTTTACATAAATACATACATACATACATACTTCTACAAAATTACAACTAAAAACTTTCTTTAATTATACTTTACTTACTTTACACATACATACATACAAAAACAGTTTTTCCTTTAAATTTTTAAAAATACTTTTAATACTTACAACTTTACATACATTTTTATACATTTTTAAAATTTACTTTCTTTTAAATATTAAAACTTTAAAATTACATACATACATGCATACTTTTAAAAAATACTTTTACACATAAATAAGGGACGCCCCTTTTCCCTTTTGGGGGTAGGCAAAAAAACTTTTGCATCTAAAATTTACCCCTCCGATTTCCACCCTCCCAAATTAAATTTCCCTTCCACCCTTCCTTTTTTTTGCCCCTTTTATCCCTTCACTTCAAAAAATCATTCCAAAACCGATTTAATGCCTCTTTCTTATTTTTAAATTAAACCCTTATTTTTTCTTTTTTTCACCCCATCTTTTTACAATTTTTTTGCCTAGTTTACATGTCCTCCCCCCTTTTTTCTAAAACACTTTTCCTTCTAATTTTTTGGTTCGTCACTCGTCCCAGGCCTCACCCTTTTTAAACTTGCCCAAACCCAAAAAGTAAGACGATTTTTTCACATTGACTTTTTGGTTTCCCCTTCAAACCACACTTTTCAAACCCCCATTCTTTTACTGTTTTCTATCCTTTATGGGGTTTTTTTACCAAAAAAACTTTTCTTGGGAATCTCTTTAAAACCGCATTCACCTTTGCTCTTTTTGTTTTTCCTGGCAAAAAAAACCCCTTACATCTAAAAAAAAATTTTTGGCTTTTAAGTACACTTTTATTTTCTCCCCAATCTCGGCCTCTTTCGATATTTCTTTTTCTCTGCTTTTAATTAAAATAATCCAGCTAGTCTCCGAGTTTGGCATTAATCCTTCCCTTTGACAAAAACATTTGGCCCAAGATACAAAAAAATCTTTTTTTAATTTTTGCTAACAGTTTTCATTTTATACAAAAGCGGGACAATCATTTCCTTTTACCCCCCTTATCAATTATTTAAACTTATAAATGGGGGTAGATTATAAATGGGCCATTTACAGTGTAAAAAAGTTTTGTTCTTTGAAAGGGGTTTTAGGTTTGTCGGGGGGGGGTAAAAATTTTAAATTAATTTGTTTTAAAAAGATGAAAAATATACATTTGTCATGAAAAATAGTCCCCAGAAAACCAAAATTTTAAATAGACGGGGCCTGATTTTAGACACACGATTATTGCAAAAATTTTTTTTTTTGGGACTTCTGTACCCGTAAATTTGGGGATAAAATTCCCTTCTAAAAAACAACAAAAATTTTCCTTTACTCTACCAAAAACTGGCCCAAGGTGAGAGCATCTAAGGGGAGTCTTTTTCTCAGGTCTCTTTTCATACTTAAAAATTATAAAAAATTTTTTTTAACAAACCTATAAAAGAAACAAAATCATTGAAAAAATTTTTAAAACCAATTTAAGTTAAACTTTTTTTAAAAAAATTTTAAAAGTTTAAATATTATACAAGTTTTTTTCCAGAATAAAATTAAAAATTTAATTTTTTTTTTTGTTCTAAGGGGTTTTGATATTCTTATTTTTAATTTTGGGTTCGAAATTTTACAATTATTTAACATTTTGGGTTTTCCCTTGTTTGGGTTTCCTTTTAAAAACAAACTTGGAAAGGGTTTTTTTGGGCCCAAATCTTATTTTTTTTTGGGGTAAAATGGTTTGCAAAATCCTTAGGGGAACGGGTTCTTAGAAAATCATAGAAGGGAAGGGTTTTAAGAAAAATAGGGGCTTAGGAAGAAAGGGGATTACAATATTAGATGAATTGAAGGAAAAAAAAAATTTTCTGGGGGGGGGGGGGGGAGGGAAAGGGGACAAAAAAACATCGGTGGGGCTAAGTTCCGGACAAAAGGGGGGGGACCGGTGGGGTTGACAGAAATACCCAAATGAAAATTTAATTCCAACTATCCCAAATTTTGTTTAGCGGGGCAAAAATTTTTAAAATAAGGGGGGGTTTTTAATTTTTAAAATAAAGGTTCTTTTTGAAAATTACAAAATATTTTTTAGGGGTTTTCCACTTAGATCCCTTTTTTCTATGTTATAAATGTGGGTTTGTAGGTATTTATAGTGTTATATATATATTTAAATTTTTAATATATATAAATGACAAGCACATCCCACAAAAATTTTATTGGGTATGAATTTTTTCTTAATTTTAAATTTACCCCCAAAAAAGGGAAACTTTTAATAAAAATTGGGAAAAAAAAAAATTAAAAATTTGGTTTCCCTTAAGAAAAAACGTGCAAATAAGGGGAAAACAGAATGGCGAGTTGGACGAAAAAGAATTTTTTGGAAAGCGTTGTGAGAAGTAGGGTAGAAAATAGGAGTAAAAAAAAATTGGTGGGGGGGGTTTTGAGTGGAACCCAAAAATGCCAGGGGTTCTTTTTTCTAAAACCCCATTAAAAAAGTGCCAGTGCACCCCACGAAACCGTTTGAGAAATGACGTAGAAAATTTAAAAAAAAAAAAGGGAATTAGAGACCCTAAATTTTTTTTAATTGAACAAAAAAAAAGCTGGGCTGAATAATAGAAAAAAAAAACCCTTTATCATTGTAAAAAAGTGAAAAAATGAGTTGCATTGTCAAATTATTGTTTGTTTTTGTTATTAATAAAAAAATATATTTTGTTTTATTTTTTATTTTAAGGGCCCGGGGTTTAAAAAAAACTAACGAAGAGTGAATTTATGTTTCATTTGTAAGAGAATAGTTTATATTGGGGAAAAAAAATTAACTTTTAAAATTTAATAAATGTATAATATATTTTTAAAAAATTTTTTTAAATTTTACATTCTTTTGGAAATTACTGTGAGGACAATAAAAAAAAAATATAAATAATACCTTGTCTTAAGAAGTGGTTTTTTTTTACCGTTTTGGCCTACTAGGAGTTTTTCGAATGTTTTTTGTGAAGAAATTTGGGCTCTTAACTTGAGCCCCTTTAAGCAGTCTAAGCACTATCACACTTAGACACCCAATGTAGGGAAATATAAAGGAGGGGGGAAAATGAGAAAATTAACCTGTAAGCCCTTTATTTTAAATCTACTGTACTTTCCCTTTTTCTTCTGATGGGGTTTTTAAAACAATAACTAAAACCTTTTTAAATTTTTGGGAATTTCTTGAGTTTTTTTTTAAAAAATTAATATTTTTTTTTCCCTACCTAGATAGACATATGCTTTCATGGAATTTTAACCCTATATCCTGTCGGGGGGGACCCCAAAAAGAATTTTCATCCCAAACCCTAATAGCCAAATTTTGTATTTTAAATTTCCCAAAAAAATTACTTTTAAAAAGAAAACATTTATTTTAAGATACAAATAAAAATTTTTTGTGATGTTGTATGCCCGATTTTTAGAATTATACAAAAATTTTAAAGGGGTTTTATTTCAACGTTATGGGCTTTAAGGACCCTCTGAATAAACGTAGTTTTCTTTGCAGGGGAAATCTTGACTTTATTTCCGGGGCGTCACCGGTAGGCAATGAAAATTTTTACCTAAGCTGTATCGGGGGGAAACAAAAGGGGAGTTTAAAACTAGCTGCCCAATTCATTGGTTTTATATTACTTGGGGTTGGGGTTTTTGTATATGGTTTTAAAACATTTATTGGAAATGAAATCAAATTTTTTTTGAAGAAAAAGGGGGAAAAAACCTTTTTGGGGGTTCAAAGAAAAGGGGGGAAAAATTCCCCCTACAATCTTTTTCCCAGGCCCGAGGCCCCTTATTTTCTTAAACCCAAAAAAAGATCCCACCCAATTTTTTTTTAAAATTTAATTTAATTTATGACAGGGGAATCTATTATTTTTTAATATAAAGTGAAATTATATGGAAATAAATTTATTGTCTAACGGGAATAGCACCCACTAACTCTATTTGATTTAAAAAATTTTGGACTTTCCCCCTTTTCATTTTGAAACCTTTATTTTAGAAATAAATTCCCCGGGCAAAAAAATACGATGGGTTTATATGAGCTCCAAACCTCCCCATTTCCCCATCAAATCAAATAGGTGACCCTTAATAGTTTTTTTTTTACAAAACCAAACCCAATTTAAAGGGGGGGCCCCTTTTTTATTTTAAATTTTTTTAAAAAAATTTGAAGTCAAAAAAAAATTAAATACTTTAATGATTAGGCCTAAATACTATTTTTTTTAAAATGTTTTGTTTGGAAATTGTTCTCAGCCTGTAAAAAGTTTTTTGCAAATCGAAAATTTAGTTTTTTTTACTTTTTCAGTGGTTTCAATATATTTTTTAATTATTTTTAAAGTGAAATATAAAAATGCTTTTTATGTTTTTCGAATAAATTGTTAACCCCTAAAAAATATTTTTTTTTAAATTTTATTTTTAAATGATGATAAAAATTTGTTAAAGCTAGAAAAAAATTGTTTTTTAAAACTATTTTTAAAAATGTTTAAATTTTTGAATAGGAAAACCCAAATTTTTGCTTCCTAATAAATTGTAGTTTTATTTTAAAAAAAAAATTGACTAGAAAAAATAATATTTTGTTTTTAAATTCCAACAGTTTTGATTTATTTACAAAAAGATGTGTTTTTTTTTGAAAACATCTTTTATTGGGGACGTATTGAAACTTAAAACTTTATACGAAAAAATTTTTAAAACCAAATTCATCAAAACTTTTTGCGTAAAATAACGCTTCTACGGGAAAAGGGTTTTTTAATCATAAAAACATTTTTATTTTCCCCCTCAATAAATCTAAAATCAATACTTTATTTTCCCGGGTTAAACACTTTTTTTTAATTCGAAAAAATTGTTTAGCGTTTAATTCGTAATTAAAAAAAAAACAAAGTTTAAATTAAAATTTCATGCACATTTTTAAAAAAACCCATTTTTCTATTCTTGCCCTCAGTCAGGGGTTTTAGAGGTTTTTCTTTAAAAAGTTAAGTGACCAGATTTTCAACCCCTGCTTTGACTTTAAGAAAATAATATCGTTTTTTTACAAAAACCTTTTCGGGTTGTACATTATGACTAATTTAATAAGGGTTTTTGGGGGGATAGGAAGGATATATTTAAAGAAAGTGAAACCCGTTTTAAAAGGGAGGGGGAGGGGGGAAAAATTTTAGGGGAAAACCATCCTTAATACCCCCAAACCCGAAATTTGAACCTGATCTCTCGGGTAATCGGAAATTTTAGTCTAATAGAGGTAGCACGTTAGATCAAGTCCATTTTAAAGGGGGGTTTAAATTCCTTTTTTAAATAAAATTTGGGGACTTTCATTTGCTGGGGCCAATCGGTTTTTTTTTTCTCGGGAAATTTAAATTTTCTTTGAAAGTCATGTATTATATAAACTTTTGGTTCAAAAATTCGCGCATTAAATACCCCAAAAATTTTTTTAAATTTATTCAGATTTTGGGTGTGCCAAAAATGTTTTGCATTTTAAAAATGATTGTTTGTTTTTTAATTTATTGTTAAATGTGATTTCTTGGGTTTTTTTTATTTTATAAGTTTTGTGTAACCTTTTGTTTACAATATATATATATAAAAAATTTTTAAAATTTAAAAAAAAAATCCTGAAAATTTTAAAAAAAACATGTATACATATAATATTGTGTTTAATTTAGTTCGTCTTTAGATTGCTTAAAAAATTATGCATTGCGTTCCTTTTTTCACAAAGTAATTGAAAGTGCTGTATTTCATGTTTGCGCCCCACCTAAAGGGCGCTTTCCAATCTCTATAATAGGACGTAACCGCCACCGTTTTAAATTTAAAAATTTAAATTTCTTGTGTAAATTTGGGATTTATTAGGGGGAGCTCCTCCCTTTTACGCTCAGAATTAAGGGGGCAGAGTTTTTTAATTTTTCGGGGAGCCTCCCCCTTTTCCTCCTTTCGCCCCTCAAACCGGGTTTTAAACCAAACCCTTGATTGACGAAAATTTACAAGACTTTAACCTAGCAAAACTTTGAAAAGGGGGAACAAAGGAAACTTAATCAAAATTTAGGTTACCCGAGTTGGTTCATGCGTTTAAAACCCTTTGTTTTTTTCGCTTTTATTAGTTTACAGTTTTTTAAAAAAATTGGGTTTGCAGTAAACCCTTGTTTTTTGTGGTTTGGTAAAGTAATTCATTATCTACTCTGTTTTGGGTGAGTTTTAAAACCCTTATGTTTTTAAAAACCGGTTAAAAAATTTTAAATTTTTAAAATAAAAATAATAAAAATAGATATTTTTGAATTTTATTTAATTTTTTTTTGTTTTTTAACATCTAACTACCGCCTCAATATATGCATTTAGTCCAATAGGTGCCCTTTGGTGATCTGGGGATAAGGTGTGGGAAACCTCTGTTCGGGGGGGTTCGGGTTCAATCCCCCGGTCCCGGCACAGATTTATCTGTTTCCCAAAAACCCCTCCTTCACCCTTTTGACGGGACATCTTGTGAATGTGGGGAATGCCGGGCCCTCCCGGGGTTTTCGGTTTCCCACGTTAAACTGTAGGTCCCCCCTTTTCACTCACAATCCCCCCTTCCTTTAACATTACCCCTAAGTGCGAATAACCCGAAGGGTATTTTAAGACGCCGTTTTTTAGTATTAATAATTTAGGCATTTTATTTTACATGGGCCCTTAGGGTTGAGTAAGCTGGGGAAATTTTAGAGGAGATTTTACCGTAATAGTGAAAGAGGGGATGGGAAAACATTTTGGAATAAAAATATTCAGTATACCCAACCTGTATTTAAACATGATCTCCTCTTTATTGACAAATCAGACCAGCCCAAGATTTATATCCTGGGTTCCATTAAATCTTGTTTAGAATAGACTGTTGAGGGCAGGGAAATTGGGGTTTTTGAACCCAAAATCGGGTATATTGAGGGGTGCTTTTCCTAAAAAATTTTCCACCCTCCCGCCACGAAAATTATGGGTTTTATTTCCCTTTTGGAATTAAACCTTTATAATCCCTGGGCCCTAATTTAATTAAAAAAAATAAGGGGTATAACCCAAAGGGTTTATTTAAGAGTGGTGCTAAAATGAAAGAGAGAAATATTTTGTTACTGTAAAAGTTTTAATGAAATGGTTTGTTTTTTTATTTATTAAAAAGTTGTTTTGTTTTTTGGGACTTTTTTTAAAACAAGGAAAATTTTAAATTTTGGGAATAAAAAAAATCTTTTTCAATTTAAGTTTGAAAATTTTTAAAAAAGGGGTTTAAATTTTTAAATGTAAATTTACTAATAAATTTTAAGTTTTTAAAGGGCCCAACTATTATTAAATTTTTTGGGTTTATATTGTGGAATGATAATTTTTTGGTTTAACTAGTTTTTATTTTTTTTTTAGGAAAAATTTTAAACTACCCCAACCCTTTTTTTTTTAAAAACTAATTCGTTTTTTAAAGTTTGAAACTACTGGGAAAAATAAATATGGATGCTGGATCTTTATAGAAAACAAATTTTTAAGAAAGGGAATTTTTAATTTAGAGTTTAAATACGAACAAAAAATAAAAAATCTTTTGTTTAATCTAATTATTGAGGAAAAAACTATATTTTTTAAAAGCATTAAGCAAAACCTGGTAATTTTGAAAATTAGCGTTGATCCCCAAATCAAAACCCTACAAAAAACTATTACTTAACAAACTTTGGGTGTTATTATTTTAGAATGCCTATGGGCCCATGCGCCCCCAAAGGGGGTTTCTTAGATTCTTACTCCTACGTTTGGGGAATTTAAGCGTACCATTTTCTCTTCGTCCCAGTTTAAACTCTCGGCATAGCAGTACATTTTTTGATTGTTTAAAATTGGGGGGGCTTTTCCCTTTTTTAGAATGGATACTTTACAAATTTGAAACCCAAAAACCTAGCTCTTTAAAATGAATTTTCCCCCCTTTACTGAGCTAAGGGTAAGGGGTTTGATTCCTGGCATCCCCCGAAAATATTTACCATTATGACAATAGGGGTTTTCCTTTCACTTTTGGAAAATTTAAAATGGCTGGTGACTGGATGTTGTCCCTGCCCCAAGTCTCAAGTTAGTTTATAAGGTTAGGTAGCCGACGGGCCCAAAAAAAAAACCGGGTAGGGGGAAAAAATATAGGGGTTTTGAAAAAAATTTAATTGGCCCCAAACCCTTTAGGCGGGGGAAAAGAAAAGTGGATTAAAGTAATTGAGGGGAAAACATTGGCAATTGTGGGGTTTTTCGAGGGGGAAAAATTTGAAAATTCATAGTTTAAAAAAATAAATTTCCCTTTTCCATAAGCTTTTTTTAAAAAACCCCCTTTTAAAAATTTAAAAATTATTATAAATTTTAAAAAAATACTAAATCGATGATAGTAAAATGATTAAACTACTTTTTTTAAACCCAGATTTGTATTTATTAAAAGTCATGTGTACTAATTTTTTTTTTTAAAAATTAACTTTTTTTCCCACGGGAAAAAATCTCAAATTACTCTGGGGAATTTCATGGAAAACTTAAAGAAGTTCTCATGAAAGGGTTTTAAAATTAGTCAAAGTAAATTATTATAATTCTGTGGTTATTTTTGTGAAAAGTAAATTAATTAATTTTTTAAAAGAAAAAATTGCCCTTTTTGAAAAAATTGAAAAGCAAAAATTGGGTTTCCCGGGAACAAAACTTTTAAAAATCCTTAATTACCCAATTTAGTTTTTTTAAGTTTATTTTTTAATTTTTTTATTTAATAGTTAAAAAAAACTTAAGGAAAAGGGGCAGAGACTGATCGAAAAGGAAAGCTTTTTGTTTGTTTTTTTTTAAAGAGAAAAAATTTTAGGGTTTTGAAAAAAACCCTTAAATTTTTGGGTTTTTTCAGTAAATACTTTTTTTTTTAACCTTTTTTTATCCATCTCAACCCCCTTTCTAAAACAATTCTTTAATTCTGTTTTGGTATAATGTTTTCATTAAAAAATTTTTTTTTTAAATTTTTTTGAAAAGGTTTTTGTCAAATTTCTCTTTGTCCAAGACTAAAATTTTTCAACGGGAGACTTGGGGGTTTCTAGGGGTGGGTTTTTGTCGGATTCTATGTGGCGGCCGGGGGTTTTCAACCCTGGCCCCGGCAAAGAATTTTTTTTCTGATTTCCAAAACCCCTTTCCCTTTACCTCTGACAAAACATTTTTGTGAATGTGGGGAATGCCAGGCCCCCACCGTGGTTCGGTTTCCCGTTTAAAATGTTGGTCCTTCATTTCATTCACAATTTAAAACCCACCATTTTCACATTGCGTTTGGGGCGTTATAACCCGAAAGGGGAGTAAGACGCCGGTGGGTTTTAATTTAATTAAAAAATAAAATAATAATAATAAACATTCAAAGGAAATTTTTTAGTTTTTTATTTCTAGAAAGTTAATCTTAAACCAATTACCAAAAGAATATTTTTTTCTATTTCGGCCAAAAAAACCCTTTTTTCCCATAAAAAATGTTTAAAAAAAAAAAAAACATTTTTCTAGAATTCCCCTGGGCCCTTTAAACGAAAAATAGAAACCAAAATTATAGTTTAAAAAAAGTAGAAAGTTTAATCACCCGTAACTAAAAATTTTTTTATTGGAAAAAAAGCGAATTTAGAGTTGGGGCGTCGGGAAAATTTTAGTTTCCCCTTTTCTTTTCCTTTGTTAAATTGACCTTTATTTTTAAAAAAATTGCCCCTCTCCAAAGGGGGCGGGGCCGTGACCCATTTGTGGTATTTTAATTTTTATAGCCTCTCACCCCCCTCCCCCCTCACCCCCCCCCCCCGGGAAAGGTGGCCGTATTTTTGAAAAAATAAATTTTAAACCAGATTTAATTTTGATTTTTTTTAAAAAAATTTTTTTAAAAATAGCCCTTTTATTAAAAATTTTGTTAAAAAAAAAAAAAATCCGGCTTTTGAGGTCCATTTGGACCCCTTCCGTCCCCCTATGTTAAAAAATTTCAAATCGCTGCGTTTCCCTAGATTTGAATAGGGCAAACGCACACCCAAAAAAACACACAGAAAAAAAACCCTTTTTTTTTTTTATTAAATTTATGATTTAATTCTAAATTATTTTGAAAAAAAGACTAACAACATAACAACATTTTTAAAAAACTGGGTAACCCAATTTTTTCTGTTCTTCCCGAATTACAAGGATGGGCCCTTTAAGGGAAAGGGAGCTTGTTACATTGAGTGCGTGACAAATAAATCCCCGCAGTTCGCAGGGCAATCATTTTAATATGGTTAAGTCCCACCCAAAAAAACGCAACTAGAAAAGAGGAAAACAATTGTCGTTTAAACTCAAAAAAAATAGAATACATTGTACAAAAATTAAGATGAAAAAAAATAAAACTTGATGAAATTTAAAAAAAAAAGGAAAACAACAAATTAATTTTTTTTTTTTTAAAAAATTTTTGGCAGAAAAAAATTTCCATTTAAAATAAAGAAATTTACGAAAAAACTAAATATACAAAATTATAATTGCATTAGGGAAGGGTGTGATTGTGTTAAAAAAGGGCCTTTCCCCTTACACCTTTTTTAAGAGAAAAACTCATTTAAAAGTGCATAATCCTTTTGTTCCTTAAAATGGAAACAATTTTAATTATATTTGTATATACAGTAGGTGTTATAATATATATATATATTCGTAGGTGTTTTAAATTTTACAGTAGGTGTTTTAATTTTATATACGTAGGGTATATATTAAAATACAGTTTGGTATTATATTTATATATCGTAGGGTATACATATACAACCTATAATTTTACTTGGATATACACATATTTTTTTGTTTATATTAATTAAATACATATATTTGGGAAATGTATTATAGATTTCGGGCCCTTCCCCCAATCAATATTTTGTAAAAAAATTCCCCCAAAACTGTTACTTTTGTCATAAGAAGAAGCTCCTGCCCTGTTTTAGTTTTGTTTATTTTTCTTTGTCCCCCAAAGAATTGGGAAAAACGATATTATTTAACGGGTGTGAAAAATTTAGATTCTTTTTAAATGTATTTTAATTGCCACAGTTGTATTTTTTTATGTTTTGGGGTTTTTCCCCCGAACAATTTGGGCTGTCGGGGGGCTTTTCCCAATGAAATACGTAAAGTGTAAAAATGTACAGTTTATATTATAATTATAAAAGAGTTCTGCGAAAAAGAAAAATATTTTTGGCAACAATTTTTTTTAAAAAACCCTTAAAACCCTGATGGTTGGCCCCCCCCCTGAAGTTAACAAAAAAATTGTTTCTGGAGTGGCCCATTTTCCTCCTTCCCCTCTCTCTCGCTTCCCCTCTTTAATTTATATATATATTATATATTGACCCCCCCTCGAAGAGAGAAAATTGGGACCGTAAAAAAAAAACCGGCCCATGATTTTGATAAATGTTGACATTTTTATGCCCTCTGAAGGGCAAAAAAAATTTTTTTTTTGGGTTTCACTGTCTGTCTGTATTTTGGACTGGGAAAAAAACCAGAAACTGGTATCTGGGGTTTTCGTAAGACCCCCCCCCAAAGGGGTTTTTTTTAAAAAATTTTATCTAGCCCCCAAAATTAAGGTTTGTTTCTAAAAGGGTTGAAATAGATAAAATCGTTTTTCTTTAAAAAATTTGCTAAAATTAAAAGATTTTGGTTAAACCTTTTTTTTCTAAACACTTTAAAGACATTAAAACAAAATGGCAATTTTTAAAATTTTTCCTTTAAATAAACTTTGAGGGTAAAAAAGAGAAATTTTTTAATTTCGGGTCGTATTCCGTAACCTTTTTTGGGATACGAAGGGAAAAAGTTTAAAATTTATATTAAAAATGGTTTTTTAAAATGTAATATATATTTTTTTTATACCAAAAAGGGGTTGAGCTATAAGTAAACCTTTTTTATTTTTTTTTGAAATACCCTTAAAAATTTTAAAATTAATTGTTATTTTCTTTTGATGGAAAAAAGAGATCCCCTTTTTTTTTATGTTTCTGGTTTAAAAGGGGTTTTTCTAAAAGTATGTTTGATATTTGTTGGAATGTTTCTGTAACAGTGTTTATTTTTTATTTCAAAAAAAATTTTCTTTTTTTTTTTAGTTTAAAAGGGCTTTATTTTTAAGATTAAAGAGGGGAGAGGAGAGAGAGGGGAAAGTAGGTTTTGGTGCACTGTTCCTTTTTTTTTTTTGGGTAGTACATTGTTATTATTTTTTTTTCCGTCGGTTTAAAATTCTCAAATCTAAAGGGATCAATCTTTGTTTTAGATTGGCCTGTCATTTTGAGGAAAATCAGGTTTCGAAAAACCCGGTTTGGGTCTAATGACAGTGGTTTCTCCTAAATGGTTTTTTTAACCCCTATCCTTACACTAAAAATTGGGTTGATTTCTTTTAAATCCTTCCTTCCTCTCCCCACCCCCTTATAGTTTTTTTCTTTATTTTCGTAGGCTATGGGCTTTAAAAAGGTTGAAATAAGCGGTGACGGTGAAAACAAATAAAACAATATGAAAATTTTTCGAGGGATCGATAGAAGTAAAAAATTTATGTGTAGTTTAAAAGAACTTTTATAGAAATTTTTTTTAAAAAGTTTCTTTTTTTTTTTCCCCCTTTTTTTTCCCCATTGAATGTAAGGTATCAGGGAATTAAAAAAAAAAATTTTTTAAAAAAGGGCCCATTTTTTTCAGTGGGGGGTTTAAAATGGGTTTCCCCAAAAAATTTTTAAAAAAAAAAAAAAATTGGAAAAAAATTTTCCTTAATGTCGTAAATAAGGGGTAACCCCCTCTCTAAACCCCCTTTCCTTTTCTGCCCCCACCAAAAACATTTTAAAATTAAAAATCAAAGTTGCAGAAAGCAAGTGACTTAGAACTAAAAAAATCCACAAAATTTAAATTAATAAATTATTTTTTTTTAAAATTTCTTATTTTTTTACAAATTTCCTCTAAAATTTTTTTGGCCCAAAATTTTTTATACTTATTACTTTTTTGGGGAAAAATGACTTTTGGTTTTATTTTTTTTTTTTTTAAAAAATTAAAAAATTTTTTAAAAAAACAAAAAAACAAAAAAAAAAAGTATATATTTTGTTACATATAAAATTATAGTAAAATTTTTTTATTTTTATAATTTTTTAAAAGGGGTTTTTTTTTAATTAATTTTTTTTTTTCCCTTTGGGAAAACCCCCACGGGGGTTTGGTTCCCCTTTGAAAAAAAATTTGGGGTCTTAGTACAACCAAAAAAAATTTTAAAAAATAGGTAACCCCCCCCCCCCAAAAATTTTGGGGATAAAATTTTTCGGGGCCCCATTTTGCTCCGCCCCTTTTTTTAAATGTTAAAATTTTTGGGGAAAAAGGTGTGGGGAAAGGGGTTTAAAAAAAAGGGGGGGGGGTGGGGTCGGGTGGGGGGGGGGGAAAAAAGGCCCAAAAAAATTTTTTTTTTGGGGTGTGTTGTTTTTTGTTAAAAAAAAGGGGCCCCCAAAAAAAACCAAAAAAAAAATATGGGGAAAAAAGGGGGCAGGGCATTAAAAAAAATTTTTTTTCTCTACTTTAACATTTTTTTCAGCCCCCAAAAAAAAAAAAAAAAAAAAAAAGAGCAAAACAACAACTAAAAAAAAAATTGTTTTCGAAGAGCTTTTGGGGGGGAATATTTTTTTTTTGGCCCCCCCCTTTGGGGAAAAAAAAAAAATTTGTGGGGGAAAAATTTTTTCATATTTTTTTATATCCCGCCCTAGATGTTTTGAAACAAAAACCCTGGGTTGGTCCCCCCATACGTTTTCATAAAAAAAAAATGGGGGTAGTAGTACATTTTTTTTAAAAAAAAAAAACCCCAAAAATCAAAAAAATAATTTTTTAAACAAGGATTTTTTTTAAAAATTTTTTAAAACCCCTTTTTATTATTTGGGGTTAGACAGTGGCGGAAACCCCGGGTGGGGGGAAGGGTCATGTGCCCCCCCTTTTCGATTTTGGGGCAAATATCCCCGCCCTTTTAAATTTTTCCCCGTACTAAAAAAGGGAAAATTTAAATTTTTTAAACTTTAAAGAGAAAAAAGGGAAAATAAAAACACCCCCAAGGGGTTTTTTACATCCCCTTTACGGAAATTTTTTTTAAATTTTTTAAATAATAGGGGGAAATTTTTGATACAGAAACCCAAAAAAAATTTTTATACCCCCAGGTAAGTTTTCATTTTTGGGTTTTTTGTTTTTCTAAAAATGGGGTTCCCTTTGGGAAAAAAATCTTTCTGTAATACCGGGTTAAAATTTTTTAAAAAAGCAAAAACTTTTCGTTTTTTTTTTTTAAAAGGGATTAAAATTTTTAAAATTTGGGTCCCCAATTTTGGGTTTTTTAAAAATTTTAATAATTTTTTTACTTTGTTTTAAAATTTAAAAAGGGGATATATCATTTTAATTTAACATTTTTAAATTTTCAATACAATTACCCCCAAGCAATGTATTTATAAGATTTCCCCCATAAAAGGATTTTTTAAAATTTCCCCAAAAGTTTTTTTTAAAAAGGGTATTTTTAAAAGCATTTAATTATTTAAAAATTTTTAAACTTTTTTAACCCCCGATTTATTATAAAAAGGGGGTACCCTAAGGGTTTGTTTGTTTTTTTAAATTTTCCCTTTAAATTTAAAATTTTTCCCAAAAAGCCGTTTTTTAAAATTTTCAAAAATTTTAAAAAAAATACATAGCTTTTTTTGATTCTTTTTTAAAAAATTTTTTTTTTGACAAAATTAAAAAAAAGTTACCTTTTAAAAAAATTTTCATATTTGATACTTCAAAAAATTAAATAGCATCGTCACTTTCGAGGGGGTTGTATGAAAAAAAAAAAATTTATAATTTTACCCCTTTTGAGGGGGAAAAAATTTTTAACCCCCGTTTTGAAAATTTTATGGGAGAAATTTTTTTTGGACACAAAACCTAAAGGCCCCGGGGGTTTTTTTTGATTCTGCCCAAATTATGTATTTTTAAAACCCGGCTTCAAAAAAATTAAAAATTTTATGAAAATTTTAAAAAAATTTTGCCTTTTTCATTCTAGAATTTTTTAAAAAAGTTTTTTAAAGGAAAATTTTTTTATTAAATTGCGTACAAAAAAATTTTAAAATTAAATAATTACGGGAGGGTAAAAAATGGGGGGCCCCTTTTTTTTTCGGTAGGTTTTTCTGTTGGGGGTTAAAAAAAAAAACCCTTTTCTTTTTTATTCTTTTTTAAACCCCTTTAATTTAAAAATTTCTTTTTTTCGTTGCAATGGAATATTCCCCTTTTTAAAATTTAAACCCAAAAGGGTGGGAAGGGGGGAAAAAAAAATTTTTAAAAAAAAATGAAACCCAAATTTTTGGGGGAAATGAAAAAAAATGGGAAAAAACCCTTTGGGAAAAAGGGGCCCCCCCAGAAAACCCTGTTTGGGGGTTTGAACCCCCCTTTCCTTTTCCCGGGAAAAAATTTTTTAATTATTCGGGGGGGAAACCCCAGTTTTTGGGGGATTTTTAATGCGGGTAGATTATGATTTTACCCCCCATTTTAGAAAAAATAGTATCGGCTATATTTATTTTAATTGTATTTACTAATTTTTTTTTCTAGGAGAGTTACACAAAAGATATTTTATAGAATGCGCAACTCATACTGAAATATTATTTAAAGTAAATTGCTTTAAAACCCCTTATAGTCAAAGAGAATACACCTTTTAACATAACTAGTTCAAAAGGTTTCCTATAAATCAAATAGTGAAACATATTTAATTTAATAAAAAGGGCTGATTGATTTTCTAAGCCTTTGAGGGTCGGATCAAATAAAAACACTCTGTTGATAAAGAAAAATGTTCAAATTTTCATTCTAATACTTAAGAAAGGAATATCCTAGACTATTTTTCTCTCTTAATAATGCGTTTATCACTTTATGGGTTAATCCGACACCTAAGATCAGTCGGTAGAATGCCTGTCTACTGAGCCAAGGATTCCGGATTCTATTCTCGGCATGGCCGAAAAAAATCATTTGTGAACCCTCTCCCCAGTGTTGAACTAACGGCCGGGGACTGGTTGTTGTGCCTGTCCTAGTCTTAAGATAGAATATAAGGCGTATGAAGCTGCGACAGGCCTAGCAAGCCGGTAATAGAAAATAAATGGCTTGGATAAAAAAAACTGAGCCAGGCCACAGGCTGGAAAAAGTAATGGATGTAAAATAACTGTATGGGTTAGGGATAAACAGGCTACCTTAAATAGAATTTATTCATAATAGCAAAGATAAAGTATGGGAAAAAACAAATAGGACATTACATGCCAAAACCAGGACTGCTGCAAACAATAAGAACGCAGAAAATATTAAAATTCATGGAATATGCTTTGTCAGGTAAAAACCATAAAAAAATGTGAGAAAAAATTAAAAAATGTATTTAAATTTTTTAATATTTTGCAATGAATTTTGAAATAGGAAATAATTGATCTTAAGCTCAGTGTAAGTTTTTAATGTCAACTCCATTTACATTTCATGAGTAGCACTGACATATTTGTTGATAAAAAAAAGAGGTAAAACAAACTAGTTTTTTTTTATATAGCTTAGCATCAATAATAGTGAAAAAAACTGTATTTTTTGCTCCGGAAATCCTAAAATAAAATAGCTGGGGAATTTAAATTCTTGGAAGGTTTGGCAAGGCTTGGGACCATCCTCAACCCACTAGTCCAGGGTTCAAACCCCAACTTCCACGTAAATGCCGACCCAAGTCTTAAAACGTTCAGCTATTGCTCTCAGTCCCAAAAACCAGGACTTTAAATTACGACCGAATTCACTCACTTTCCAAGTAACATGAGAATACAAACAAATAAATAACATCAAATAACACACTTCAGTGACCACGTGGTGTAAGGCGTCACTTTCACAGTACATTAGACTGCTGATGCTGGGGATCATGGTTCAAAACTTGATAGGGTGAGAAGAAAGTGGTTGTTCCTAAATGCTTTTCCACTCTTCCTCTACACAAATGCACGTACACTTCCTCTAACTTAAACCTTCATCATCCGTAACACACCACCTTAACTAGTACTGTAGTCTATATATGAGTCCAGCCTGAATGGGTAGTAAGACGCGGTGCTGAACAAAATATGTATATCAAATTAAATAAGATAGATTTATTTTATTGGTGGATCAACCTAAATAAAAAAAAAGTCAGGGTAACAGAATCGTAAGAAGGTGAATGAGGAAGTTGAATATCCAGATGACAGGTGGCCCTGCCGTCCATTGTCAGGAGAAGGAGGGGGTAGAAGAATACAGGGGAGGATGGGATGCTCAATATTTCAACAGTCGCCGACCAGTCGGGCGCCACCTCCTCCCCTTTACTTCCATCACTGCTCCCACCCCTCCCCCCAGACTTTTCTACTTCTCTCACAAGCTTATTACGACACAAACTTTCCCCTCCTCATAACTAGGGGGTAGCACTCGCGTCACCCACGCGTGGAATGAAACCCATAACTACCTCAAAACGAGCGAAATAACGGCACGCTGTTTCCCCCAACACATTTTGTGATAAACTTGATTTGCCATGGTACATGGTTTTTTTTTTTTTCTTTACAGTTTAAATCTGTTCACGGAAACTATTCATTGCTACCGTAATTCACTTGTCTACCAGAATGAGATATAGCTTTTTTTTTTAAAGAAAAGGAATCTTTTTTTTTATTAATCAGGCTAGGTTTTGCATGCATCTACCTTAAAAGATTGCTTTAAAACCTTTTTTTGAAGTACTATAAAATCAAAACATTAATGATAATAGTCAGACCTAGAATTGTGTTGTGAATTGCAACTTTTTTAATGGAAAGATATAGTTAATTTATTAATGTTGTGAACTTGTTTGTTAGTGCATGATTTATTCATTTATATAAAGTCTTAAATAACCTGAAAATAAGTTTATAATAATTTTGGTTTGGTCAAGTTATAATTTTTTTATTCTACATATTCGTTTATTAAAAACAAAATTTAACCTTAAAACTTATCACAGGGTAAATACAAGCTCTCAGCATAATTAATTTGTGTTTTTTTTAATTTAATGTCATCCGTTTTTAAGTGTGTGTGTGTGTATATATATATGTATATGTTTTGAATATGTTGACACGTGGAATGAATATAAATACAAATGTCTCCAAACCAAATATGATAGTTTTTGATAAGGATTGATTAGGAAATGATTGTCAGATTAGTATAAATGGAAACTGTTAGAACAATTGAATGATTTTGTGTATCTGAACATAACTTTCTGTAAAAATTGAAGGATATAAATGGTGAAATCGACAGATGGGTGAATGTTTACTGAAGGGAATCCAATAGGTCAATGTAAAACAAACGTTGTAGGTTGGTTTGGGCATGATTAAAAAATGAGTGTGGATCGAGTATGCCATGTAAGGCGTGGGTAAATGTTATATGTAAATGTTTGATAAAGATAAACATTGAGAATTTTAAGCATAAAAGAGCATGTATGACTAGGTGTATGGATGTTGTTGAAGCGAAGTAAGAATGCAAAGATAAGGAAGTGTGGATAAAGCTAGCGAGGATGTATGAAATATGGAGTTGTGTTTTGAACTATATGCATAGTTTCTAGCCTACCCCGTAAGGGAACGAAGTGATTAGGTATGTATGTAAATGTATAATACTAACAGAAGAAGCCGGTGTTTCATAGGGTAATCGCGCAATGTGTTGCGTTGCTAACTCAGGAAAATCTTTTCTTGACTTCAAACAGAGTGAAAAAAACTCATTTTATTTCTTCTAGCCTAATTCTTCATAAATTTTTTAAAAAAACGTCAAAAAATTTGAAATTCCAGCTTAGATTTGCACATATTTGTGCATAGGGACTACTAATTTTAAAATGTCATCCCCCAACTTGCGGTATATATAAAGCAATGCTCATGACAGAGAATCGGATAATCAAACTCCTAATTTTATTAATATAGAAGATAAATAAATATGTATAAATATTTCCAGAAATCTATATTTTATTTTAATAAATATGTAAATACCAATAATTTTCTTAAAATATATTTTTAAATTGGGTTTCTTTATTTACTGAAAATAGGTTAAATCAATAAAATGTCCAAACAACAACTAAACCTTTCTTGGAAATTTCGCCAATGCAATGTGTCATTAATGACGTATCTATTACCTAACACGAACTTCCTAAGAAATGGATCAATATAGTATGTACTTCAAAAGTCAATCAGTATACTTAAGGGAACCACCTAATTGAAGGGAAATATTCTCAGAATTATTTTTTTATTATTATGAGAATGGCATATTTGAAGATTCAAAATCACTCAAACCTGCTTCGGTTTAAGGTAAACTAGTTAAATGTTTCTAAATATTTCAAATCATTCTTAAAATGTAAATATCTTGTTGAACATCTTCAAAAATGAACCGAGTCTACCTTTTCATACAATGTTTTAAAACTTTTAATTGAAGGTTTATAGTTCTATAGACATATCAATAATGTACTAATTTTTTTATGATAGTCATATTTTAAAAATAACAAATCACATCGTGGCTAATACGTATTTCTGAACGAATTTACCGCATCTCATCGTTTCAGTAGGCGCTCTCCTAAGGTTGAGAATCTAGGGACTCGAGAAAAGGTCAGTGTTTTGGCATTTCTTTTATAACAAAACATTTTTTGGTGAAAATAAATCTAATATTGCCCTGGTAGAAATATCGAGTTTAATTTTCTTCACATGGTGAAACGGTTTTTGAATATCTGTCAAGGATGTCCTGAGAGTTAGCGACTACTTTTTATCTTCATTTAAAAAGTTGTTCTCTAATACCATTATGCTCATGACAGATATTCATCAACTGTTAATATGATCATGTGAAGAAAATTAAACTAAATGTTTGTACTTAGGCAAGATTCTATTTATTTCAAGAAAAAAAAAGTTTTGCTATAAAAACTGCTAAAATACTACTGCCCTTAACGCGCGTTCCCTACATCCCCACCTTATGGCAGACATGTAAGACATAATAGTTTGAAAAATACATAGAACTATTTTATGTTCATTGCTACATATTTTACTCCCCATTTTTACTGAATTCAGCTAGTTTAATTTTTATTTTCTAGCAAAGCGCTTTACTTCGCATTCGTATTATACATAAGTGTATTATTTAGCACCACGTCTTACTACCTGTTCGGTTTGTACGCTTTAAGTACTGATTACGCTAATGGATAGGGAATTGGGAAGGTTGAATTAGAGGAAATGAACCCGCATTTGCGTGGAAGGAGAGTGGAAAACCATTTATGAAAAAAACCCACCAGTTCACCCGACCGAGATTCAAACCTCGATCTCCCCGTCCTCAGCAATCGAGCTCAACACGACTAGCGCGTTAGCTAACTACGCCACCGAAGCGGGTTGCATAAGTGTAGTAATACTCTATTGTGTTAGGAATGAATAAGATTTAACTTAGAGTAAGTGTATCCACAATTGCGTGGAGGAATATTGTAAAGCCCTTTGGGGAGACATTCCCCCCTGACCGAAATTCAAACCTCTATATTCTCTTTATTGGCAGTCCACTCTACTGCAATAGTGTTCATTCAAGCAACAAAATGGGTGCCCATTTTATTAAATCTGTTTACATAAACATATAAACTCCAGACATGCTTATGCGACTGGTTATCACTTCCACCTCACATTTGTGAATCCAGGGTTCCAACCTAACTATCTGACCCGTATTTTTAAAACTATTTTTGCTTATTTAAATATTCTATTTTCACTTAAATTGAATGTTGGTGGATTCTTTCAAAATAAATATTAATCTACTACAGCCCAAAGATTCTATTGTTTAACTGGTCAATGACAAGTACTGGCACTAGAAAATTACGATTAATACGGCCATTTTTAAGATAACAGCTAAATCGCCTCATTCCCCACCTTGATAAACGCGCGGATTAGATAGCAAGTTCATCTATCATCTAGTTTGGTTATCTTGTGATGAGGAGGTTGTGGCTCTTGGAATATAAAGATTTTCTCAATGTATTTTATCCTAAATATTTATTTACTTTCCTTACACAAAAGTCCAGGTGCACTTATTAAAATAAATGGTATGGAACTCCGCACGGACTTTCTCGCTCTATTGTTTAAAAATGGAGATAATTACTCCAAACTCGTAATATATGTGAAACGAAATAATATACACTAGCAAACCCAAGCATAAATTGCACTATATTTATGTAAAATATTTTGTGAGCCCCAGTTTTATATGTAATAATTTTATTTTTATAGAATGTCCACATTCGTATGTTTGGACCAATAAAAATGATCGATTTTGGGTCCACAAGAGTCAACACATCGTATTAAAATATTACTTCCGTTCAAAATTATAACATTTGATTAGGAGTTTTACATCTTCAGGCCATCGCATTGCTATTAAATTCCTCATTTATAAATTTTGACCAATAAAAAATGTAAATATTGAGTATTGAGTCTAAAATGAAGGAGATAGATGATTGTTGTACAGAAATTTCTCCTAAGATGTTAAAGGAAAAATAACAAACTTTTTGAGATACTTGCTTATATTTAATTACTCTATGGTATTACAGAATTATTGCGTTAGAACTTAAGTAGTATCTCTTTACAACTAAAGCTAACAAAATTATATTAATATAATTGCCAATATTTCAAAAACTGTTGGTTTTATCAAAATATAATTTTTTAAGTTTTTATTTAAATAGTATTACAATTTTGCAATAATAAGTTATTTAGTATCTCAAATATTTGTGGAGATACGGAAATTTTTTGGGAAAATCTGTTTTATTTTTCCCTTTTCACTGTTTATCAATCTACTCTTAATTTTCAGTCCAAACAGACACACAGACATACGGCATTGCAAATACCACTTTTTAGGGTTCAGGGGGTCATGATACGTCAAGATTAATCGACATTTCAGGTTATATATTTTTTTTTTTACGATCAGAATACGTTACCTTTAGTGTTCGAAAATTTAAAAAATATATATATTTGTGTATAGCTTGAATTGGTTTTATAAAAATACTATTCGAATAAAATATTTGTACTATAAATAGATCTACATATTTGTAAATATAAGTAATTTCACATCTCAAATAGTTTAGAAGATATGATAAAAAAAATTTACTCATCAGACCGGAGTCCTTAAAGTATATTTGCCAAAATATTGATGATAGCCATTTGGTTTGGAATATTTATAAATGTTTTGGAATGAAATTTAATAATAATAATATATAATATAAAATATATATAATTATATAATATATAAAATTATCACAATAGCTTATCTACCTGTAAGATTGCGAGAAAGTAAAAATCTAGTTTCTTCAACCATAACCTATTATTTACACACATATTTACTTACTCTATTCTATTAGGAAATCAAAAGTTCTTTGCAGTACCTATCCATATCTTGAGCTAGTTCTATCCAGTACATTTCATTATACCCTATTTTATTGAGGTCCATTCTAATGTTAACTTCCTAGTTTTAGGTATTTCCAACTGTCTTTTCCCAATGAGTCTACAGGTGAATACCCTGAACACGCGTCTAGATTTTTAAATTCACGCTGCACATAATTTTAGGAATTTAAAAACACCTGTATGTTGGCTTCTTCTAAAGGACACTGTATACTAGAAGTAAAATAACCTCACACTGTAGTATTCCTCATGAGACTGAACTTTCTGAAACATCAATATCTCTACTATGATCTATAATAATTATCTTATTTTTTTCTATCTGTTGAAAAGTTACTCCCCACCCCACCCTCCCACCCCCTCAAGACTACTGAGTTTGACTTACCGAATATGATTCTTGATGCGGCTATAAGATTTATCCTTACTAAAAGTCATTTAGATCTCACAAGCTCTGTTGGTCATGTACAATTGATTATACAAGCGTATCCATTATCCATAATATATATATATATATATATATTATATTATATTATATATTATATATATATATATATATATTATGGATAATGGATACGCTTGTATAATCAATTGTACATGACCAACAGAGCTTGTGAGATCTAAATGACTTTTAGTAAGGATAAATCTTATAGCCGCATCAAGAATCATATTCGGTAAGTCAAACTCAGTAGTCTTGAGGGGGTGGGAGGGTGGGGTGGGGAGTAACTTTTCAACAGAGATATATATATATATATATATATATATATATATATATATGTAAAATCGTAACTTAACACGTGGTAGAAATTGTTTAGCATCAGTGTCGAGTAGGAGTGCACGTGTCAGTAAATAGTCATGGTCAGAGGTGGGGATGACACCCTCATTTAGGTAAAGTTTGAGGGAACGTGTACTTGGTTAAGTACGGACATTGTTCCTATTCTCCTCTCTCTCTAGGCGTAGAGGAGGTGGTGGTGGCGGGGTTTTACCACCTCTCTCTCTTTCTTTTTATCACCTTTACTGCCATGTTTCCCCACGTGTCTATCTGTCTTTCTCACCTGCCAGTCCCCGCTGCATACACTTCACCCTATCGGGACGGCATGTCATACGCATCTGAATCAGTTAGAACAACAGAGAGCTATGTCACATATCGCATTTGATAAATGTTATATCAAACTGTATCAGGCTGGATCTATATTCCCACATAACTAATGGCTAATAGTGCGCGATAAGTTGAAAGACATTATTTTCAAATGATGACCTTGATAATCGATACACAATGAATAATGATCATTGCACAATGCATAGAGTTGATAACTTAAAAACTTTTTATGCATCATGCATGTACTTGATCATATACAGCCCTTGCATTTGCCAATGAGAATGCTAGGAGAAGCCATAGCTAATTTAATAGCGTTATGCACAGCAAAGAGAATCTAACTTCTATGTTCATCTTTGAAGTGCCATTCTTGTTTGTCATTAACGATTGTTCTTTATCTTAAAGGCAATGTATATAATTGAAAATAAAAGGGGAAAATTACATGTTTGATTCTGTTACTGAAGGGTAGAAATACCATAATATTATTGACCTTAATACAATCAGAACCAAATAGAAACAACCTTTGATTTAATAGCATCGATTCGCTTAAATTAATATCATTTAAAGTTTAAAAAGATACCATTTAATTGTTATGGTTTTCCACTTTTCCGAGTGAACTGTTAAGGGAAGTCTTTTTTAGATACGCTATCTAGAAGTGCGAAGAGATTGGGCCATTTTCTATTAATAAAAGACTATTGATTTACGTGATGTTTTAAAATCTACGTTTTATTATAAACCGGTGTGTTTTATTTATTTATTGTGCACTGTACACTATCCAATATTTACTATTAGCTATTCGTTATGCATGAATATAAATCCAGCCATAAGTGGGTTCAAAAGAGTTTTAAATTCTGTCTGAATTTTTTTATGTGAAGCCATTTGTTCTCTATTGATTTATTAACTTTTTTTCTACGATATACATAGTTAGGGATCTTATATAATATTTTCATTGCTATATAAAAACACACTACCTTATTTAATAAAGTGTTAATGACTTTATTAATTATATTAATTTTAAGATATTTGATGATTGTTTTACTGGTTTCGATACTTAAAAACTGCTACGCTCTTAAAAATAAAATACAGTAGTGTTAGGGTGTTTACCTTCTAGTAGGTGGCATCCTAAGCACTCAGTGAATATCTTTAAAATATAACATTTTTTGGAAAAAGAGACAAGAAAACGTCTTGAATGGTTTATGGGCTAAGAATATGGTCTCACATAGATATTTTTGTAACTTTTGATCATACATTTATATATTCATAAACTTACATATATATATATATATATTTGCACTTATATTTATTTATATATATGTACAAAAAACTAATTGTGCTAAATGCTAAAATTAGTTGTTTTATTAAATCAAACTTTCTTTGGAATGGAGCATAAGCTTGGAACTCGTACTAAAATATTAGATATTTATCGACATGTAAATTTAAATCAAACCTAAATGTATACATATATATATATATATATATTATTACATAAAAATAGAACCAAATATTCAAAACAGATAAACATATTTCTCTTGTATATGGTATTAAGGTTAATTGGTATAAATTACATATTGTAATACAGTTGAACATATTTATTAAAAAATAATGAAATAGAAATGTATTAAGGAAGATTTTTTTTTGAAACCTGAAAAAAAGCTACAGAATTAGTTATCATTTTGCTACAGTTCTTATTGAAGGGGGTGGGGGAAAATAGTATTTCAAACCTTATAATCCCTAATTGTAACATGTGCGGTTAATGTACTGTGTGAAACTTCAAGCTGACGGATACAAGTGTCCTCTTGGTCCATCAAACTGCAGACTGTGGCGCCTGACCCGACTAGCATCGCACCCACCAACCCCCATCCCATACTGCCCAATCCCTCTACATCGTCCAGAGCCCTCCATTACCTGTAAATCGGAATTAAATTCGATAATGAGGCGCTTGTGACATGGAAGTAATCGTCGTTTTATGTTCAAGTAGGCTCGAGTACATTCGAGCACTCTCCCTCCCACCCCACACCCCTCAAACACTTATTCTCTCTTCCCTTCACCTCCTCTCCCACCCCCTCCCCACCCCCAGCCCCTTTCCCAAACTCACACTGGATCACTTAAATATACGTCATACAACAACAAGCTGTCTCCACTTCTATTGTATCGACTAACCTACTAAATTTACATTTTCCAACCAATAGATGAGTTCCGGCCTATCTTTAGAACCAGTAATTTAAACTGTTACTTCACATTTCATTAGTATATTTTGTTAATTGTAGCTTAAGTTCACCGAGTCCCTGGGAAATTGGTAACCATTTACTTTGTATTTGCAAGTTTTCACAAGTAATTCTTAGTGTAAGATCTTGACAGGCAGAAATTTTATCATAAATCAAAACCATTCTAAACAAAAAAATATTGAAATATTCTCTCTATCTGATAAATTATATCTCTATTATTTTTATTTTATTATTATTATTATTTGGAGGTGCATCAACACATAAAAGTACCAATTAGTGTATAATATAGGAGTTTTAAACTAATATTGATTAAACACATCTAATAATAATCATTTTTACTAAAATTAATATTAATTGTGAACGTGATAAGAAATAAAGGAGACCTGAGTATGTAACATGTATATTTTCATAGTACGTTATATTTATTTTTAAACGAGAAGAGAAAGGAAGCAAAACTACATTGGTTAGAAAGTCCTATTGTATTGAGTTTGAACATATTTATAAATGAAAAAAAGGGAAGCCATTGCCATGTTTGAAAATAACATTGATCTAAAAAAAATAGGTTCTGGGGAAATAATTTAATTTGCTCAAACGCACATCAGTAGTCAAATAGTTTAAGGCTTCACTCTCACCAATAGAGTGGACTGCTGATAACGAAGAGATCGGGGTTCGAATCCTGGTTGGGTGTACTAAAGAAAGTTTTACCTAAATAGTATTCTACTCTACCTCCACACAAATGGGGTTACACTATCTCTTAATTCAACCTTCCTCATACATAATACACTATCGTAATTAGTGCATATGCGTATTGCCTGATTGGGTAGTAATACGTGATGATAAAAAAATAAGTTCCTCCAAATATACCTCAAGGAAGGATGCATCGTGTCTATGGAAAACTTATTTTTACATAACTATTTGCCTCATGAAGAAGTAATGCGAACTGTTGAAAATACAGTTTACGACGAAATAGGCAAGCTCTTTCTTATCAACGCGAAACTCCTTTCTACAATAGCTTATGTTATTTGCTTTTCGATGAAGTGATGCAAATTGCCCAATCTATAGTACACGAAGAATTGCGAACCCTTTCAACTTTCAACTGCTTATTACATAAACTCATGGTACTGGATTTAAGGTGAAGTAATGAAATAATTGGAAAAATGTATTTGATGGTTTTCACGTTTTTACCGGTAGCTCCCTGTTATATTGAGGCTATGTTACTTGTCATACAGACGTGTAATGCAAGTTGCTCAAAAATATATCTCACGGCGAAATTGGAAGGCTACAAGTTTCTACGGTAATCTTCCTTAGGCCCTTATCCGTGTAGAGTGCAAGTCTAAAACCTATTTTGTAGGATTAGTCAAGGAATGGAATGAAGTGCTGATGAAATATCATATTTATCAGGGGCATTCTCTAAGCTTGTCTGGTATCTGCATAAAGTTCACACCATATCCCGTTCTCTTGCTGATAATGCTGGTAGTATAGGATAAGATTTCTGTGTGACCCCAATTTTTTTTTTTTTTCAATTTCTCCTCTTATTTCTGGCTTTTTAAAGAATTTAAGCTCTTGACATGAAAGGAGGCTATGTAAGGAATGCATGCATTTATTCTCTAATCTTTTATGTACACTGGGATCATTTTCCTTAAAGATTTTGGTTTCATTTTGACAGACAACCAACACTGTATCATGACTCCCTCCAATTCCTGAAAGTGTTTGCTCTTGGTATTCAAAATTGTTCATTGCTACTCTGATTGGAATGTTTGGTTTTATTTCGTCGGGCAGAGGTACACCTTTTCCCTCTGGGTAGCTCAGAAATCTTGAGGCCGTCAACACGCTATGTCTCTGTAGCGCATCATAGCTCATACTCATGCCAAGACGATTCACTGTCTGGATTAACAACTTAGATCGAGTCATTTCATCAATTGTTTCTGCCAATCCAATATGGCGAGGTGTATTCTTAGAGCCATTATGTGTAAGATAAAATAACATTTTAAAAATGGAATGGCATTTTAGCTGTACTTGCTCGGAAGTCTGGTAAGAGGTAAAATATTTATATAAATTTTTAGCATTACTGCCTGTTTTATAAACCAAAATAATAGCATTGAATGTCATTGCTTAAGATTTCTGCACATTTCTTGATAGAATCAGCAATACGTATTTCCTCTACAAGATTAGTTGCGGTTATTCGATTGGCAAATACCATCTGTGGTACACAAGAATCCTTTGCATAAGTTAAACTAATACCATTGCCAAGTTCCTCTATAAGTAAGCTTTTCATATTGAGGTTTGATATATGCTTCTTATTTGGCAAATATTCTTCATTGAATTCATTGCGTAAGAATGAAATTGAATATCCTCTAGATTCAAACTGAAGTTTTGCCAAAAAATCTTCATTGGCTCTCTTACGTACTCTGAATAAGTATTTTCATCAACATCATATTTTTCACTATATCTTTGATACACTTCTTACACTTCTTTTTGAAATTTTTGTGACAGTGGATATCTGCAGCAAATACTCTGTTTACATCTTCCAGTGTACAGGCTCTCTGAAAAACACCATCAAGATAAAACCTAAAGGCGTTAAGTAGTTGCTCTGCACGGAATTCCACACAAATACGGTACAGTTTGGAGTCTCCATTAAGTTTTGCTTGGTTACACAAAACACATGTTTTCAACGGCGGTTCACTAGATCGCATTCTACTTTTTTTACACTGTTGTTGGGTGCTTGTAGCACTCTCTTTGAATCTTGATTCTTGAACGTAATTTTCTTGTTTCTCTTCAGCTCGTTTGCCCATAAGTTTGTGAGGCCTGTAGAAACTTATGTGATATTTAATGTATCTTTGATCCTCAACACTTTGTAACAACCCATCCTCAATTTTCTCTGATGCACTTTGAATGTTCTTTATGCAATTTTAACATGAATGCAACTTTAATTTCCGTTTCTCTTTTTGATATAAAATACATAGATTATCATCCTTTTCATCCTTGCACCTCTTTTTCGTAATGAAAAGCTTCACTGAATCACTCATGTTGCTTCACTACGACTTCATTCAATTATCTGCAACAATACAAAATATAAAAATGAAATGGGCATTCTCAAATTCATCTGCAAACTCTAAATTAATTTGCAAGGACACAATAAAGATACCTTAAAATATCTCGATAACTATTTGTTTTATCAAAAAAAGTGAAATACTAAAGTTAATTTGCCCTACGAAAAGGACTAAAATGAAATACAAAACATTAAAATCGGATTAATTAATATGGAGATACACTAGACATAAAATAAATACAATTTTTGGCTATTTTTTTAGTTTTTATGTTTTTGTTCAAAAACTACTAAGTTATTCAAAAAAAGTTTAGAACAATAATTATATATCTTTCAAAATAAAGTAACTTGATATACAAAACATTAAAATAGGGTTAATAGATATAGAGATACAGTAGGCGGGAAACTAAGCAATATTGCGGTTAAACGTCATGATTTGGACCATGTGATTAATTTTTGTTGGCACTTCTATATGTGTGCAATAAGGCCCAACAATCAAATTTAGGGCACATAAAAGTGAACACGTGACATGAACTAGATCCTTTACTAGATGGTGGGCGGGACGGTGAAAGGTGTGGCGTGGCCTCTCACCCGACTTAAGTATCCTTCCACGCCCACAAGAACAAATGTATCACGGAAAACGTAGATGGAGCTAACTACCGGACAGGTCTTGCGGGACAATCATACGTTTGGAAATATCAGTTTTCTCGTGAACGAGTGAAATTTTTACAGTAATATTTTCAACGCCTCTTCTAAGATATAGAAAGTATAACTTATTCAATATGCTTCTATTCTTGAACAAACCGTTTCTGAAAATAAAATCGCAAAACAATAAAAATTCTTGAAGATAACCGTTTTTTCCCATGGCTGTGCATTTCCACGCCAAAGGAAAAGGGCTAATCGCCTTAAACTTTTGCTACTTTTCGTACAGTTTCGTAATACAAGTTGTTCAATGTATATTTCATGGCGAACTTAGAAGTCTGTAATGCTTTTAAAGGAAACCACTTCGTTTCTTAAACTCATTCTATTAGTTATACAGTTGAGTAGCTTAAGTTGCTCAATGTATTTTAGCGGCAATCTTTAATTAAAGGCTGTCATGCTTATAATGGCAATTCCTTATTAGTCCCTTACCTTGCTGTTTATGCTTTACGCTTTATATATATAAAGTTCCTAATACAATGTCATTTATATTACTTATTTATCACAGAGAAATAAAATCTAAACAGTGGAATCATAAATGCACTACAAACGACAAATTTTATGCAAATTAAATTTGATTAAATATAAATTGTAACCAGGACTGTATACGTTTTATTTTGTACTCGATAAAAAAATAATAAAATTACTAGTGATGTAAAACGTGCTCGACAATGGTTTAATTTACAAAAGAAGCTAAATTTTCACGATCAAAATAGTATTTTCTATCAACTAATTACTTTAGTATTTCATATGAAAATCTCATTATTCAAAAATATTATTAAGGTGGGAGTGTTGGAAACTCGAGTCAAGAGCATTGTTTTTACAGTTTTTATTGTAAAACTTTTTGTTTTTTGCCAAAATAAATAACATATGGCTCCAGTAGAAACATAGTTCTTAAGTGTCTTCACATGGTAACCTCAGCAGTTGTTGAATATCTGTCATGGGAAAATCGGAATCAGATGAGAACCTTTTTAAATGAAGGAAAAAAGTTGTTATTAAATTCCAGGATATCCTTGAAAGATATTAAATTACTGTTGAGGTCACCATGTGAAGAAAATTACTCTATTTTTCTAATGGAGAATTATTTTATTTATTTTGACCAAAAAACTATTTTGATATAAAATCTGCAAAAATACTAGCCTTAACTTGTGTTCCTTGCATTCCCACCTTGAATTAATCTATTTGTATCTATTTTGAGAGGCGTATAATAAAATGCTTTATCAAACAAATATTGTATTATTTATGTTACAGGGCCGTCGTTCTGGGGTTTCATAAATCCTCAATGGCCGTTGTGCAAAAAGGGGAGGAGACAGTCTCCAATCAACGTGGAGCCAGACAAGCTTTTATATGATCCACATCTCAGGAACTTCCATATAGATAAACATAAAGTGAGTTAAGTGGTTTAATCTATTTTTATTCAGATACTTACTTTTTAAGTAGCCAGAATCCTTTACTTTATATGGGAGTCTATATATAATTAAATGATGATTTATTTTTATTTTATAAGCTAGTTTTGTGTAATGGTAATATATGTATTAATAAAAGTAAAGTGGTTTATGTTTGTATATTTGAATGTATTTATGTAATGTATGTAATGTATGTATGTATGTATGTATGTATGTATGTATGTATGTATGTATGTATGTATGTATGTATGTATGTATGTATGTATGTATGTATGTATGTATGTATGTATGTATGTATGTATGTATGTATGTATGTATGTATGTATGTATTCAATGTAATGTATATGTATGTATGTATGTATGTATTCAATGTAATGTATATGTATGTAATGTAATGTACGTTTGTAATGCATGTTTGTAATGTAATGTAAATTATGTATGTATGCTTGTATGTATGTTATGTATGTATGTGTGTATGTATATGTATGTATGTTATGTATGTATGTGTATATGTATGTGTGTATGTGTATATGTATGTATGTATGTTATGTATGTATGTATATATCTGTGTATGTATGTATGTATGTATGTATGTATGTATGTATGTATGTATGTATGTATGTATGTATGTATGCATGTATGTATGTATTCAATGTAATGTATATGTATGTATGTATGTATGTATGTATTCAATGTAATGTACGTTTGTAATGCATGTTTGTAATGTAATGTAAACTATGTATGTATGCTTGTATGTATGTGTTATGTATATGTATGTATTGTTTGTATGTATGTGTGTATGTATATGTATGTGTGTAGTATTAGTATGTATGTATGTTGTATGTATGTATGTATGTGTGTATGTATGTATGTATTATGTATTCTGAAATGTATATGTATGTATGTATGTATGTATGTATTCAATGTAATGTATATGTATGTATGTATGTATGTATGTATTCAATGTAATGTATTATTTGTATTATGTATGTATGTATGTATGTATGTATGTATTCAATGTAATGTATATGTATGTATGTATGTATGTATGTATGTATTCAATGTAATGTATATGTATGTATGTTATGTATGTATGTATGTATGTATGTATGTATTCAATGTAATGTATATGTATGTATGTATGTATGTATGTATGTATTGTATTGCAATGTAATGTATATTATGTATGTATGTATGTAGTATGTTATTATGTATTCAATGTAATGTATATGTAATGTATGTATGTATTTTATGTAGTTAATGTATTCAATGTAATGTATAGTATGTATGTATGATTTTTCAATGTAATGTATATGTATGTAATGTAATGTACGTTTGCTAATGCATGTTTGTAAGGGTAATTAATTATGTATGTATGTTGTATTGTATGTTATGTATGATATGTTTGTATGTATATGTATGTATGTTATGTATGTATGTAGTTGTATGTAGTTTTATGTATGTATGATATGTATGTATTTAAATTGTAATGTATATGTATGTATGTATGTATGTATTAATGTAATGTATATGTATGTATGTATTATGTATGTATTGTATGTATGTATTACAATGTAATGTATATGTATGTAATGTAATGTACGTTTGCAATGCATGTTTGTAATGTAATGTAAGTTATGTATGTATGCTTGTATGTATGTTATGTATGTATGTGTGTATGTATATGTATGTATGTTATGTATGTATGTGTTATGTGTTTATGTATGTATGTATGTATGTATGTATTCAATGTAATGTATATGTATGTATGTATGTATGTATGTATGTATGTATGTATTAATGTAATGTATATGTATGTATGTATGTATGTATGTATGTATGTATTCAATGTAATGTATTGTATGTATGTATGTATGTATTCAATGTATGTATAGTATGAATGTAATGTACGTTTGTAATGCATGTTTGTAATGTAATGTAATTATGTATGTATGCTTGTATGTATGTATGTATGTAATGTTGTATGTATTATGTATGTTATGTTATGTATGTATGTTGTATGTGTTATGTATGTATGTATGTATGTATGTATTATGTAATGTATATGTATGTATGTATGTATGTATTCAATGTAATGTATATGTATGTAATGTAATGTAGTATGTAATGATGTTTGTAATGTATGTAAATTATGTATGTATGCTTGTATGTATGTTTATGTTATGTATGATGTGTATGTATGTATGTATGTATGTATGTATTTGATGTATTATGTAATGTATATGTTGTATGTATGTATGTATGTATGTATGTATGTATTCAATGTAATGTATAATGTATTGTATGTAATGTATGTATGTAATGTATGTATGTTTTCAATGTAATGTATATGTATGTAATGTATTGTATGTATGTATTCAATGTAATGTATATTATGTATGTATGTATGATAGTTATAGTAATGTAATGATGTATTATGTATGTATATGTATGTATGTATGTATGTATTCAATGTATGATTGTATGTATGTATGTATGTATGTATGTGATTTTAATGTAATGTATAGTATGTATGTATGATGTATGTATGTATGTATGATTCAGTAATGTATATGTATGTATGTATGTATGTATGATGTATGTTATTCAATGTAATTATATGATGTATTATGTATGTATATTAATGTATAGTATGTATTAATGTACGTAATGTATGTTGTAATGTATGTAAGTTATGTATGTATGTTTATGTATGTATATGTATGTAATGTAATATGTAGTTTGATTATGTTGTATGTTTATGATGTAATGTATGTATGTATCATGTAATGTATGTATGTATGTATGTTGTATTATGAATGTATGTATGTTAGTATGTATGTATGTGTATGTATTAAATGTATGTATGTATGTATGTATGTATTCAATGTAATGTATGTAATATGTATGTATGTTGTATGTATTTATGTATGTATTGTATGTAATGTATGTATGTTTGTAATGTATGTTTGTATGTATGTAATTATGTATGTATGTATGTATGTATATTAATGTATATGTATGTATGTAGTATGTATCAATGTAATGTATATTATGAAATGTAATGTACTTTGTAATGCATGTTTGTAATGTAATGTAATTATGTATGTATGTATGTATGTATTATGTATGTAGTGTGTATGTATATGTATGTATGTATGTATGTATGTGTATATGTATGTGTGTATGTTATATGTATGTATGTATGTTATGTATGTATGTAATAATCTGTGTATGTATGTATGTATGTATGTATGTATGTATGTAATGTATGTATGTATGTATGTATGTATGCATGTATGTATGTATTCAATGTAATGTATAATGTATGTATGTATGTATGTATGTATTCAATGTAATGTACGTTGTAATGCATGTTGTAATGTAATGTAAATATGTATGTATGCTGTATGTATGTGTGTATGTATATGTATGTATGTTATGTATGATGTTGTATGTATATGTATGTGTGTATGTATGTAGTATGTATTATGTATGTATGTATTTGTATGTATGTATGTATGTATGTATTCAATGTAATGTATATGTATGTATGTATGTATGTATGTATTCAATGTAATGTATATGTATGTATGTATGTATGTATGTATTCAAATGTAATGTATATGTATGTATGTATGTATGTATGTATGTATGTATGTATTCAATGTAATGTATATGTATGTATGTATGTATGTATGTATGTATTCAATGTAATGTATATGTATGTATGTATGTATGTATGTATGTATGTATGTATTCAATGTAATGTATATGTATGTATGTATGTATGTATGTATGTATGTATTCAATGTAATGTATATGTATGTATGTATGTATGTATGTATGTATGTATGTATTCAATGTAATGTATATGTATGTATGTATGTATGTATGTATGTATGTATTCAATGTAATGTATATGTATGTATGTATGTATGTATTCAATGTAATGTATATGTATGTAATGTAATGTACGTTTGCAATGCATGTTTGTAATGTAATGTAAGTTATGTATGTATGCTTGTATGTATGTTATGTATGTATGTGTGTATGTATATGTATGTATGTTATGTATGTATGTGTGTATGTGTTTATGTATGTATGTATGTATGTATGTATTCAATGTAATGTATATGTATGTATGTATGTATGTTATTCAATGTAATGTATATGTATGTATGTATGTATGTATGTATGTATGTATGTATGTATTCAATGTAATGTATATGTATGTAATGTAATGTACGTTTGCAATGCATGTTTGTAATGTAATGTAAGTTATGTATGTATGCTTGTATGTATGTTATGTATGTATGTGTGTATGTATATGTATGTATGTTATGTATGTATGTGTGTATGTGTTTATGTATGTATGTATGTATGTATGTATTCAATGTAATGTATATGTATGTATGTATGTATGTATGTATGAAATGTATGTATTCAATGTAATGTATATGTATGTTATGTATGTTATGTATGTATGTATTCAAGGGTAATGTATATGTATGTATGTATGTATGTATATCAATGTAATGTATATGTATGTAATGTAATGTACGTTTGCAATGCATGTTTGTAATGTAATGTAAGTTATGTATGTATGCTTGTATGTATGTTATGTATGTATGTGTGTAATGTATATGTATGTATGTTATGTATGTATGTGTGTATGTGTTTATGTATGTATGTATGTATGTATGTATTCAATGTAATGTATATGTATGTAT
>JBCFYV010000003.1:36657932-37024915 GCA_039000515.1 Timema cristinae | reverse complement strand
AGATCTATATCACCCGTGAGTATGTAAATGCCTAACTCCACCCCCCTATAAAGTGTACCGGTCAATAGTTTGAATCTCTTCTTGAGAACTTTATGGCAGGAGCTAGTATTGAACGAGGCATGAAGAATTTACATCTAATCTATTTTCTAGGACTTAATATGACAGGTTGATTATATTATAAGCTATCCTAACAAATCCTCTAGCATTTAATAGATAAACGGATGGAAATTTGGAGCTTTGTTTGTAAAAAAAATTGTATTTTTCTGTTCGTTTATTACATAAGAGTGAATAATGGGAGAGTGAACTAAATAAATGGTAATTTGGTTGATACTATAGGTGTGCAAAGTTTCATATTTCTAGGTCATTTAGGAACTTGTGGATGGTGTGGAAATATATAGCCACATTAGAAAATTATATTAGGTAGATATTAGGAACTGGAGGAAGAAAAACACACAACTACAAGTAAAAGAAACTTAAGGCACATTAAAAAATAAAATGTAACCAGAAAATGGATTCGAGACAATGAAAGTCCATATTACTTCTCTGAATAAATTACTTGAGCCACAAATATTTTAATTGATAGTTACTTAAATATTATAAATGACTTTTTCGCATTTTTTCGAGTAGCGTGAGTTTTGTAATCGTCAAAAAATTGTTGTTGAAATGTTGATGATCCCCTGAACCTGAAAAAAGTATTTTTTTTGCAATTCCGACTGTTAGTTACTGGTCCTGGAGCTGAAACTATTTTACCAATCCGGTTAAAACTTGGTATCCATGGTTTTCATAAGGTTCCTCAGAGGTATTTTTGGATCCATCTATCTAACCCTATAATTAATTCTATTTTACTGATGGTTGAAAAGATAAAATTATGATTTTCTAAAAATTTGCTCTAACAATATAGATTACATTTCTTATCTAGTCATTGTTTACAATCATAAACAAAATGGCAACTATCATGCAAATTAATTTGAAGATATCTTACATAAGTGGACATTTTCAATTCTAATCATATTTCTGCATTTCTTTGAGTTAATAAACAACTTATCAATGCAAAGTTGCAGGCCTATATCAAAAGTGAGAATTACAGATAACATGACTTTGCGTATGATTACTTTAAAAGTATATATAGTAGCTTTTATAACTGTAAGATAAGGTTGTTTGTATTGAAATTAGAGTGTAGCTTAGTGAGTGATCTACTACATAGTTTGACCCAAAAGATAACTTCCAATTATCATAAAAAAATACTTATAACTTAAGGCGTCCAAGAATCTTCACTTGTAAATATATTGAGCGAAACAGTATATAACATTTTTGTGTAGACCCTACCACTTCTTCCTAGCTGTATTTAAATACACTAATGGTATAAGGATAAGGAAGTTAGAATTTAAAGTGAGTGTACCCTTATTTGCGTGTATGGATAGTAGAAACCATTTGTGAAAGAAACAACCTAAATACACACGACCAGAATTAAAGAACTGATTTCCCTATCACACACAGGCCATCAAATATTTTGAGAAAGTGACGCATTAGAGCAGGGGTTCTTAATCTTTTTTACTACTATAATCCCCCCACTATATCCCCATAGCCTCTTCGCCAGACTGCCCGAATAACCTTCATCATCAGTCCTTTTAGGTACGAGTATGACTATAAAATATGTCAATAAATTGGTTTTAAATTACAAATGGACAGCTGGGATCAGAAAAACTGAAAGAAAATCGTGATAATATTTTTATATTTATTCATAATAAAGGAAAATCACAAGTAAACAATTCGTTTTGATAATGGTGATTGTTTATTCTAATCTAACAACAACTTTAGTATTTTTTAAATTTTTTGGAGGTCGAGTCCATAGCCCCATTATTTTATTCCCATACCTAGATTAAGAACACCAATCCTATACCATACGATCACTAATTCAGGTTCTATATTATAAATACCATTGAAAAAAAAATTTACAGTCTGCATACCACATTAAAAAATTTCCTATCACATACTCCCTTCATATAACCGTTGCTTTACCCAACCAAAAATATATATTAGCTTTCTCCAGTCTAACAATAATATTATTGATTGTAATAAAATTAGTAATTACATTAATCCATTAGTACTGTTATTATTTTTAGCTATTCTGTCTTACAACAGGTCCAGTCCCTTTGTCAGTGAACATAGATCATCCAATGCACCCTGTCATCTACCTCCTCCTTCAACTCCTAGAATTTGCTTCTTTCCTTCAATATTTGAATCCTCCTTCTTTCTAAAATCCTCTATCCTTCTTCAACCTACTATGACATCATGAAGAAAACAATTCCTTTGAAGGATGTGTATGAGCTATATTGCTTTGTACAGAAGAATTACATCCAAAATCATCCTCTTCTCACCCACTCCTCTTGGGACTTATTCATTCGTCACCCTCTCTGTCCACCTGATCATCACAAGTCTACTCCAGCATCACATTTCTAAGCTCTCCAAGTATTTATCTTATATCTTCCTAAGAGACCAAGTCTCTCCTCCATACAACGCAATGCTCCAAATGTAGAATTTCATCAGTTTCTTCTTCGGTTCCAAACTCTTATACTGTAAATGTTTAAAAGTTGGATACGTAGGTTTTCATCTGGATGTGTATCTATTTAAGTGCTGTGATATCCTATTGATATGCTAATTCGGGTCCAAACAGTATAAATGTGTTTGTATGTGTGTGTGTGTGTGTGTGTGTGTGTGCTTGGTTTTGTTGGGGGGTCAGGGTTGGGGAGGGAAACTAATGGTAAGGATAGGGAGGTGACGAGGATTTCAAAGATTGCGGAGAGAAGAGTAGCGTGTTAGATGGTAGGCATATATTTTGGCAAATGGCCAAGTGGTTGATTTAGTAGGGTGACTTCACTGTGTAACACACACACACACACATAAAATGGTGTGGTGCTTTCCTTGGGGGAGAGGAAAGGGTGTTTGTGAGAAGGGGTTTGAGAAGGGGTGGGAGTAGGTTGAATGAAAGTGGTTCAATGACCACTCTCCGACCCTCAATGTGAAACCATTGTCCACTCTCCAACCACCACTCTTTTACTCTTCCTAAAATAAACTTTTCTTTTAAACGGAAGAAAGAGGGGAGGAGTGGTGGAGGATGAAGAAAATATGGGTGAAAAGGAAGGTGGATCGGAGATTCTCTGCTGGTAAACTTTTACCCTACCGTAATAATTTCTGGAGTAAGTTGGTTTGCTCTCTGCCCTAGCTTTCTTGGTAATTGTGTTAACGCTGTTCGCTAAAACAAGCGTTCGTTGTCTTCTGGGCCGGGTGGTAAAGTGGTGTGTGTTCACTTCGAGGGAAGACGTATGGTACTTAATAATTTGGTTATACGGTTTTATTTTATTACTGCTCGTACTTTCTAGGCACCAAAAAAACTACTTTCAGTGGCTCAAATTATCTAGATTAAAGGAGTAAAATTAGTGGGGTTAGTTTAGAAAAACAAAACCAGTATAACATGCTTCGGTGGACATGTGGGATGAACGTCAAGATCATCAAATCTGGTTCACTAGTGACGAGAAGACCGACATTCAAATCCTACCTGGACGTACAGAGGATAATTTACAATCTAAATAATTTCTTATTCGCCCTCCACGTAATATTATATATTATATATATTATATTAGTAAAGATGGCACACTTGAATCTACGAATCTTGGAACCCCTCGAATTATATGGTATTCAAAAGATTCTCTATCCGTAAAAGTCTCAAAAAAGTATCTCGAATACAAATTATGAAAAACTTGACTTAAAATGACAATATTGTAATTGGTTAAAGGAATTATATAGACGTGTGTTGTAGGAATAAAACAAAATCATAAAAAAGGTAAAATATTATATTAATATAATTGATTTATTAAAAAGATGTATATGTTAATAGGATTTTCTATCACCACCACGACTTACTACCTGTTCAGGATATATGCATATGTACTAATTACGCTAATGATATAGGGATGAGAAAGGTTGAATATATTGGTCACACTGTCTATCCACCTGATCTTCCCAAGTCTTCTCCAGCACCACATTTCAAAGCTCTCCAAGAATTTCTTTCCCATCTTCCTGAGAGTCCAAGTTTCTGCTCCATAAAATGCTATGCTCCAAATGTAGCATTTCATCAGTTTCTTCCTTAGTTCCATATAAATATAAATCTATTAAAACGTAATTACAAGTCTACTTTAAAGTTTTTTTTCCAAAAATCAAATTGCAAATGAGTTCGCTAGCTGGTTTATGTCGAATAAATACAAACACTTGTGAAGTTTCTTTGTGTTTTTTTGTTTGTTTGTTTTTTCCCAAAACTAAAATGGGTAGAGTAATTTAGTTCCTTCACTAATCTTGACTAAATAGCTAAAGCAACTGTGATTAAATTGGTCTCCTCATTATCCTAGAAATCCTTTCCAATTACATTACACCAATTACACGCCATACATTTGTCTTTATTTTTCTATTCCTCACGTTAATGGAGGCGAAATCCAAGTGACTTTTCAGAATCGCATGTTAAAACGCCATTTCAGGTCCGAAAACGAAATGAAATGGAAGTAAAACAATCATTGCGTGGGCTAGGACGCCAAATTACAAGCGCACAATTACTGGAATTACTCTAGTTAACATCAGTGTGGGTTTCTCGTACTGATTGCTATACACTGTACCAAGAGTTCAATGATTTGTTTTCTTCAACGTGGAAAAAAAAAGACAATTTCACAAACCGAGCTAGGTAAATTTTGTTCGGATGAACTCTAGAACCTTTAAGAACTATTTTATTATGTCCATCCCTAATATTTATTGTTAACTCTAACTAGATTATCATATTAGTTAAGATTTAGTTTACTATGATGTTTAATTATAACATTGGAAACGTTAAATGTATTTAACAAAAAAATTTCATTGTCATTACTTTTAAATGATAAGAAACATCCAATATGTTCAGTATGAACTAAGAGTGACAAATACTTTACGTTTATAAGATATAAATATAGTTATATTTATTTTATTTATTTGGGGTATCTCATATCCACTTTCTAAAACATCTGCTTATATCAGGATACGAGAATTTATATGAACTAGAACGAAAGGGCTTACAAACTTTATTGATAAAGATATTTTAACGTAACTTCTAGAGTTCTCTTACATGCCACAATTGACATGAGACTGATGGACTTAATTCTTCTTCGAATAAATCTATGCTACGAATTTTTATCGCTCAAAATATATCGGTCGACACTGGCTGGTTTTTAACTCCTGAGCATCGAAACCTGAAGCAAGCACTTTACCTCAAGATAACCAAGATCAACAAATATATTTGTTGATTGTCAAGTAAACTTGAGAAATTAAATATGTACTGATAAATTAATACATATATAGCTGGGAATATTCTTTGCTGATGTTGTGTTAGTGTATAGATGCATGTATAATATCAAATTATATATTTACATACATTTATTATAAAATAGATTGATGCACTGTGTATAATTATTCATCCGGCTTACCCCCATTAAGCTCCATCAATGGGGTAGACATCAGGAAGGTGTAATTTCGGGGAAATATGCCCATACTTGCATATAAGTGGTTTGGGAAACAGTTTAGGAAAAAATTACCTTCATTACACTAAGCCAGGATTCAAACTTAACCTGTTTATCGCGGTAAAATCAGACTTTACAAGCTTGTCTTTTATTCCGCGTGTCTACCAATACTAGTAGACAAATAAGTATATAAATAAAAAATGTAAACGTGTTGAAACACTGGATGGTAATTAATGTCGATCAAATAGAAAATAGTTCAGTCAGAAATTTAAACTAAAACTTATTGTTTGTATTAATTTACTAAATGTGAATACATATTTTTCTACTGACCAAGGGTAGAGAGAAATAGTAAATCGGCAAAAAAAAATTAATAATGTGGTTCACCACACAGAATTTCTCCCGCTTTTATCATAAAATAAACTATACTAGACTAAGCTAAAAATTCGTAAGATTTGTGAAAAGATAAAGTAAGTATATGTGTTATTGTAGGAACACTACACCAAAGATCATAAATTAAATAATACGTGATGTAACTTACTCTGTGAAATTAGGAAAAATGAGCCCTGTTATAGAAAAATTGAAAATAGAAAAGGATTTTTGTCCACCAAATAGCATAAGAATCAAATTAATTTTCGAAAACCTAAATTAAAAAGTTTATACATTTGCTTATAGCTCAGAAATTATTGGTTTTATAAAAATATATTTGAAATAAACGATTGTATCTAAAATAATACTACATATTTACAATGATAAGTTAATTTGTATCTCAAATAGTTGAGGAGAAATGATGAAAATGGGAAAAATCCCTCTTTTAAAGTGCCCTAAAAATTCTCTTTCATGAAAAAATGAGAGTACCCATATTATTTATAATGATAAACAGTGTCTAGAAATAAAATTTAATCAAAAAATTTTGGGCGAATTTCGATAAAATCAATTTTTTCTCTTTTCACCGTTTCAGTAAACCACTCCTCTTTAGCGATCTGTGGTTAATTTTTTAACAAGAGCTATTAGGCTTAAAATGTCATGACGTCGCATACAAAATCCAACCTACTTGCTTTAGCTGTATACTGGAATGCTCAATGGTCAAAATATGAACCTATATGTAGTTACATGATTTGCCAACAGAGAGTGTCAGTTATTGTGGTCGAATTTTCGACCATCGCTCATATAGGAATTAGCATGTGGATATTAATTGCAATTGTTGATATAAGTATAAAATTTTAATTGTTAATAAATAATAATTACTGAAATTGTTTTTTGTTATGCTTATATAAGTAATAAAGTATTGATTATGTATAGTTAACACTTTTTATAGCCAAATTAGTTGTCATATTCTACATTTCATTCTCATACCGGTTTCCTAACCTCAATTTTCACAATTTTTGTTGGATTTTAAATGTTATTTACTAGATATCTGAAAATATATTTTACAAAATGAAAATGGATTTGTGAATTATAATAAATATAGAATATATATGATAGGTTTCTGATAGCTGGATTGTTTCGGCAGACTTGTTATAAACAAAACAATGTGATTGCTACACTTTTTTATAGGTTATGTGAGGTAGTAAATCATAAATTATATTACGATGGAGTATTGAATGTGGTATTTAGGGAATTCTTACTATATATTTGCTGTGCTTTGCTAGTTCTAACTTTTTATGAGTATTTTTTTAAATAAAATTAAAAAATTCTCAAAAATACAATACAAAAATTGTATTTTTATAAAACATATATAAATGAAATAGAACATTTTTATAAACGTATTTATAAAATAGTTATTTTCTTAGTTTTGTGTGTGTTTCTTTGTCGTAAGTTCTCAGCAATTTTCTAATTTTGGCATTTTTTTAAATTATTAATTTTTAAGATTATATCGTCCGGATATTGCTATCTATCTAAACGAACTTACTAAATAGCAGATCATTGATTCAGACTATAAAACTTTGCATACAAAATCTTTCGTACATTTAATTATTTTTACAGTTAATTTTTCCATTACTAAAAATTAATTAGTTAATAAGTTGTGTAAAACATAGTGAAAAAATCTTATTCTGATTTATTTAATCCTTCAACTGTGGTTAATTTATTGACACGTTTAACTTCTTTGTCCCAACAAAACCCTAAACTTGCTAATAAGTTACACATACATTTTTTTTTCAATATTTCAGTTTAAAGATGAAAAATTATATAACTATTCCTATCTGGTGTTCATACAAGAGGTATAGCAATGTGTTGTATAAGTATTATAACATTTAATGAAAAAAAGTTTTGTCCTATAAAGGGTTAAATTTAGAGTTAAATATATAATTCCAAAAACCCTTAATGGGACCAGATACCAAGTTTTTAGAGCAATCGGTAAAATAATTTCAGTTCTAACCCGAAGTACAGACAGACGTACAAAATGACAAACAGACGGCATTGTGAAAACCACTTTTTTTGTTCCAGGGCGTCATGAAATGTTGACATTTATCATAAACTCGAGTCAATTTTTTAAAATCACAATACTTTCTCTCAGAGTTGTCGAGAGAAAGTAAAAAGTGGATACAGTAATATGAAATCAAAATATTGTAACTGTGTAGTAAAATAAATGGAAACAAAAGGAAGAATAGATAAAATCTCATTTTTATACACAATGAAAAAGATTGAGATGGGCTGTTAAAATTCTAATGTACAAACCCTACCCATACCTTCTAGCACCCTCATCCCCTCTAATCTTTTGTTTTTTGTGAGGTTGAATTAGTTCATTTACATGTAAATTTGCATCCACGTACAACAAAATCACAAAGACAACTGCAGATGATTATAACAACTTCGTTATGGATGAGTTTAATTTGATTTACACAAATTTAGTCATTAACTCGTTTTCACTGTGTTCATTAAAGCAACTTTGTTTGCTTAAAATTACTTTCGTCTTCTATTAAAGGGTAGCTTTTTGAATTTTTAAACTTGCTTCATTGTATTTTTTTTAATACTTAATTGTATTGTGTGTTTTTTTTAAGTGTTCAGTGGCGTCGATGATTGGGTCTACTAATAAAGTGACTACAGCATTTATATTATCTGAAAAATCTTTACATTTGTGAATTTAGCCATTGACCACTGCTTATTGCATATTACAATCTATGACTAATAACATAGGATTAAAGCAAATATCCAATGCGCATCCTTGCATACTAGATTAAATACCTTGTAATTTTAAAATTAGTTCACCCGCATTGGTTGTAAAATAGTTTAGAATAATTCCCAAATTCTGGTACATACAATTATTCCCGGTGATACACCGTGAGGAGGCAAACAAAGCTATAAAGTTAAAGTCGAAAAATATGTGGCCTCATGGATTAATATAAATATATGACGGCCAAGTCTAACTAAACTTAAAACAAAATGAGGGAGTAAGCATTTTACCCATATTTACGTGGAAGTAGGATGATAAACCATTTAGGAAAAAACAATAAAATGAAAAATATGTTAATACATTTTGATCTTGTTTGTTAACATGCCAGGTTTACAAAGACTTTTAAGACATAACAGACCCAAATCAGCTTCCGGCTCGCGCGAGGTATGGAAGTTTAAGGGAAAATAAAATACTACGATATGCTAGAAATATGTGCAGTGCATTTATATTTGAATGATTACTCGACATTTCCTGTCGTGACGATGGGGGCCAAAGCAACAAAGCTTATAGTTAATAACTACATTACGACCCTTAATGACAAAATAAAGATTTGTCAGTGTCTGTGAAGTCGTTCTAAAGAGGTCAAAAACGGCATTTTCAACACAATTTTTATCCAAATATAATTTAATATTTCAACAATGTTCTGTATTAGGAACATCTATTAACCCTTTATCTCCATTAATGTTTAATCAGAAATTATCCACGTGCAAATAGTGTTTGTGTAAATGTACGATTTCACAGACACCGAGTTGATCAACATAGGTGCAATACCCCGGTTAATCCTTCGAGGTATTTACAGTAAATACAAGCTCAAAGTGACCTATTAACTTCTTTGAAACGAACCGTTGACATTTCTAACAGTAACCTCGCGTGGTGATAATATTACGGTCGTCCCTTTAAACTCTAGTCTAAGTAATAGAGATAGAGTGATTACAGTCAAGCTACCACAGGTGAGGATCGAAGGCTCGTCCTCAGAGGTGAGGAAAAGAGGAGTTTAAGAGCCTATTTCACTAACCCGAATAACACCTAGCTTTGGTAGTTAATACAGTTTGAAATAGACTTCCCACCGTAGCGTAGTGCAGTTTTCCGTATTACATATATATATATATATATTATATATTATTATATGCACCACGTCTTACTACCCATTTGGGTTGCACTCCTATGTACTAGTTACATTAATGTGTTAATGTGTTAGGGACTATAAAAATTTAATTTAGAGGTGCTATAAAGATTTAATTTAGAGGAAGCGCACCCTCATTTGCGTGTAAGAAGAGTGTAAAACCATTGAGGAAACAACCCTCAATGCACTCGATCGGGATCTATCCCTGATCTCCCCGTCTTTGGCATTCTAGTCTAACACGAGAGTAGCGTATTTTACCAAGCAGCCATTTAAGCGTGTTTTTTTTTAAATAATGGAATTGATACCAGCGAAGCTCTATGATTATATTTTTTTTAAATACAACACTAAAAAATATTATTTTAAAAAACAAGGTTACTTAACTGATCCCAATTTAATTGTTGTCAACAGAAAAATGCAGAAATACCTCACTTTGATATGTTTTTACTTAGAGCAAAATCTTGTATCTAGTTTCCTGGCTAATCGACCATGAGGTGGGCTTTTTAGTATGAAAACCTGTTAGTTTCTAGGTGTGGATGTAGTAAACACGAAGGAAAAACAGTGTTTATGCAGTTTTTATAGCAAAATATTTTTGGGTCAAAATAAATATAGGATTGCTCCAGTAAAAACATAAAATTTAATTTTCTTCATATGGTGACCTCAAGAGTCCTTGAATATTTGTCATGTGACGGTGACCTGGTGGTCTAGGGGTAAGGTGTCAGACTTCTGTGCTGGCGGCCGGGGTTCAATCCTCGGTCCCGGCACAGATTTATCTGATTACCAAACCCTTCCTTCACCTCTGACAAGACATCTTGTGAATGTGGGGAATGCCAGGCCGCCACCGTGGTTCGGATTCCACGTTAAACTGTAGGTCCTTCATTTCATCTCACAATCACATTACCATTACACATTAGCGTAAGTGCGTATAACCCGAATGGGTAGTAAGACGCGGTGCTAATAATAATAATAATAATAATAATAATAATAATAATAATAATAATAATATTTGTCATGTGCATAGCATCCTTATATGACAAACTTTTTATGTGAAGCTAAAAAGCTGTCATTATTTAAGAACTGATGATTTCACCGTATGTATAAAATTAATCTCTATGTTTTTATTGATGCAATATTTTATTTGTGTTGGCCAAAAAAAAAAGTTTTTATGTAAAGACTAAAAAATTACAGACCTTTTCTCGCTTATCCTACAGTCCCGCTGGGTGTACAGATGAGCCTTGAAAATTGTAGGTATTACGTGGTGCTAATAATAATAATAATGATGATAATGATAATGATAATGATGAATTGATATTGATATTATTATTATTAATATTAATATTAATAATAATAGTAATAATAATCATATATCAATAGTATATGCTTCTCGCCAAAAAATAAATAGCATTCTTAAAATAGTTTAATACGCATTGGTCTCTGAACGAGGAAAGCGCCCTGATACATAGCTGCATTTTGCTTCCCATAGAATAATATACCAACAGAGATATAAGAAAACCTTTTAATAGTGGTTCAGATAATTTATAAATATTTTACGAAATAATTCTGTTTTATAAACATTATCTGTATTTTCTTTATTAACAAACTTCTGTTCTCAAATAAATATTTATGAGGATACTGCTTAAAAAATGTTACTGTTATAAAAAAAAAATAACTTTTTTATTGAGGTCTAACTATTAAATCCTTAAAAATTCAATAAATATGAAGTTATTTTTGTATACGTATGTACAGTATATGGCATTAACGATAGGTCTTTACCTGGATGACAGTTCGAAAATCATATGTTTAGGCTTTGGGTTGCCAACACTTGTAAAAGATCACAGTTTTGTTATATATGTCAAGATCTTTAATTACCTGTTATATATTACATTTAAAATAACGTAAACTTAAGTTTTCTCATACTATTTCTATTTTTTAAATAATTTCTTTTCATCCAACTCGAAACAATATTTTAAACATAATTAAACGTACTTATTTTTCGTTTTGGAACGTTACTGATTTTGTGTAATATAGTGCACACATCAATATATCTTAATACAAGCATCGTATTTACTTGGAAAAGAGAAAATTGTTGTCATTTTTTTACATACAATAAATGACTTTATGATTATTTTATCGTATTTTGAAATATTTAACTGAATAAAACATTTTCATCAACTGCGTGTCTGCATCATTGTAAAAAAGTATTTACCGTTATGTTCAATCACATGGTTTAGATTCGTTAGTCGCCATTTTAAAGATATGTTCGTTAGAAGTTTTTGTGAAAGTGGTGTTAATATTTTTTTAAGGGGAATAAAACTATAAATAAACTTTGTGTCCGGTCTCAAATAAATATATAAATAATATTGGCCTAAATTTCTGTGGTTAACTATCACATTAATATATTACCATCTGTTTTCATTACAATCATCCAAAGTGATGTCAGCTGTTGGCGTAGTGATATATTAGGGATTACTTCTAGTAACATTTCGAGCTGTCATCTAGATAAACTTAGCTCGTGAATGAGTTATACATGGCAATGAGAATCCAGGAGATCCAAAGAGTGCGAATGGTTTACTTACAAAAAACAACATATCTAGATTAACTATTATTCGTTATTTAATATTAGCAGTTTTTAATAAATCACAGTATTTAATAAATCACACTAATGGCGTTTTTGTTGATTTTATTTCCTTACCAAACAATTAATTAGATTTGGTTGTGTATCTTTGTTAACAATGACAGTGAGTAATCACATGAGAAACCCATATTAACTGATTTGGCTCCTTTCAGATATATCCAAGAAAAGATGAATATGTCTCTCGCTTATTAATAATACCCCTCCAGACTGTCCACATATTTGCACTTAATGTGGTAGGTACGAGGGAGGTAAACCTATAGATCAGAGAAAGTGTATCCGCAACTGCATTGAGGGAGCAAGTGGGAAAGGATTTAGTGTTAAAAAAACCTATATACACCTGGATGAGATTCAAAACTCTGATATTAACATTACTGGCAAACCAGACAACGATAGACTGACGTCTATATAAGTATTTCCAACCAATATGAGTGAAAAAGATAATTCTAAACATGCTTTGACTTGGGACTGGGTCATAATGTTTTACTGTAGTTGAAAATGTAGGTGATTTAATTAACTGTTACTTAACAGTACTACCTATGCATAAAACCAAATAAATCAACTAAAATATCTCCTTTCAAATCTAAACACAAGAGTAAATTACATAATGAACATCAAGTCAAAACTTTAAAATAGTCGTCTTGATAGTATTTGATCCTAGCTAGAGTGACTATAACATTTTTATTTGGTAAGAACAAGTAAGCTGTTGTGACATTTTGTTAAATAAAAGTGTAATTTTTAATTTATCCTATAATCTTTATTGTTTTTCCAAGAATCAATTTTATAAAAAAAACATATTCGGTGGCTGCATTGTCTATCTTGATAATCTCGTGTTAGACTAGACTGCCAAAGACAGGGAGATCGGGGTTCAAATTCGGTCGGGTGCACTGAGGGTTGTTTCCCTAAATGGTTTTACACTCTCCCTTCACACAAATGTGTGTGCATTTCCTCTAAATTGAGCCTTACTAGTCCCTAACCCATTATTGTAATTAGTACACAGGCGTATAACCTGAACGATGTTAAAAAAACTATTTTAAAGTATAGGCCTACCCTTCCAATTAAAATAAATTAATAAATAATCCTTTAGGAACCCGAAAGTTCATTGCCGCCCTTATAAACGTTACCACATATCCCTAGTTCTAACCAGTCCACCTCATTACACCCTATCTCTTTAAGGTCCATTCTAATATTATCCTCCTATCTGAGTACAAAGTCAATAATGCAATATAAATTAAATATATTTTAAAGCTGGAAGAACACATAATACCGTAATCCACAGCACGTAATGGACATTCTAAAAATATAAATTAAAATTTAATCTTGAATAGCTATGTAAAATCTCCTTCTAACATTCTCAAAATTCAATATGCACGGTTTGTGTTAACTTGTTCTGGGTATACCATACCAGGAAAGAGAAAAGGAAGGGTTGGAGACGACTCGTATATATTTCTAAACCATAGAAGGGTTGTTATTGAATATCGGGTTCGGGGGTTACGGACGCTGCTGGGTATGAGTTCTCTCAACCCGTAGCCCTCCTTCCCCTCCCTTCCTTCATATCCCCCAACAAACGTTACGGACAGTAGAAGCGCCATCATATCCAAAAACTCCCCCAGCCACCACCCCTCTTTCCAGGTCGTGATAGGATTTCATTTCCGACTAGCTTGACCCTTGAACAGGGTTTCTAACAGTGAGGCTCCCCAATAGTGTTAACGTAAATTACATATGTTACAGAGGTATCATTTCAAAATTATGTATTTTATTCAGGACTGGAAGTAGAAGTTGGGGTAACACAGCTTCTGTAAACAAATATTAAGGGGCGTGGTTAAAGGCGCAAGTGTAAGGGGGCGAGAAATTACATGTATTTTGGCAGTTTTTATAGAAAAATATTTTTCTGGCTAAAATAAAGGATTGCTTCAGTAGACACATATAGTTTAATTTTCTTCATATAGTGATATCAGTATTTAAATAAATTTCATGATCATAGTGGCATTAGATGAGTAGCATTTAAAATTAAGAAAAAGGTCGTCATTAAATTCCAAAACTCCATTGAAAAATATTAAATAACTGTTTACATCACCATGTGAAGAAAATTAAACTTTATGTTCATACTGGAGAATTATTCGATTTATTTTGGAAAAAAAAACACACTGTAAAACACTGGTCCTTTCCGCCCCCCCCCCCCCCCCTTACACTCCTGGAAGAGAACGTGAGTATATATGGTTATTTTTGCAGTTTTTCAGAATTTTTTTTATTAAATGAATAAAATATTGCTATGGTAGATACGTTTAATTTAATTTTTCCTTTAGCTAAATATAAAGAAATTTTTGATAGGCTATCAACAGAAAATTTTAAGATATTTGTGACCTAGCAGCGAGCTTTCCTTTTTAACTTGAGATAAGAAGTTTCGTAGTTTTATTTCCCTCTATTATATTGACATGACAAAAAGTGGTTGTAGGAGGAGGGCGTAAGTAAGTATAATCCTACATGAAATTGACAATTATTTCCAGAAAACGACACAGACTATTTTATTTTAAGCCGTGTGGCCTGGAAGTGATTGATACTCTCTCGTTGACCGAGGCGGCTGCCTTAATGTTAGGAACGATTAGAATAACTTACTCTTAATTTATGCTCAATATTAATGTGTTAAACATTATGAAATTGTTTCTGTTTGATTTGTTATTTTTTGTTCAAGATAAATTATCAAAACATAGATGGTGTAATGTTTATAAAACTATTAGTCGTACCCTGGCAAAAAATTGCCCTTTCTTTCTTGTCCAATAATGGTCATAAGCTCCACATCAACTAAAACGCTTTTTGATTTTTTCTTAAATATATATCTTAAGATCTTGTTAAAGATAAATATTTTATGACATCAGGAACCTAGTTTTAATAGAGTCCATAAATTCATCAGAATGTGATTTAACTAATGAAAATTTGTTAGCTTTGATAATATAATAATTCTCAAAGTAATTACTTTTATTTTAAAGAAAATAGATAAAACATGTTTCGGTAGAGCTCGATTAATTTATGTCTAAAAAATGTGCATTTTTTAATTACATCTTCTCCTTTGATTATTTGTGGAGTTTAAAACTTTTGGGTATATACTCGGTGTAGGTTATAGGCTTAGATTTTTTTTTAAACACGTGGACTATCGGCTTATCAGAGTTCTGGGAATCACTATCAAAAGAAATTGTCGTTCGTTTTAAATATAATATGTATTAATACCTTCGAAGAATTATTTTTGCCAGTCATATTTTTAAGAAACTATTAAACAAGGCTCTATCCGAGCGAATTTTGCCCATCCCTAGAGAGTTAATCTAAAGACAAGTGTTTACATAAATTTCTTCACCCTACGTTCAACGATATGAAAACCAAACAAAGTGACAACATATCAAAACGAGATAAATATTTAAAGAGACTATGAAAGGCGATAACCAGTAAGGATAACATAAGTGTGTCAACGGTGACACATGCCAAAAACAAAAGGTGTGAACAAAAAAAACCTTCATTAAATTCCATGAAAGAATAAAAGATGAAGATGTGTAGTATTCTTTCCTTTTCGTATGCAACAACTGGAAGATTTCTTCTTCCGCTCCCTCCTTCTCTCAATAGTTCAAAAGAAGAAAATAGGCCAGGGGAGAGGAAAAAAAAAGTAGGGGTGGGAAGAGGGGGAGCTTCTCACTCGAGTGATATAAAGTCAGAAATTTTAATAAAGCGTCACTCTGCATCGGTGGGAAAGGGCTAGACAAAGTAATAGAGGGGCAAAAAAGAACTAAAAACTTACGCAGGGCAAATAAAAGGAAATTCACGTCATCTTGAACTTTTTTTTTCCCCTTTCCCTCTACACTTCATATTTTCTTCAGTGGTGCCGTGCTTTGTTTACTCACGTGCAATAGAAATATTTCGTTTATGTTAATTACAAACCATGAGCCGATGGATTCGGAAGAATTCTCCTTGAAAAATCCAATATGCAAAGAAATGACCCCTTTACTAGGTAAATACAAATACATTGTAGTACAGTACTGGGTAAGTTTATACATTTGTCATGCTAAAACCGGTGGCAAGTCGCTTATGGTACTGTGGCCTGAAGAAAATTTTTAAATTTGTGGCCATTTGTATTATGTCAATCCTGTAAATAAATAAGCTAAATCACTAAAATGACAGCCATTACACAAAAGCTAAATACAGGGTGTTCATAATGTCTGGACACACAGGCAAATAAACATATCAATAACATAGGCGAATACACGTGCTTATACGTAATTCTAATACATAAAGATCAACCTCGGAGGTCATGGGGTAAAATGGGGTAAAAACACATTTGCTAGATGGATAAACATATAGGGTTAGTTTCACAGTAAGATTGAGTACGCCTCAAGTGCGGTGCTACACAGAATGCAAGATGACACCTACCCAAACTCTAATGGAATGGGCCAATTTCACATAATAAACTGGCCCATTCCATTCTGGTATAATTAGTTGTCGTCCTGAATTTAGTATAGCCCCACCTTGAGGCGTACTTAGGCTGACAATGAAGCTGCAACTAGGTTATAAGATTTTTTATTATTTTTTTTTGCAGAGGACTCTTAGATGCAAAGATATAATTATGAAGCCTGCTTTTAGATAAATTAACAATTATTATGAAAATAGTATTTCTTATACATGGGTGGATATTTTGTTGCATAATATTATTACTATTAGCACCGTGTCTTACTACCCGTTCGTTCTATACGCACTTATGCTAATGTGTAATGGTAGGGTGATTGTGAGATGAAATGGAGGACCTACAGTTTAACATGGAATCCGAACCACAGTGGAGGCCTGGCATTCCACACATTCACGATTTGTGATTAATATACGTCTGCTCAGAGGTGAAGGAATGGTTTGGTAATCAGATAAATCTGTGCCAGGACCGAGAATTGAACCCCGGACCCTAGCACAGAAGTCCGACACCTTAACCCTAGACCACCAGGTCACCTGTTGCATAATAGAAACTTACACTTTTCCCAATTAAGAACTTTTGAATCCTACTAAAATATATGATTATATATATATTTGACTATATGTATGTAAATTACAAACCGTATATTTTTTATTATTATACATGCTATGTAATCCATCATAGAACACACCTGTGCCATCATCAACACTATCGTTGGAATGAGGGATATTGAAGTGGTGCTATGCGACTCTTCAATTAATTGACCATAGTTATCTGGGCCATCCATCATTCTAATTCATGAAAACCTGTCAATACCATTAGATCAATACTGGCTCGAGAATCTTCTCATTTACCTCACACCAATACTTTTATCTTTTAATATAAAAAAATAATTTTGACTTCAACAATATCGCGGACTATCCTTTGAGGAGGCAAATAAATTAATCTAAATTGAAATGAAACCGCTTTAAACGTAGCATAGTGTTTGTTCAGTCACAGTTTGAAAAATGTAGCCACAGAACATCATAAGAGACTATATTAGGTGATTAATCACAACTTGTGAATGTGTGGAATGCCAGGCCTCTGCCGTGGTTCAGACTTCACGTTAAATTGAAGGTCCTCCATTTCATCTCACAATCACCCTACCATTACACATTAGTTTAAGTGCGTACAACCCGAACGGGTAGTAAGATGCAGTGCTAATAATAATATATTAGGTGGACAAGCAGGCTATTACGTCGACCTCGTCTGGTCTGATCCGCCATTGATAGAAGGGGTCCGAATTCCGCTTGGGTGTACCTAAGATGGATTTACATATTATATTTTCCACTCTCGCTTTGTGGAAATGTGGGTACATTTTCCTTAAATTCCAACCTCCCTCTACCTATCCTACTAGTGTAAATATATAAATATGCTGATAGCCCAGATATCTTACTATGGTAAGGCTTGATACATAAAAAATATTGTTCAAATATTTGTATATGGAAAATAAAAAGGATAAATTCAAGTCATTCATTGTAGACTACTTGTCTTTGATATTATCTGCTAGGATTTTATCATCTACTGAGTATATGCCAAATAAGATAGAGGTACCTGGTATGATTACACGATTATTTACAGTAATAATAGATTTACTTGTATTAAATTAACTCAGTGGAGGGTAATCACGTCAAATATTTTTTATTTTGAAATGATAATTTCTACTTTCTGCACAAGCTACTATAATAATTTGGATAAAGGGTGTGTTTAAACACACTAACATAATTTTAATATTTAATTAATTACAATTCAATCCAATTCAGCTTTAAATTTCTAACAAGTAATTTATCCAATACATCTTCAGATCTATAGAAAGCTATATTTATTTGTATAATGTTTTAATATATTAAATTTACATTTAAATGGAGCTATGTAATTTCATATCATAAACATAATACACTATTATAGAGATTAAATAATTGGTTTGGAAACATAAATCTCTGTATTTTATTTAAAAGGTTCCTTTGGTTTATGAATTTAGTAATATTTTACTAAAAGTAACACCAACACTTTTGATTGGTTAATTTTCTTTATAACTTTCTCGCTCTCTTACAGGTAGAGAAAGTATTTTGATGAATCTTGACGTTTCATTACCGCCCGAATTCAAAAAAGTGTTTTTTGAATTTCCGTCTGTTTGTCTGTCTCTCTCTATATGTACCTCCAACAAGAGCCTAAACTATTTTACCGATTGGGCTAAAACTTGGTATCTAGGGTTAACATAGGGTTGCCCTGAGGGGTTTTGTGAGTTGGATATCTAGACCTAAAATTAAGAGTAGTTTACTGAAGGGAAAAAAGAGAAAAAGTCGATTTCCTCAAAATCGGCTTGGACGATTCTGATTAGATTTCATTTCTAAACATTTATAAATATTCCAAACAAAATGGCTTCCCTCAATATTTCGGCAAAATGACATTAAGGGTTCCGGTCTGATGCTTATATTATCTTTTTTTTATAATATCTCCTAAAATATTTGAGATACGAAATTACTTATCGTTAAAAATATGTATGTCTCTTTATAATACAAATATTTTATAAATAGCATATTTTTATAAATGCAATAACTTTCAAGCTATACGTAAATATATATATTTTTTAACTTTTCGAACACAAAAGGTAAAAGTATTGCGACCGCAAAAGAAAATCTAACCTGAAATGTTGATGGATGTCGACGTTTCAAGACCCTCCAAACCTTAATAAGTTGTCTTTTGCGATGACGTATGTCTGTGTGTCTGTTTAAACTTAAAATTAAGAGTAGTTATAGAAAGGGCGAAAATAAGGAAAATTGATTTTCTCAAAATCGACACAAATGATTTTGATTGAAATTCGTATTTAGGTGTTGAAATAAGATTATAAATAAACTGGTTATTTTCATTTTACCATGAAAATGAATTTTAGGGTTCTTTAGAGAAGCAGAAACTTCCGTATCTCCGCAACTATTTGAGATACTAAATAACTTATCATTGCAAAATTGTATTACTATTAAAAATAAAAATCAACTTTTACATGAAATATATTTTTATAAATCCAACAGTTTCTGAGACATTGGCAAATATATTGATACGATTTTGTGAGCTTTATTTGTAAAGAGATCATACTTAAGTTTTAGCGCAATAATTCTCCAATGCCATAGAGTAATTAAATATAAGTCTCTAAAAGCTTGTTGTTTTTCCTTAAACCTCTTAGGAGAAATGTTTGTACAACAATGATTTATATCCATTTTATAATCAATAGTCAATGTTTACTATGTTTAAGATAGCATTATAAAGTTTATTTATTAATATTAAGTGGATTTTGACTTGCCACCTGTGTATTCATATGTTTAACACAGCATTAATATTTTCTTTATCTCATTGTAAACGTTTCCCTTAATAGTTTTTACTACTGTGAAATAACTATGACCACTGTATTACTAAACAGTTATTACTACTACGAAAAAAATTTCAAACAACTGTTATTTAATTATTTTGGTGGCGCCTCAAGGCTGATAACTCTTTAATCAAAAGCTGAGATGAATAGTATTTTTTCTCGTACGATACTACTTTTTTTTCTAAGAACAAATACATGTATTTTATTTCTTTATGGCTAAAAATTAAAGCTATTTTTGAAAATTTCAAATTTTCAAAAACTTGACATAATTAAACTACTCTTTAACATAATGTATCCGAATAAAATATAGTTTGTTTGATCAAATACTCTCTAGGTGTAAATTGTTTGAATGTTGAGGCCATAATTTTAAAAAAAATATTGACTTTTCAAAAATTACTTTTTTGTAAACTTTTCTTACGTTTGAGGCCTACATATAGATTTTAAAAAAACACCTAAATTATAACCAAATAATATAAATATCAAGCGTGAACCAAATCCATCAAACAGACCTAGTGACTGATATAATTATAAAACACAATTTTTTTGGGTTTGAGAGCACATAAAACTTCAAAATTAATCTTAATATCGAGGTGAAAAGGTTTCTCGATTACAATAAATTATTTATATGATAAAATAGATATTAGGGGTGAGCGTGATATAATTACAGTGTGTCTACCAGTGTTAGTGGAGACTATGTGACTTTTACCTCAAACAGCGAAGATAACAAGCAAACTTGTCGCTATTAAAATGGCAGAGACAAACAGCAGGGACAGCTAGAGAATGTGCGACGTCTTGAATCATTGTTCCCTGAAGAGTGTGTGAGCGACAATTCACGGGCTGTGTTTACCAGACCGACGTGATCTGCCTCTATAACGAGCGAAAGATATGAGCGGTAGGATAAGTGGATGTATAAGCGAAAGATAGAAACGTCAATAAAAAGAACGTTGACGTACGAGAGAGATACACATGATTTAGAGAGAGAGCGGAGAGTATAAAATATATAGAGAAACTGTGTGACAAAACAAAGAAGACGAATGATTGAAGTGGGTTAGGAGAAGTGGATACATAGGAGAAAGAATCATCAATAAAAGGACGTTGACGTGTAAGATAACTACAGAGACTACAGGAATAAGAGTTAGAGGAAAATATGAAATGAAAAGAATAGATTGGAAATATAATATAGAGAGAATCTCTCTAACAAAACGAAGAAGATGATGTGTATATATATAATAGAAGTGGAGAAGAAGAAGGATTTGATGAGAAGGTTGTTTTCTCACACTTCCTTCATTCTCTGCGCAAATAAACATCAAAAGGTAAAACACACAGGGGTGCGGAAATTAAACTAACATCCTGAACATACAAACTCTCTGTCATTGTCAAATAATAAAAGGAGGTTACTTCTTTCTCTTATTAAGATTTTCACTAAGGATGTTTTCATTAGTAAAGTATACAACATTGAAATAATAGCTTGATATACGTATCGGCCTTTATTGGTGGGCACGTGGATAAAGGTGTCCGTCTCTCTTATGTTTGGTCTGGCGATGGAGATATTGGGGTTTGAATCCCTTCTAGGTTTACTGAAGGCTATTTTTATTAAATTGTATTCCATGGTTCTTTCCAGAAAATATAGGTACATTTCCTTTAAAACTCTTCCTTATTCATACTTACCCATTAGTTTAGTTAAAACGAGGCTAGACTAAAAGAGCAGTAAGTTGTTGTGCCAAAAAAATAATAATCTTAAAAGCGTTTAAACATTTATCATCAAAAATTGATCGATCAACCTATAAAATGAACAGTTGGTATCGAAACTTCTGTCTTGTGAGGTGAATAAATAAGAGGGATTGATTTACCTAAAGGTGTTGTACAGAATGATCCAAAAGTCACGCAACCCAAAAGAAAATAACATATTTTGTGCCATATAATATATACATATAATGTAAACCAAACAATATTATTATTATTATTATTATTAGCACCGCGTCTTACTACCCGTTCGGGTTATACGCACTTACGCTAATGTGTAATGGTAGGGTGATTGTGAGATGAAATGAAGGACCTACAGTTTAACGTGGAATCCGAACCACGGTGGAGTTCTGGCATTCTCCACATTCACAAGATGTCTTGTCAGAGGTGAAGGAAGGGTTTGGTAATCAGATAAATCTGTGCCGGGACCGGGGATTGAACCCCGGCCGCCAGCACAGAAGTCTGACACCTTACCCCTAGACCACCAGGTCACCAACCAGACAATACCATAAGTAACTCACAGAAGGTGTTGAAATTGTGATCCTCCTTCTCTGTAACACAAATCACTCGTTTAACATTTATAGACACACGACGAATCATTGTCTAGCGTATGGTTACAATGCACCTCTCAATGTTGGTTTAAAGATCAGTCAAGGTTCTAGGGTTGTTTGCATACACTGTCTGTTTTAAGTATCCCCACAGAACAAAAAAAAATCAGGTATCGTTAGGTCTGGAGAACGAGGTGGCCACAAGCCCTTAGAAAGCATACGATCACCAAAAAATCTCGGCTAGCATTGTCTTGGTGGAATTGACTGTATGTACAGTGGCTCCATCTTGATGACACAAGCAATTACGTTCTGTTTCCTACATTAATGCAATAAACTGCAAAACAAATTCCTGGTAACGTTCAGCATGTTAACGGTTTCTCTAAAGAAAAGAGTACCCAACACCCTTCGACGTGAAATTGTACACCAAACTCCAATCTTCTAGCTGTGTAAAGGCACCTCATGGAAAACATGTAGATTTTCAGAGCTTCTAAACCTACTGTTCTGACTGTTTACATAACCACTTAAATAAAACAATGCCATGGCCTTAAAATAATGTTCCAAAATGAATGCTCGCACTGCTCGTGAAAAATTCATCTTACACCTTCAAATGCTGTAACTCAACTGGCTAGATCTAGTGTATGTCTCAAGGTCACACGGCCTGCACAACACCCGGTCCACATTACAGTGTTGCCATATATAAATAACATTTTCATTTTCCATGTTCTTCTTCTAGAAATATCCTTGGAAAAACAGGGTTCCATGACTTTTTGATCATCCTGTATAATGCTAAAACTGCCCCATTTGATGTAAATGATTTTAAAATAATAATAGCTAGTAGTTATGTGAAAAATAGATCTCACTTCCTCCGTGTAGCTATCGTTATTACAATCTTAAGATCTCTCTCTGAGTTTTATGTTGAAATATCTCCTATAATTAATATTATATTGATTTGAAGTGGATATTTTTCCTTAGTGATAAAGTTATATAGGAAAAGGCAATACTAAATGCAATATTACATTATATTAATAGGTAATAGCCGTTTCTCACTTGGAAGTCTCTCAATAGATGTTAACTAAAAAAATATATAATCCCCAGTTACTTTATGGAATATTTAATATTTTAAATTCTAACCACTTAAAATAAGTCATTAAAAACCTTTTTGAGCAGATTTCATGTTATAAAAGGTAACCAAATTACAAAACTATATACACACATCATTTGGTCCAGTTCTTAGAACGCCCCTGGCAAATATTGTTAAAATTGGTATACATTTTGGCTGTTATTGCGGAACAAAGATATGTACTGATACGAAATACCAGATTGTCAAGTTAAAACAGAAACTCTCTACGTCTAGTTAGTATCAATTAAAATATTTAAAATATATCTTAAACATAAAATAAAATGTTATTTACAAAAGTAAATTGACTGGTTTTTTCTCGTGAAAATTGATTATAGTATTCTCTATTATGGCAACCAAATCGACCAGCTAGTTCTAATACATTATACTAATGCGTATTATTATACTGTTAGTAATTAAAAATATTTAAATCAAAATATATTTTTTTATATGGCGGTTAGAGAATATGGTTAGCTCTATTTTGTTTTGATATAGATTAGAAAATTAAATATTAAAACCGCTTCTGAGTAATGGTATATCAATTTAATATTATTTGTTTAGTTGAATTTTTAAAATAATAACGTTAAAATAGAAGTAACACTATTACAATTTCTGTACAAAGCTATTTTGTTTTTTTACTATTTACTTTGCCCTGGTCTATACATCCATGTTGGGCAGAATGAGAAAGTGAAAGAGAGTAATTAAATTAAACAGAACTCGTTAACAAGCTTTGTGCAAAGCCCCTGAAAACCATTAATAACTTGGAAACAAGATAATTATTATTTAAGTAAATCTATGTATTTGAATAAAAAAGTTAGATTTTTTTTTATCAAAAAAATGTATTGTTATTATATTAGAAAAATGTTATAACCATATACATATTTAATTATATTCAATTTATTGCGTATTGAAACTGTACGAGAGCTATTTTAACAAAAAATATTAATGATTGAATTATTAACACATTATTTTGGCTATACAAATTGTATGTATGTTCATCACTAAACATTTTTTGATTAGGGTCTTTAATATGTTCTTAGCCACTTCAGGGGTCAAATGGCTTAGGGCACGAAATTCACAATAGACTGGACTGCTAATAATGGAGAGATCGGAATTTGAATCCCATCTGGGTGCACTTTGGGGTGGCTTTCTCTAAATAGTTTTCCATTCTACCTCCACGAAAAGCTGGGCACATTTCATTTTACTTAAAATTTTCTCATCACTAACACGTTAGCACACATGCGTATAACCCAAACGAATGTTGAGATACGGTAACAATAAAAAACAAAGTAACTTACTAAACAATCGCACTAGCTTTCTCATATTGTGTTTTATAGCTTTGAAGAAAATGTTCAAACATAGTTTTTCAGTAAATTATCATAAAGTAGGTTTTACCCATAAAAACAAACACATCACAATAAACAACACAGTTCAAAATCTTGATTTATAAACTTTAAACCAAATTGTTCAAATATTTTTTTATTTAATTTCAAAGTTTAAGAAATTAACTTATTTGTTAACTACCCTGAAATTATTTGTAATTGGTAAAGATAAAAATGCATTCTTACTTATTACTAAAATGTATTCTCGGTTATCCATTTTGAACTCAATCTTTAAGGTAAATTTCGAAATATATTATATTTTCTATAATTTGTCTTAACTTAACTATATTTAAATTAATTTATTTTTGAAAAAATAAAGATGCCTTATTCATTATCACGGTAAATTGTCCAATGATATCAATTTTGAACAAAATCAGTACAGATTTGTGGATATTTTCAAAAATATTAATAATTTACACAAATCAATCTTCAATAAATTACTGTAGATTTTTTTTAGAAAAACCAAAACTATGTCTAACTAGGTATTATGTAACAAACTTAACTTATATGCATTTTGAACCAAATCGCTACGGATATTTTCTATATTAAAATTTTAAAAAGAGTCAACTACCCTTAAACTAACTTAATCCCAAAAAACAAGTATGAAATTTTATTTTATATACAGTTTAAACAGACCTGTAAGAGCCATTTTCAAAATATTTCTTATTTTCAAAAATCACTCATCTATAAATTAACCTTTAATGAATTTTTACTTTAAAAAAAAAGCATAAAAAGTCATTTGGGATATTAACCGCTCCATTGATATCAATTTTAAACAAAATCGTTAAAGCAATTTTTTTTTAAACCATAAAATTAGTAATCAGTGAACAACCCTTAAACACAATGCTACCCCAAAAAAGTATGCAGTGCTATTTTTCATGTAAAACACACCTTTTTGTAACCAAATTAGTGGAGTCATTTAAAAAATATTTCAAGCTTTTTAAAAAATCTGTCTTTTGTGAACCACCTTTAAATGAATTTTTACTAAAAAAAACAATTATACAGTGATATTTGCTATAACTAATCCTGCCAAAATACTCGTTTGGAGCCAAATCGTTAAAGCTATTTATAAAATATTCCAAGTTTTTGAAAAATCAATCAACAGTAAACTTCCGATAAATGAGTTTTACCCACGATAGTAGTACACGGTGTTATTTGTCATATCACACAATACCTATATATACATTTTAAACAAAATTATCTACATTTTTGAAATATTTTGAATTTTCAAAAATCTCCCATCTGTAATCTAACCTTTAGTTGAGGGTTAAGGTAAAAAAAATCCTGAGGTATAACCCTGTAAAATCTAAATGTCAAGTTTGAACAAAATCCCTACAACAGTCTCAGAGCCATGATGGCCAGGAACACACAGGGTTAAAAAAAAACAGAAATGTAAAATTCACATTTTAGGTCCAGGCTCACATAAAACGTAAAGATTCATCATAATCTTAATATTGATTTTTCTCACGATTACAATATTTCTCTTGATATGAGAAAGTAAAAAACATCTCATTTACAAATTAATTAAAATTGGTGTTGGAGAGCCAGTGATCTAAATCTTAATATAATTTAGTCTGGTTTATCCTGGATAGAGAGGCTGAGATTCAAATATTAAACTCATGTGAAAATGGTGTGTTCTTAAGTATTTTACTACCCTCGCTCTAAGAATATTTGGGAACCCTTAATATGATATTTTACCTTCCTCAATGCGTATAACCTGGATGCATACCGTCTTAATGCGTGGGTACAATGAACTGTTGCCCAAAAGCACAACGATCCTTGGGATCCCGTGGTGAACTTATCGCCAAATAAATTGATTAATACTTAAGCTAATTCTCAGAAAAGAAATTTCGCAAAAATGTGTGTAGATTAATCATAAATAATTCATGATTTCAAATTGTACTGTTTACCAATTGTTGAAATATTTTTTTTTCAAGGTTTATAATGTTCAAAAGTATATGCTGATTAATCCTCGTTTCACATCCTGTTTGAAAAAATATATTTTTAACAATGATTTTGTTGAAAGTACCAATACATTTTAAGTTTTAATTTTACTGATATTTACATTGTTATTCCCATGAATTGGTGGGTACACAAGTGCATTGCTTTGCTCAGGGCCTAAAGTTCTGTTAAGATGGCCCTGAGTAGGCCTAATGTTAAATACCCAACCCAAGAAATGAAATATATAAATATCTACTAATTATATGCATATGGATAAACCTGTATTTAAGTATATATCGTCAATAATAATTAACATTTTAGTCACCACCTGGAATCAAACCAAAGTCTTGTTGGACAACTCTAGATACTTAGGCACGGAGACCCTATTTTATAGTTATCATTTCTGTTTGTAGAAGGCAAGTTGTCATCCAACTTATTTGTTCGAGTTCTACCTTGTTCCCAAACTGTTTGCTGCAGAAAGCCAACAGACGACAGTTGTGTAGAGATGGTAGTTTTAGTGTCGTTCCTCTAGTCTACATGAAGAATGACTCTGGGAATCCCTAGGGATAGTCTCAACAACTTAGGATAGCTTGGAGCAGGAGCCTTCTATGTTCAATACTTGGCATTCGTATCGAGGCTTTTCGAATCACCGGTATATGGGTAGTTCAGATATACGATGGTTAGTTTTTAATCTAAATTCAAGGTGAATTACGGTTAATTTCCTATTCAAATTATTCCTGAGCTGTTAAAAATTAAAACTAGTATAATCTTTGCCAAGGGATTACTGGCAAACTCAATAGTAAAAGACCATTGAGAAGCCCTAGCTAGACGCATATGGAAAAATAATTTTATAACTGACCTGAAAGAAATAGGGTGTAATTAAGTGGACTATCTTAAGATAGGAATAGGTGGTGCACTTTTGTAGGTTCGGCCAAGAACTTTTGACTTCCTAATGCCATAGAGCATAGAGTAATTAAGTATTGCCAGGCCTATACGGATTAAAATAAAACTCATAGCACCTAAATACTTAAACTTATCCATAATTATTTTGAATTTTTGTTTTACAAACAATTAAGAGTGGCAAATTATCCGATTCTGTGGGCACGTGGACCCAATGCCAAGCGTATCTTGTCTGGTTTACTGGTAAATGGAAGGTTGAGGCTCAAACCTTGGCCAGGTGTGATGAGGCTCTTTATTTCCGAAATGTTTTTTCACCACCTCTCCACTTAAATACTGGCCCAAATCCTATAAACAATCCCTTATTCCTTTTACATTGATTAAATTAATTGAGGAAGGGGAAATTTGGGTAGAAAGGATCAGTGTAAAGAAATGTAACCAATTGGATTTAGGTTTTTATAACACTATAAAAATAGTCTTAGGGCATCAACAACCTGAATGAATATTGCAAAACTTTTTAATAGGCAAGTCAAGCTTTTATGTGTGATATCGTAAATGATTTAATCACCAATGCGTACAACTTCTGGCCCGTTCTGTCCGTTATGGGATACGGATGAGTAATATCAAGTGTTAAAGGAAATGCACTCACATATGCGTGGAGGAATAGTGGTAAACCCTTTAGGTAAGACTACCCTCTGCACACCCGACTGAGATTCAATATTAGAACTCATTACCAGCAAACCAAACAAGGCGAGGCTAACATTAGAATTGCGTGTCCACCGATAAGGGTGACATCAATCTGAAACACGTATACATGTCACGATATATAATATCATAGTATTAATTTTTTTTATCAATCTGATTACATAATTATCAACGTTTATTTTAAAAAATATTAAACAGAAATTATGTATGTTATATTAATGTGTGTTTTTACGCTTCAAATAAAACCGTGATTTATAATAGGACAGTTTAGCACTAGTGTGTTGTGTTACTAAGAGTATGAACAGCCTACTTAAGTGGTTCAGTCTCAGTAACCAGACTCCATAATATGGATGTATACCCTAATATGAAGAACAGAATCTGGTAGCTACTAAAGTCACTCAAACAATTTAAATAGCAATTATATTAAATATCAACTAGTGTTATTTTTAGATGTAATTTTTGATATATAATATCAATACCTAAATAATAACACAGACTGTATAATCAATGTTGGCAAAAAAGGGTTTTTTTTAATTTCCACAACTGTTCTTCCAACCAAAATCAGCCTATAGCTAGTACACAATAGGAATAATTTCTTACAGTGTGAAAAAAAAACACAATAATGTAGCCAACATTGACTCGTATCAGCTGTCTATACAGGCTGATTAGAAACCCTCTGTACAAATTTTAATGGGAGATAGTGAAAACTAAAACAAACAATTTTTCGTTAGTGAATGTATGTCTACAGACGTCACCCTTAGGTTCTAAAGGGCGTTGAAGGGCTGCGTATTAAATGGCTATTTATCGTCGTCATTCGTACGTGTGACAGAGTATTTCACGGATTCAGAAGATGGCGGAAGAGCTGCTGTAAGATTGTATAGTGAACGGTATCCAAAACACGTGCGCCGAACCAACAAACATTTTCGTGTTTGCACCGACAACTGTGTGAAAATGAAACATTCTATGTAAACATTCATGATACCACTATGCACTGCTGTAATTAAAAAAGGTTCACACTTTCTACCTTTCGTTTATGTACCAATAGTGCCCTCTAGCAGTTAATATATAAAGGTAACGCCTACGAACATACATTTATTTACGAGAAATGGTTTGTTTTAGAGTGTCCCTATGTTCCATTTAAGTTTGTACAAAGAGTTTAGAATCACCCTGTGATGACAGCTAACTCATAGATACGTTATAGTTGATTTGTAAGATAGTTATTTTATTTGTGAATCGGACTATTTAATAAGCACCATACAGCCCGTTTTTCATTATAAAGAAATATAATTAAATATTACTTGAAGAGCTTTCATATATATATTCGACTGCTGAGGACGGGGAAATCGAGGTTCGAATCTCGGTCGGGTGAACTAGGGGTGGTTTTTCCTAAATGGTTTTCCAATCTCCCTCCACGTAAATGCGGGTTCACTTCATCTAATTAAACCTTCCAAATTCCTAATCTATTAGCGTAATTAGTACTTAAAGCGTATAACCCGAACGGGTAGTAAGACGCGGTGCTAAATATTAAATATCATATATTATAAAACGATAAAAGTATTTCATAACAAAATCTTTTAAAATAAAAATAGATCCTTTTTAATAATCCCAATTTGTTTTTGTAAGCAATTCAGAAAACTGCAGCTATCTGATTACAGCTAAACTATTAGTCAAGAGTGTTATTTTTTTAAAACGTTTTTAAATAAGTAAATTAAAAGCACACATCTCATTATTGATGCCAGTGTTACTTTGTTAATTTTAATTATACAGAAAATATAATTATGAAGTATATTTGCAATTATTGCTAGCCTTAATAAGTGAAACAAGGTTCGTCTTTCTGTTGTGTTTTGTGCTGGAATTAAATTAGGTAATACTTAATATTCAGCACTCTTGTATAAAATATCAAAAAACTTTGTGCTCATTTGTGGCTAATGTTTATTGGTTGATCACTGAGTCTATTGGATCACGGATTGGTTCCATGCATTAGTTATGAATATATTTAACAGTTGTATATGGACTTATGGTGTTATTCATTTAATATATATTTAGGCTCTTATGAGGGGAATGTAGTAATAAGCGTATTGGCCTATGCCATAAGCTTTTTTGTCACGAATTGATATGATTCAGTTTTTTAGAAAGTTCTTGGTTAATCTAAATAAAAAATACTACTACTGTTAATAAAACAAATGAAGGTTGATGTTGAAGGTCAGGTCAAAATCAGGCTAACTAATCGTATGGACCATAATTGCGTGGTCTAAGGCGTCATTCTAGAAATTGACGGGATTGGATATGACCCGTAGATCATGGTTCAGATCATAGTCGGGTGTCCTGAATGGTCCCCTCCCCTAAAATTATTTTCTATTCTACTTCAACTCAAATGTGAGTACATTTCCCATTAATTCTACTTCCTCATCACTACCTCAATTATGTAAATATGTGTGTAGTCCGAACGGTTGCAAAAAAAAAAAAGCCGTATGCTGGTTTCACAGTGCATTCAATTATTAGCGCACATAGTTCGTTATTACACTCACCAGTTACCGGGTTGTACCGGCACCTAAGTGTCTCTCATCTTATCCAGTCCACAATTTATAGCGGTGACCTCCCTAAACCCCTTCTTCACCTCCCTTTCCTCAACCCTTAGTATCTCACATATTGCTCCCCTTGCCTGGAGACTAAAGTTACTTGCTGCTGTACTGTACATTGTTTCTGCAGTCACTGAGGGGAATATTTTTGAATGGGCTTGGTTAGACAGGCTTGGACAATCCAGGTTTTGTTCCAACAGACCTCGCTTACGATATTTTTACTACATTGATGTTACAGTTACTTAAGATTCCTTCTCAACCTTTTAAAAAAATATCTTAACTCTACTCCGGTGCTACCGTTCTGAATAATAGTGGCTAGTAGGGAAAACAAAACAAAATCCAAAACGTTTTATTTAAAGTCTGTCGAGGGTAGGAATTGTCTTCTGAAAGGCGTTTTTCCTTACCAGAAATCTATTATATGTTAGGATATTGGTAGGAAAAAAGAGCTTTCAGAGAGTAATTCCTACCGTGAATGGCGTATACCAACTAAAGAAAGGGAACAGATCTAATTCAAATCTTGCCTTAGATTAAGCTCTGAAGTTTTAGATAACTAAGCAAACAAAAAATTAAACAAAAAGTGTATTGGGGCACGATTAAATCTCTACACAAATAATTAACAGCCCTAAGACTCGCTTCGGTGGCAAGGGCGCATGGTCTAACGCACCACTCTCGTAGTAAGCTAGACCACTGATGACGTGTATATCAGGGTCAAATCTCAGTCGGGTGTATTGGAGATGTTGTTTTAAGAAGGTTTTTCACTCTTCTTCCCGCAAATGTGGTACGCTCCTCTTATATATCCTTACTTATCCTAAAATCATTAACGTAATTAGTATACTAGAGTATAGCTCGAACGGTTAGTAAGGCGCGGTGCTAAAAAAAAAAAGCCCTAAAAACCTTATTTAAAACGTTTTATATGCATATGGAAATAAAAATTATTTTAATGGAGATTTTTGGCGTTAAATTATTTAAGACCATGACTTGTACTAATTTAGGACTGTACGTAGGTTCCAAGGTACTAATATTGGTGGCAAACTCTTTTTAAATGAATATTTGTCTAAAAATCATTTAAGTATTATTTCGGATATAATAAAATTAAGAAAAAATTAAAGGATCATAAATTTTAGAATATTAAATGTTAAGTTACATAACACATTACATTTTATCAATCATTTTATAAAACTATAAAATGAACATATTTCTAACATTTTTAATTAGTCATGAAAAGTTTTTCGTTACTTTGCTAATACAGAATATATTAAATTCGTCTCAAAATATTATATAAAAAAAAATTATTTAGATAAAGCCTATCATTCATAAGCGTCCCTCTGATTGCTAGCGCTCAACTGCTATGAGGTTTGTAATTTAATCCTTCCTAAGGACTCTTAAGTGATATATTAGTGGACAGGATACAATTGGCTCAAAGTCCCTAATAACCAGCGAGTTTCAAAGCGATTATGACATTAAATCACTTTAAGTATTTTGAAAACATTTTAGCAAATGCATTTGACTAAACATTCAACTATGGATAAATATACAAATAACTAAACAATACTTAAAATAATATTAGCATCGTTAACCTCATTAATTGATTCATTACTCCCCCACTCAGGTTTCAAAACAATCAGATACCTTCAATTGTTGGATATGTGTAAATTTTCTAAATATAATTTACAAAAACAACAAAAAATCCCATCTTAATTTTTTTGTAACTTACCTACATTCTAAATTTGAGCAAAGCATTTTTTTTTTTCCTTAAACCTATTTTGTTTCCATAAAATAAACGTTATCATATGGCACGTCCAGATTGTTAATACATGATTTCTGATAGCAACATTTAATAGTTGTCCTTGTTTTAGTTAAATTAATAACTATGATATGTAATAGGCCTACATATCTCAGCAGACCCTACAAAAAAAAAACAAGCGAAGTCTTACTTTGATTTAATAAATCTTGCTATTTCAGATATGGTTCAACTTTCTGAAATAGCACTCTGCAAATAGTTTGATTACTATACATTGCGTTGTACTTTTCTTTTTTTAGTCATAGACGTTCAAGCAAATAATATGTGTAGTCTACGTATTGGAATATGTGTAGGTGTTTCATAAACCCACACACCTGTTGTTCACAAGGTTACAATAGATTGGATTGCTGGCGACGGAAAGGTCAAGTCTCGATTCTTGGCCGGGTACACTTCGAGGAGGGGTTCGAAGAGGGGGGGGGGGGTTCAAAAAACACTTTCCTTGTGGTTTTCTCATCGCCTCTAGATTAACATCCACATATCTAGACTTAGATTTATTCTACAATCACATTCGTGTTTTTTTTACTTTCCAAACAGCATGTTTAACAAACTTTATTTTAATTTGGGGTATTTAAGGTGGAGATAGATCTAAGGGAGGCAAGAAAAGGGCAGTATTTTTTGCAGTTTTTATTGCGAAACTTCTTTTGGTAAGGTAAATCAAATATTGATTCTATACAAACATAAAGTTTAATTTTCTTCAGATGGTTCTTGAATATCCTTAAAGAATACCCTGTAATTTAATGACGACTTATTCTCTGCATTTAGAATTTTCTCATCTAATGCCACTCTACTCAGGACAGATATTCAACAACGGTTGGTATCATCGTATGAAGAAAATCATACTAAACGTTGCTACTGGAGAAATATTTTATTTATTTTGGTAAAAAATGTTTTGCTGGAAAGGATGACCTGGTGGTCTATAGTTAAGCTGTCAGATTTCTGTGTTAAGGGTCTGGGGTTCAATCCTCGGTCTAGGCACAGATTTATCTGACTTCCAAACCCTTCCTTCACCTCTGATAAGACGTGTATTAATCACAACTTGTGAACGTGTAGAATTCCAGGCCTACGCTGTGATTTGGATCCCACGTTAAACTGTTAAACCTCCAGTTAATCTCACATATACCCTACCATTACACATTAGCGTAAGTACGTACAACCTGAACGGGTAGTAAGACACTGTGCTAATGATAATTTGCTGTAAAAACTGCAAACACATCGGCCTTTTCTCGCGTTCCCTACATTCCCACCTTAAGGTATTATACACTTTCTTAACTGACTTGTTATATTAGTAAATTACTTAAAAACTTAACTCTATAGCACCCACTTCGGTTGTCTAAGGCGTCATGCTTTCAATAGAGTTGATTTCCTAGGACTGAAGGTCTGGACCTGAATCCCGGTCAGGTGTGTTGAGTTTTTTTTTTTTTTACTAAAGTGTTTTCCACAATCCCGCTACGTAATTGCGACTACATTTCACCTAAATTCAATATCTCTCATCTTGAATTAGTACATATGCGTACATCCCGTACGAGTAATAAGACGGCGTGGCAAAAAAAAAAAATCTATCACAGACACAACTTCCACTAGTACTCGGCTGTTAATTTATGTCCCGGATTTTGATTAAATGTCACCATTTTTATTGTCCGTCACATACAATATTCATAAGTACATAATTAATTAGAGTCTCATGAAAAACATGGTGTAATGTAGTAAGGAAACGAATTATCAATAAAAGAGTTGAATTCAATATAAAAATATAATATGCAACCAATGAATATTGAAACTTTGATGTTTAACAAATATAGTGTGACAATTTGAGTATGGAAGACTTATATATATATATGACTAGATTGAAGATAAAATAAAAATGTTCGACATTATAAAAGTAAGACTATCTTACATAAAATACATATAACAAATAACATTTTAAAATGATAAATTAAAACAAATAGTTTAAGTCAATATAATATTAAGAAATATAAATTGATAATATTATGGTTGCTGATTTGTAAGATTGAAGAATAAATTGTAAATTAATGTTATATTTTTAATTATTGAATTCTTATCTGAATTTGAGTGCCCTTGTTCCTTTTTCTCAAGCTGGTATGAATCAGCTTAAAGTTGCTGCGACATGTTTCGGCGTAACAAATGACGCCATCATCAGGCTATATAGTAAAAAAAAATCAAAAACAAATTATGGCCCAATCCAGTGTGAATTTTTAACATGGAAATTAAACTGTTCAAAATTATTTAGGAACATGATTTGAAGGATATAACCAAAGAAAGAAATAGCATATTTACCGTTAACGCCTTATTGAATGATTCTGTCTGTCATGAAGAATGAAACTGATCTTAGGGAGTGTATTAAAATCGTGTGTATAAGAACTGGTTTCCTGATATGTTCTAGAAGAATTTCGTAAAGAGTCAAGGATAATGAAAAATGCTTGGTTGTAGTAACTAGTGATGTTGTAGCGTAAGGATAGATAGATAAATTTTGGAACATAAATGAGATGAAAATGGAAAATTTAAATTAGAGAAGGAGAATGACAAGTAAGGGAAATGGAGAAAGGGTACTAATCTTCTCGACACTGGCCCGAACAAAATCTATAGAAAACCCACCCATACTGATGTCATCATTCCTAAAGATTCGATTCACCCATCCATTCACAAAAGAGCTGCTTTCAATAGTTTAATATATCGACTACTTCATATACCCCTAAACAAGAAAAATTTCAAAATGGAACTCAACATTATCAAACAATTAGCAACATCCAATGGTTATTCCCATTCCTTCATATACAGGATCCTTCAGAAACAAAAATCACAACTAAACAAAACAACTACTTTAAAGAACCTTCAAACCATCCCTAACCGCCAAAACAAATGGATTAAATTTAATTACACTGGCCAAGAAATTAACAACATTACTAATATCTTCAAAAAACATAAACTTAATATTGCCTTCAGTACTAATAACAACATCAAAAAACATATCAATAATTCCAATCTCAACAAAATCAACCAATATCAGCACAGTGGTATCTACCAACTAACTTGTGAATGTAACAGCGTGTACATAGGTCAATCAGGACGCCAAATTTCGACTAGGTTTTTTGAACATTTAAGTGATTTTAAACATGATAGAAATAAATCAAAATTTTCAGAACATCTCAAAACATCCGGCCATCAACCAACCCCTATGGAAAAATGTATGAAGCTTCTACACAAATCTCACAAAGGTACAACCATGAACACCGCAGAAAATATATTCATTCAGACCGCTATACTTAATAACAAAAATGTCCTAAATGAACAAACCCAATTCGAAAACCAAACACTTATCAACACTCTAAAAAACCTACCTCAACACACTAAAATGAAATAACATCCCATATGATCCGGCCCATCCTTCCATAGTAGTAAATGACCTGTTCGGGCCAGTGTCGAGAAGATTAGTACCCTTTCTCCATTTCCCTTACTTGTCATTCTCCTTCTCTAATTTAAATTTTCCATTTTCATCTCATTCATGTTCCAAAATTTATCTATCTATCCTTACGCTACAACATCACTAGTTACTACAACCAAGCATTTTTCATTATCCTTGACTCTTTACGAAATTCTTCTAGAACATATCAGGAAACCAGTTCTTATACACACGATTTTAATACACTCCCTAAGATCAGTTTCATTCTTCATGACAGACGGAATCATTCAATAAGGCGTTAACGGTAAATATGCTATTTCTTTCTTTGGTTATATCCTTCATATCATGTTCCTAAATAATTTTGAACAGTTTAATTTCCATGTTAAAAATTCACACTGGATTGGGCCATAATTTGTTTTTGATTTTTTTTTACTATATAGCCTGATGATGGCGTCATTTGTTACGCCGAAACATGTCGCAGCAACTTTAAGCTGATTCATACCAGCTTGAGAAAAAGGAACAAGGGCACTCAAATTCAGATAAGAATTCAATAATTAAAAATATAACATTAATTTACAATTTATTCTTCAATCTTACAAATCAGCAACCATAATATTATCAATTTATATTTCTTAATATTATATTGACTTAAACTATTTGTTTTAATTTATCATTTTAAAATGTTATTTGTTATATGTATTTTATGTAAGATAGTCTTACTTTTATAATGTCGAACATTTTATTTTATCTTCAATCTAGTCATATATATATATATAAGTCTTCCATACTCAAATTGTCACACTATATTTGTTAAACATCAAAGTTTCAATATTCATTGGTTGCATATTATATTTTTATATTGAATTCAACTCTTTTATTGATAATTAGAGTCTGTTCATAATCATCTTGTTGTAGAAATGTATATTTCATAAAAATCATTTGTTTGTAATGTTCTGTCTTTTGTAACTTAATGTTATATTGTCTTGGTTTGCGTCGTTTTTGAGTAATTTTTAGGCATTTTCAAGTCGTTTTTAGATACTCATGTCGAATAAGTATTTTTACTTTCTCGTTATCTTACAGGTAGAGAAAGTATTGTGATCGTCAAACAATAGAACTCGAGATTTTGATGAATGTCTACGTTTCATGACACCCGAATTCAAAAAAATTGTTTTTGAATTTCCGTCTATCTGTAACTGGGACTAGAGCCTAAACTATTTTACCGATTGGGTTGAAACTTGGTATATAGGGTTTTCATAGGATTTCCGCAGGAGATTTTTGGAATTGGATATCAAACTATAAAACTAAGGGTAGTTTTTGAAGGGCAAAAGAGAAAAAATCGATTTTCTCAAAATCGGCTCTAGCGATTTGATTAAATCTCATTTAAAAACATTTATAAATATTCCAAACCAAATTGTTAAACTCAATATTTCGGCAAAATTACTTTAGGGATTCCGGTCTGATGCGTTAATTATATTTTTTTATCATATCTCCGAAACTATTTGAGATATTAAATTACTTATCATTGCAAATATGTAGGTATATTTATAAAACAAATCTTTGAAACATTTTTATATAACCAATAATTACAAGCTATATGCATATATATTTATATATTTTTAACTTTTTGAACAATAAAGTTAAAGTACTATTACTGTAAGAAAATCTAATCCGAGATTTTGATGGACGTCGACGTCTAATTACCCCCCGAACACTAAAAATTGGTTTTTGAAATGCCGTTTGTCTGTGTGTCTGTCAAACCCTAAGATTAAGAGTAGTTTAATAAAAAGCGAAAAGATAAAAAAATAGATTTTCTCAAAATAGGCTCTGACAGTTTTGATAAAAACACGTACCTAGGCGTTGATTAAGATTATAAATAAATTGGCTACTTTCATTTTCACATGAAAATAGCTTTTAGGATACTTTACAAAGACTTAAATCTCCGTATCTCTGCAACTATTTGAGATAATAAATAGCTTATCATTTCAGGATTGTAGTAGTATTAAAAAAAACTTTTATATGAAATATATTTGTATACAACTAATAGTTTCTGAGATATTGGCAAATATATTAATACAATTTTATCAGCTTTAGTTGTAAAGAGATACTACTTAAGTTTTAACGCAATAATTCTTTAATGTCATAGAGTAATTAAATATAAGTAAGTATCTAAAAAAAAGTATATTATTTTTACTTAAACCTCTTAGGAGAAATGTTTGTACAGCAATGATATATCTCCATTTTAGACTCAATAGTCAATAGTTACTTATTTTATTGGTCAAAATGTATAAAAGAGAAATTTAATAGCAATGCGATAACTATAAGATGTGCATCTCCTAACAAAATGCCGAAAATTTTAACCGGATGTAAAAATTTTAATAGGAAGTGTTGACCCTTAGTGACCCAATATCGATATTTTTATTGGTACGAATATACAAATGAAGACGTTATTTCTTTCAAATAAAATTATAAAATTTAAAACCATGAGTCAAAAAATGTTTTACATATATATAGTGCAATTTTTTCTCGGATTCACTAGTGTATAATATATTAAGAATTTTGAGTAAATATTTCTATTTTGAAAACAATAGAGTGAGAAAGTCCGTTCAGAGTTACATAACATTTATTATAAATACCATCGTTATTTTATAAATTCGTAAAAAAAATCAATACAAATTTGTTGCAATGAGAAGAAAAATTATTAAATAAAGTTTGTATCCTATTTTCTTCTATGTCTGTAAAATAGATTTTAATTTTCTGATGAGACACTGCAACAAGACTTAAGAGGTTTGCGTTGGGAAGGAATAGATATCTATTACTTTTGAAGCAGATATTTGTTAATAAACGTTATATTAACTTATCAGAGTGTGTCTAACCCAAACGGGTAGTAAGTAAGATGAAGTGCTAAAAAAAAGTATCAGAGTTCAAGGGTTTAGTTGTTAAAGCTTTTTAATTCCATTCTACATTTGTAAAGTGAGTTTGATCTAACCGTGTGCAATTATTATGAGTTATTGTTCATATTTTAAAGTCAATTTTTTGAAAATTTGAGATAATCTAATAAGAGATTTTAGGTCATTTCACTGGTTATTGTTTTTATGACACTAAAATCTGGGCCCTGTTCATCACTGAGAAAAGAGAAACTCCAATTACACCAATGACAAATTTTTCGGTCATGTCAGGATATTTAAATAAAACTCGTTTTGTCAAGTTACATGCCAACGTTTGAAAAAATACCAAAATATTATTTGAGACGCTTATTATTTATTATTCACAAATAACGTAAAGGGGATAGGGAGGGGGCTCACCAATAAATATCTCAACATGTATTTGTAGAGATAATAATGTAATTCATGGAGTCTATGACATCACTGAAGTTAGACTTTGTTAAGGGAGGTTTGGGGTTGGTAAAGAATGGAGAGGAGGGTAGAATGTTTTATAGCGGTGTTTCCAGAGTGGGCAGTCTTTCTCGACTCGTGGTTTCAGAAGAGGGGGTTGGTTCGGGACGAAGGGGGGGTAGTAGAGTCTTCCCTCGACCGACCCCCGCGAGTCGACCGAGTCTTACTCTGACTGCGCGGTTAATGTGGAAATACTGCCAGGCCGTGGGACCATGTCCTCTTTCCTTCACCTCTTTACATCCCCCTTATCCTGACCATCCTCCCCTTCAACCCCCCCCCCCGTCTCACCCCAACTACCTTCTACGTGTCCCTGGGCCCATCTCCTGCCGACTGTCCGCTTCACTGGGTCAGACCCAACGAACTTTCAAGAGGACCTACCTAACCTATCGTACGGCTTTGTTCTTTTCATTTAAATTTTTTACCTTTCTTCCTTAATAAAATCTTTATATATATTTAAAAATGTAAAATAAATGTTTGATTTCTAATAATAAAAAAAAAATATCACCGCCACCAATGGCCACCCAAATAAAGGCAACCGTGAAGTTTTGTCTGGTTTTTGTGATTATAAGGTCCAATCTTAAAACCCTATTGTACGTATTCTGAAGTGCCCCCCTCCCCCCACCCCTCATTATATGGTATTCTACTCTACTTCTACTTGAATACGAGTAAAGTTCTTTTATATGCTACCTTAACCATTTCACTGCTCCAATGGTTATGGTGTCACACTCGTTTTCTACTGACGTGGTGGGGATGAGGATATTGGGGCTATAATCTCGGTCGGGTCTACTGAGGGTGGTTTTACTTAAAAAAATTCCCACTCTCCTTCCACGCAAATGCAGCTAGATTACCTCTAAAATTCTTTCTTCCTCGTCCCTATCCCACTTGATTAATTATCATTATATGTGCATAAACTGAACCAGTGGTAATATGCAGTGATAAAAAAATATATAAATATATTATACCTCCATCATATTATTTCGTTAGTGAAAATATGCATACGTACCGCACATGTAGTAAGAAGCTAAGTGATGAAAAACAAACACCCTAGAACTCCTTTTGCCTGAAATCTGTCGGTGAACAATCAAACTAATCATTAAACACATTTATTAACCACATAGCTTCTAAAATAAAAGCATAGAGTAGTCAATAAACTCTGACTATAAATCCATTTTACTGTGATTTTTTTTTTAGCAACTTCCCACCACACGTTTTGGCTACAAGTATATACGTTAATGTATATGGAAGGGGAAGGAGAAATCTTTATAGCAAACTTATTCAAATTAGTTTGAAGAAAGAATAGTAAACGTGTTAGGTAAATAATACATCCAATACACCCTTTTAGAAATCAAGCCCTGACCTCTTTGTCACTGAAAAACCAGAAGCCTATACTATCTGACATTTAGACAGCGTGCCCACCTATGTGGGTGATTAGAGTACTTAATCTCTTTGCCTAGAAAGTGGTTTTTATATCATTATGCAGCTTTCAACTTCACCCGACAGTGCGACCCTATTTACTAGGCTCTAGTTCTTAGATATTTTCTAGCCATAGTACAGTTATATTAGAAATAACCTTTAAAAAAATACAAACTTTTATGACCAAAATTGATTACATTTTAATTTTTACTACTGTTATTTTACAGGCATTGATTATATATATAAATCAAAAGTGACAGATATAGATCACATGACCTGACAGTATGAAGACAAGAAATATCTAAAAACTGTTGTAGCTTTTTAACAAAGCCCTACTTATAAAAATATAACTGTATATTGTAGGTCATTCTCGTAAATAAATAATAAGTAACCTTTTTTGCACCACCTAGATTCGAACCAGAATCCCCTTGAATTAATATCGACCACTATCCTTACCTATGTGATTGACAATTTACGGGTGTTATATTTAACATTTACTCTTTCGTAGGAAATGTAGGCCATGTAAGACGTGGCTAAATGTGGTAGCCAACTGTGTGAAAAAGATAAACATGATCGTGTATGATGCGGTGAATGGATGTTGTTGAAGCGAAAGGGGTATGCAAGGATAGGGAAGTGTGGAGAAAGTTAGTGAGGATGGATTAAGTACCTACGAAGTTGTATTTTGAGCAATAGGCACAGTTCCTTGGCTAGCTTTTAAAAGAACGAAGTGAATATGTGTGTATGTGTGTGTATGTATGTGTGTGTTTATGTGTGTGTATATGTATGTGTATATGTGTGTATATGTATGTGAATATGTGTGTGTGTGTGTTGTAGAAATATTACTTTTTGGTGTTTGTCAAACTTCACAAGGCAAGGAATAAACTATACCGTGTACAAATCTAAACGTACAAAAATAAATTGTATACAATACATTTGTAAATAATAATAATAATTTTAATATTGTTAAGGATATATTCCAAGTATTTTTCTTTCAAGAGTTTGTGATTCTTTCAAGGTAGACAATTTAATCAAGTAAAATCGTTTGTTTTGTATAGTACAGCTATTTAAATTGTTTCTGTTAATTGGTGCTTCACTAAATATACTTCTTAAAAAATCTGCTTCTATGCTTAATTGAATCTAAAAAAAAATCTCATACCGATCTTGGACCCTCGCCCACTTGACTTCTCTAGCCAAAGTTCAAAACAGAGACGTGGAAAATTATTTAATTTTAATTCTCAATTCTACCACCCAGTCATACTAACCATTTGGGTTATACTCTTATGTATTAACCACGCTAATGAGCTAGGGATGAGGAAGGTTGAGCTTGGATGAAGTGTACACGTTTTAGAATGGAGAGAGTTTGGTAAACCATTTAGGGAAAATTACCCTCGGTAAACCTGACCGGGATTGAACCACGATCTCCCCGTCATCGGCAGTTTATTCTATTGCGAGAGTAGATCCTTAGACTATGCAGCCACTAAAGCGGGCTTTAAGATTATTAGCCTGTATATTAGACATTATTGTGTAACCACATCAGTGGGCGAACGGAATGAATTTCAGGCTCATATTGTCTGTATTACAAAGAATAGGTAGGTTTGAGTTTAACTCCAAATCATATACGCTTGGATTTGTTAGAAAAAAAGTGTTCCCGCTCTCTTTTCCCTTCAAATGCTGTTACATTTCCAACAAAACTGTGCATACCTCATCATTACGATGAGTACAACCCGGGTGGTTATTAATACAAAGTGGATTTAAAAAAATTAATCACTACTTAAGGAATAAGTTTTAAATATAAAATTATTACACATTTAATAATACTATGGATAGCATGAGCCACGAAAGTTCATTACCGCATTTACAAAAACCCTAAATCAATTCTCGTCACGTAATATAAGAGAACACGTTTCCCAACCATAGAGAACAACCGTTAAAACTATGGTTTTAGTATATTATGAGTTTTGCTTTCATTGACACCAGGCGATATGTTAAGGCGGCTGAATCAGTCGTCGAGAAAATATCGATCGTTGTCAGGCCACATGGTTTAAAATACAATGGTATTTATTGTTTCCTGGAACTACTTCTTTATGCTGTCTACCCTTCACCTATGACGACCCTTTTTCATGTCAATAAGAAATAGGGGAAATAAAACTACGACACTTCTTATCTCAAGGCAAAGAAGAAAGCTCGATGCAAGTTCTCAAATAGCTTAGAATTTTTTGGTAAGAGCCTGTAAAAAAAATTACCTTAATAGTTAAAGGAAGGCTAAAACTAGAGCCCTCTTTCATCAAACCTGGTCTCAAAACTCCACAAATATGCTTAAAAAGTCGTTGAAATGATCGTAAGTCACATTTTCAAAAAATCTTTTTCTTTTAATTAAACTTAAACTTTAGGGTTGTTAAAAGGGAAAAAAATCCTGTTGGAATCTTTAAATGTATATCGGCATTGACCATATTTTGAAATAACGCATATAAGAAGAAATATTGCATTAGATCTGTACGCTTGCGCATTAATTTATCACTTACGAAGGCTGCTATTTTAACAAATTACTGACCTAGTATTATCACATTGATCAGGAATTTAAGGATGAACCATTTAATCGGTGGGTCAGTTACATGAATAAATAAATTACCACGTATATTTATGCACACACGCTAAAAGTAATATCCTACATTCTATCGATGACTAAGATTGAATGTATATCTTGCTCCGGCTTATCTGCGGTTAGTTCCGGACAGGCGAGGTCAATCACAATTTCACAGCGTCTCTGATTGCAACCAACCCTAGTTATATTCCCTCGTAGAGTCATCGTTGTCGTACGAGGTTGGCAAACCCTAGTTCCGTCGGTCGCCACAAAAGACCATTTTTCCTTTTAGACGATCCTTGCGCGGTTAGCGACATTACAGTTATATTGAGCTCCACGTAATAAGGCCGTTACACAAAATGACCCAACTTTCAGAAGTACTCAGAAACCTTCATGCTGATCTCTTATCTCTTCTGTGGTAACTAGATTTCAGAGACTCTGGGGTAGAATAAATGATCAGATTAAGTTTTATAATTTTAAAAGAGAAGATTCTAAGTTGAGAGAATGCTTTGAAATTACACATTATTGAATTATTATTTATCTAAATTGAATCATTTTAAATGGAGCCTCTATAGAAAGAATAATAATACATACCCTTCTGGACTACCAACATATATCTTTCTATTTATATTTTTTTGTTGACCGATTTTACTACCCGTTTGGGCTATTCACAAAATTACACTAATACACCAATGATGAGAAACGCGTAGTTCTAAGAAAATGTACCAGCATTTCTGTGGAAGAAAATTGATACATTTATTAAAAACCACCTCAATACATCCGACTGTTATTTGAATCCCATCACCAATTGTCCAGTCTATTAAGAGACCACCAAAGTGAGACTAACCACATACATGTGCACTAATGAGGAGCGTATAAAAAGGTATAAATGATAGAAAGTGTATCGTTTTATGAATGGAGAGGGATAATGTGAAACGATACAATAAAAAATCTGATCTCCTCCTTCACCGAAAAACCAGATAAGACGAGACTTACGCTTTGGACAGCGTGTCCATCTGTGTGGTTAGTGACTAATTATTTAGTATCTATTCATATTAGAATATATTCAGAATCTGACATAATATTATAAATATAAATAATCAGCCATAGATATTAATTTTAAATTCTTCATAAAAGTTATCTTGTACATAATTATGTCCTTGGTTAAGTTTAATTAAAACCTATACATGTGTTTGTTTAAGAACATTTAATTAAAATAGTACTAAAAAACTGGATTAGATACCTTTAATATCATTAGCCACAAAGCTTGATTGGTATTTTAATCAATAATACACCAGGCGACTTCCAAGCGGGAATCTGTAATGGTGGTATCTCACCAATGCTTTCATACGTATCTATATAACTCAATGTCACTTACAGACGAAACTGGACAATGCACAAAGAGCTTTCAAACTAAGTTACAAAATACAGTTGGTTCAACAAGATCCTCGGCAAAACATAGGACATAATGAACTCTACAGGACAGTAAAGAGGTTTCATGGTTTTGTCTTGATGAGCGAGTGGTCTGTAGAATAATTCGAGCTGGAACTTTGACCCCTCTCCCCAACCACCCCAAATCCCCACGACCCTTTCACACACATTCTAGTTGACCATCTATACCCAATCATCACTCTCCAATCACCATTCACACGGGAAGTTAGTAAATATAATCAATAATCTTTAAAAAAAAATTGCAATACGTTTTCCTACACACAAATTTACACGATACGGGATTATAAAGGTAGAATTTATATGAAATGTAACCATGTTTACACGAAAGAAAAATTGAGAACCTTCAAATGAAAAGATTCTCAGTGCACTAAACAGAGACTCAAACATCAGCCTACATGCCATTGGAAAACTAGACCAAACGAGGTCAACGCCTTATCAGACGTGACCATAGATGGTTTTTTTAATATTGTTACAATCAAAAGCTACAATATAAACATATCAACCAAATTTAGAGACTTAAATAATTTAAATATGAACTTAATCGTTCACACAACATGAATGAGTTTTGGGACAGTCTATTAGGATCGCAACCATTTTAACCCGGAGGCTGAATGTCTAGGTATATTATTTGTCTGTGACTTTGGGTTTGAATACATTTGGACTTATCTGTACATTGAATATATTTTAACTAATCTTTAAACATTTATATAAATTATAAATAAACTGTGATAGTTTTAAAGTTTAATTAATGTTCTAAGATAAGTTTATTAAATTAGAAGTATCCCGCAGTTATAGTATAGTATTTCACAAAAGGATTTGAAGGTTTCCAATATTTTTAAACTGTTTTCAAAAATTGGAAAATTGTAGTTTGTTCCAAAACGTTGTGACTTGGTAAACGATTTCATTTTATCTAAATACAATTTATTTAATTTTTAAATGAAAAATGTTGCCTCACCATGTGATGAAAATTTTAACATACAAATATTTACTGTGGCTCATAAATTAAACACTTCAGAACAGCTCCCTTAGATCAAATAAAGTAGAGGTGTATTCTCAACAATGAAATGTTCATCCAATGTTTTGAATCATTTTTATGAAGACAGGTTGTTCATTAACAATTAAAACAACACTTTAGGGTAGGTAGGTGCGTTGGAAAAGGAAAATTTTGATATAAGGAACCATATACGGAAGTGATTCCTTCTAAGCGTAAATGGCGACCGAAATGCTCAACAGCTGAGTAGGCAACTGGGATAATGATGCTATACATAACACAGTGGCATGGGAATGTATTGCTAAGCGTTACACACATAGTCAAAAGATAGCCAGTTCATAGTAAATATTCTAGTGAAACAACATGTCCACGTCTCTGGAGTTTCTACTCACATCCTTGTACACGAACACCATGTCCTTCAGCTCCACTAAACTGTACAGTGGTATGTTCACCGTAGCGTAGAAAGGTCAAGCACAGACCAACGAACACCTGCGAGCAGGTGGTTCTATCTACCTTACAGCATCAGTGAGTTAAATGGGACAATCAGTACATGTGTGCGCACTGAAATCCGGTTCCAACACTTGTTAGTTACATGTCCTGCTCCTGTGCACTTCCGTCGCCATTTTAACCAAAGAGGATCCCCTGTGGATATGTGTTCCTGATATCAAAATGTTCTATTTCAACCCATATATCTTCCCTAAAGCATTGTATCATTTGTTCATGGATACCTTGTATATATTTTTAAAGGACTGCAAAACATTCTTTAACAGACAAGTATTTTATGCGTCTGCAAAAAAGTTTTAAAATATTTAACTAGAAATGTGTGTGTGATTACTCTTTTCAAGCGAGCACATTATCCCCACGGCTTGCGTTAATTTTGTTTCATGCATGGTTCATATACGAATGGAATTGCTTTACTTTATTTTTATTTTTTTATTTCAGAACTACGTTAAGCATTCCGTTGAAAGTGAAATGAACGTACATACACAGTTTTGGGAAAATAAAATAAAAATAAAGGGAAAATATAAATTATTGCTAGCCCCGCCACATAAGTAATGAATTTCACATGACGGTTTTACGTTCAACCTCGTCAGCGGCTCTTCCCCTCAATTCATAAAAATCAATCACCGCCGTACTTTTTTTTTTCTATGTGAATGTGTTGTGTTGGGTAACCTCGTTTATATTTGCGTGTCCCTGTGACATCTGTATTAGTGTTGGGAGTTCAAAGGATCATTCATCAACACACATATTCCACTGACAAGTTACCCCTCCTCTCCTCTTCCACCATCCTCACCCCTTTCCCTAGATTATTTCTCTTTTTCAATTTCTCATCTCTGTTTATTTTACCATGCTAAATTATAAGAGCGTAAAGAGAGAGGTAAAAAAAAAATTGAAATAATAAAAAGGATTGTATGGTTGGTAAACACGGATATGATCTATGATCTGTAATTGACCACATGAATGATGAAATGAACTGCGTTTTGTAAGTATGATGGGGTGGGGTATTTTTACGAATAAAAGAAAAAGGAATTTGAGAGTGCATAACATATAAAAATAGCACCAAATCTAAAATGCTTGTCAACAAACTGTAATTTTTTTTTAAAAAAAAGCAAATTTTACATTTAATAGGAGGAGGATTTTATTTTATAAATTGTATCCATTTACTATTTTGTTTTTATGACAGAAAATATGTAGCTACTTTTTTTTTTTAATTTCTTATTATTCCAATAAAATAAATAATGCCTCACCTTCGCTGACAAATCTAACCAGACGAGTTTGTGTGCCTACCGATTAAAGTCCTATAAAATAAGAACAAATTAGTGTTTTACTTATGAAGCACTACAACACATTTTTATGTAGAAATATAAGCCAGCGATACAAGCTCAATACAATGCCTCTAGTTTTATTCATAAATTTAACAAATTGATTATTGTTAAATTATTCAAGATCAGCATTACAAGCTTTAACAGCATTCGCATGTGGCAGTACAAGAAAATACTAAACAACTAAACAACCTTGAAAATCAAAATTTAACCTTTCAATGGATACCATCTCATGTTGGTATTGAAGGAAATGACCAAGCTGATACCTTAGTAAAGAAAGGTACCCAAATTAAACAAATTGAGAACCAAAAATACGACATATCATTCTTCCATACTTCTGATCAAGCATAAATTTAAGACTAAATTAATGTAAGATTTGGAAAAACAATTTGCGCATGCAAAAAATGGAGCATAATCCTTAAAAATAAATATCTCCTGATTTCCCACGAGGAATAGCTATTTTAATTAACCAGTGGACATGATTGTTTATCTGCACATTTTCATAGAACCAGCATGTATACCTCACGCCATTGCAATCTGTGCGTGCTACCAGATACCATCATGAATGGGAAACACTTGCTCCAGTGTCATGCTATAACCAAAATACAAGGAGAAATATACCAGCCCAGCAAACGAAATAATATTGGGACGTTAGGCGGAGAATGGAAGAAATCTATGATCCAGATCATTAGCAAACACCATCAACAACCACATTGCATATGAAACTCATTATTTATATCACTGGTATCTTAACGCGAATTTTTTTTAAACCAAATAATTTATGTACGTGACTTTAAAATTAACTCAACTCTTGCAACAAACACAACATTTAGTAGAAAGTTGTAGACCTAATTTCACCAATGATATTTTTTTGTTTATTATTATTATTATTATTATTATTATTATTATTATTATTATTATCACCACGTCTTACTACCCGTTCGGGTTATACGCACTTACGTTAATGTGTAATGGTAGGGTGATTGTGAGATGAAATGGAGGACCTACATTTTAAAGTGGAATCCGAACCACAGTGGAGGCCTGGCATTCCCCACATTCACAAGATGTCCTGTCAGAGGTGAAGGAAGGGTTTGGTAATCAGATAAATCTGTGCCGGGAACGAGGATTGAACCCCGGGCCCCAGCACAGAAGTCCGACACCTTACCCCTAGGCCACCAGGTCACCCTTTTTGTATATTCCGGAAATCAAATTCACTCAAGAGATTCAATTTAAGGTGTACTAAATATATATCTTGTTTGAACTCAAAATACTTCAAAAGGTAGTGTGGGATAGTATTTATTTGGTGTGGTGCCTCAAGGAAATAAATATAATTCTAGTTTAACTGATTAAATTGTATTTTTTTAAATCTAAACCTTCACTCACTTAATAGAGTTGCCTAAGTAGCCAAGATAGTGCAACTCAGAATTTTATCTTAGGTCAAATATTGATTAAAATGTGAATAGTTTAAGAGTTTGATCTTTATTGAAATATCCACAAAAATTTGTCAACAATTTTATATAAATACATATTGGTTGCTTATAAATATAGCTCAGGATTTTAATTTTTTTTTTCTTTGAAAAGTCCAATGAACGACTTATTTTGTTTGATAACTAGTACCTGCTTCATTGTACGCATGATCTGTATCATTTTTGCAATAAACTAGACGGCCGATGATTGGGAAGTTCAGGGCTCGATTCTGGTAAGGTGTAATGAGGCTGGTTATTCCTAAGTGGTTTTCCACTCTTCCTCCATGCAAATATAAGTACACTTCCTCTCAATTTAATCTCCCTCATCCCTAGCATATTATCCTATCTAATACATATACGAATAGCCCGAACTGGTTGTGAAACGTCGTAATAAGATAATTAAAACCTATGTGACAGGAAAACGAGAGGCCATTAAAATAGTCTCATACAATGGATCGACTTACATAATTTAATAAGAGAAGAGGTCTCATCACATTATTTTATTAACATTTGTATTTTTCTCGCGAGGTAACAAGTGATGCATTCCCTGTGCAGTTACACCAACACTCGGCCAGCAAGCCGTTGAAACTTGTTTCTGGACGAAGAAAGGGGGAAAAGAGGGTACCAATAGAAAGGTGGATTTGTCAGGTTAGTCTTTCGCTCTCTACCTCTTGTTCTCCTTTCGTTTGCTTGGCTAATTAGGCATTGCATTCTCAGTAAGTAAGCTTCTGTAAAAAATTGGACCGCGTGCTTTATAGGTGAATATGTGGAATATTTCGCTTTCCAGTGGAATTTTTGATGAAAGTGTAAGGGCATATATGTGATTGATACATGGTAAAGTGAGGTTATTTGTATCAAAGGGATATTTGAATCAAAATATGAAGTCAAGCTACCGTGCAGCTATTCAACACAGATTCACATTGAATACTTTTTCTATATACATTTGAGATAAATTTGGCCTAATAAATATAGATTTTAAAAACAATATAGTAAACTAGAAGGTCAAAGTTGGAGTAAATTCTTATTTCATCACCTTTTCTTATGCTTCAAAATATTATAGCCTAGTTCAATCGGCCTATTTATATGGTTCTGTAATCCAAATAAATGTATATGCCAGGTTAGACAAAATTATCCAAAGTCCAAATTTGAGGCTTAGGAATTATAAGGAACCAATGATTTCTTAAGAAATTAAATTATGTTTTTTTAATTCAAAACTCTTATTAATGCCTCTAAGTAGATTTGCTGTCCTTGAAGGATGGCTTGGTAAAGATACCCTAGCTTAAGTACACTTTGAAAGTAATACTGCAGGTATTGGTGGTCAGGTGAAAGAAGGCGTCACACCCACTTTTTTTTATGGCTTACAGTTATCAGTAGATCGTTGTTATAATACTGAATGCGGGAACTGAAATGGTGTTTACATAATTATTTCTTATATCACAACATTAATTAATTCCAAATTTCTAATCTCTCAGGAAGTCTTAATATGTGTTTGACCTCACCAAGATTTTGGCCAAAGCATCTAAAGAAGTGTTGAAATCCATCTCAATAACGACCCATCAACCATTATTTCCGTAGCGTAGAGCTGTTGCCTAAAATAGTTTAGTTTGTGTATCAGTCCATACATGTGTAAAATTACCCTCAATAGACCCAGTTGAGATTCAAACACCAATCTCCACTTCACCAATCATCATGCGAGACTGTAGCCTTAGATCATATAGCCACTGGTGCAATTAAGAAGATCTACGTACGTCTGTTGTACCTATCGTAAATTACCAAACCCTTCCTTAACCTCTGACAAGACGTGTATTAATCACAACTTGTGAATGTGTAGAATGCCAGGCCTCCGCCGTGGTTCGGATTCCACGTTAACTGTAGGTACTCCATTTCATCTCACAATCACCCTACCATTACACATTAGCGTAAGTGTGTATAACCCGAACGGGTAGTAATACGCTGTGGTAATAATAATAATAATAATAATAATATAATAACAATAATAATAATGGTAATAATAATAACGGTAATTATGGTAATAATAATAACAACGGTAATAATAATAATAATAATAATAACGGTAATAGTGGTAATAATAGTAATGGTAATAATAATAATAATAATAATAATAATAACGGTAATAGTGGTAATAATAGTAATGGTAATAATAATGGTAATAGTAATAATAACGGTAATAGTGGTAATAATAATATTATTATTATTATTATTATTATTATTAGCACCGCGTCTTACTACCCGTTCGGGTTATACGCACTTACGCTAATGTGTAATGGTAGGGTGATCGTGAGATGAAATGAAGGACCTACAGTTTAGCGTGGAGTCCGAACACGGTGGCGGCCTGGCATTCCATAATAATAGTAATGGTAATAATAATAGTAATGGTAATAATAATAGTAATAATAATAATAATGGTAATAATAATCTATCGTCAAAGGTTATTTCCCTTTCAATCCAACTATAGTCATTGAGTCGTGCCGCAATACGACCCTTTGTTTTGGAAAGTAAACGTAACATCCATTAAATTTCTCCCACAAAATGTTAACGCTTTAACGCCTTGATAAGTTTGCGTACTGACACAAACCATCTGTGCCAATCGTTAATAAAACGAACAATCGCCAAAGTAGGGGATGACTTCAAACATCAACGAGCGTTTATTTGTTTTTGTTTTTTGTTTTTTTGTGAATGCCGCAGGGTTTTCAAAGGCATGAGCATCGCGCGTGCGCTTGAAGCAAAACTTGGAGTCACTGGGGGTGGGGGATTAAGAGGGGTGCGGGGAGTTGAATGATCTCTATATTCTGTACAGTAAACGTTCTCTATGTCTCGTTGCGTAACAATATGCGTGAAAATAAGAGCGCAACTCGACGCGTCTGTCTAGCGTGAAAAGCCAACCGTGCGTGTGGTCTCGGAAGGATGGTAGGCCTTCAGCCTTCTCTATCCCCACCACCGACCGCACTTGTCACCTTCATCGCGCTTAAAACAAAACACTAGCAGTGGAAATTGTTTTCCAAGCTTTTACGACTTTGTACCCCGTGGAGTACTGACTACTCCGAGCAATTCTGTGTGAACACACAGAGGGGAAATAACCGTTAGTGTGCCTAAATTTTAGATGAAAATCTGAGGAACGGGTGGGAGATGATTAAACAAAACGGATCTACAATGTTTCGTACTTACAAACTAGACATTTAAAGTTCTAACCACAATACAATTCTGAAAACAGTTCTTTAAAAAAATATATTTGTCCTTGTGGTATTACACTAATGGCCACTGCGTTTAACAACAACAACAACAACAACAACAACAACAAAGTTAATCAAACAAATTTTAGAAGAAATGAACACACGCTAGTATGGGGAAAAAAAACAGTTTATGACAAAAAATCATGCTTGTAAAAACTAATCCCAATGATGATCTAGAAGGAATTCGTGCTTCAACATCCCCGTCATCGGAAACCCAGTCTACTGTGATCCTGACATCTAAGATCACGTGACCAACAGTCACAGTGTATCGATCACCGATAAAAAAAATTAAAATGTATTCATCAAATTGGTATCTCCTAAGTGTCTTACCGCATTTCCAGGTTTGTCACATGTTAACGCTTTTTTTTTTCTTTCTCACATCAAGATAAAGTATTGTGATCACGCAAAAAAGAAATCTTATGTCTTTATTAAAATGTATCGCATTTGCGGGTAAAATATGAAGCAATTTAGGAAATAATATATATCTCAGTATACTTGGCCCTAATTCAAACCCCGAAATCCTCGTTATTGGTAAACCAAAGTAGGTGAGACTGACATTAGTCCGTGCACAAACCGTTAAGTCCTAACTTAATTTATAGAAAAATTTGCATTTATGTGGATAAGGGGAACACAACTATATCTAGAGAGAAAGATAAGTGCGGGAATAGTAAGAACGCGGTAAGAAGAACAGTATTTGACAGCTCTAACGTTACTAAAACTATTTTTAATATCTTCATACATAAAGTTATGTAACCTGCGACTGTCACTTTTGATGAGTAACTTAATATCATAACGTTAGTTTTACAATAAAAATTGAATCAATACTGACACAAAATATATTTACATTTTCTAAGTTGAATTTTGTTTCTGTACAGTTATTTCAAATTTAAATTTGTAAAAAAATATTACAACCATATGAATATATTCGTAATTAGAAGGACAAATATGTGCTTATAGTGAATTTAAAACATTTAAGAAGTGTTATCAATTTGAGTAAAGTTTTCACTCACTTATCTAATCACGTCATCACGTTTGCTAAGAAGTCTGTAATTAATCTATCATCTTCAAAATTACCGTGGCCTTTCAATCATTTAAGTTGAAGATCAAAATAGCATTGCTAATTTAATAATATAAATTGTTGACGTGTCGCCTGCTGTCGAGAAATGTAAATCTCAGAATATACAAAACCATAATTTTACCGGTTGTTCTCTATGGGTGCGAAACATGGTCATTCGCCTTAAATGACGAACAGAAATTTAAGATGTTCGAAAACAAGGTGATTAGGAAGATATTGGGTCCAAAAATTGATGGAGATAGTGGGAGGTGAAGGATGCTACATAATGATGAGTTTAATACCCTGTACTAATCACTAGACATTTTAAAGGTAACAAAATCTCGTAGATTACGGTGAGTAGGACATGCAGCATGAATGGGAGTATCTAGAATCGCGTTCAAGGTATTTACTGGTAAACCTAATGGTAAAATACCACTGGGAAGACCTAGACGCAGATGGGAGGATAACATTTTGATATACCTGAGAGAGATAGGGTGTAATGAGATAGACTTGATAGAACTAGCTCAAGATAGGTATAGGTGGAGTACTTTTATGACTACGGTAATGAACTTTCGAGTTACTAATGCCGTAGAGTAAGTAAGTAATATAATAATATTAATAAAATATTAGACTGAGCGGAACGAGACACTGTTATAACTCTACCGTTTGTAATTAAATACGTTAGATGTCCGGGTGTTTGTTTCTTAGTTACGGTAAAATCCATGGACCAATTTTAATGAAATATAGCAGATACATGATTTGAAACCAGACCAAATGACGTATGAATATATAATTTTGGGACAGGGTTTTTTGTTTCAGGATGGCGGATACTCAAACATATTTTGTTTAGTGGTTCATACTAAGTGATTTTAAAATAAAACTCCAATCAATTGATCACCAACCATTGCATTTTTTTAAAATAATTTTTATTGAGAAACTAATATCTTAAAACACGTAAACAATTGTTATTTTCTAAGAATTTAAGGTACTATCGAATAAAATATGTGTACTGTATTTGATTTCTGTCTAACTTGATCACCCAGGAGAAATATCCACTTCAAAGCGAGGGAGAAGTTGTAGGAGATCATATTTAAACTTGAAACCCAAAGATAATTGCTAAGAATGTAGTAGTAAATATAGAATAATAATTAAAATTATGTAGTTGGCATATTTTGAATGCGTATTAACTTTGTGGCTATTTTTTGGTTATGTTCTCAAAACTCATAAAATATGTGAAATGAAATAGTATATTATTGTTGCAGAAAAATGATTGAAAAAAAAATGGCGTCATACTCCACCAAGAAGCGCAAATAAGTTAACATACAATTTTACAGAAAAATACTGAGAAAAGGATAACATCTCTGTTCACTAAAGATCAAAACAACTTTCGATTTTCAATAAATTGGTTTTATATAAATATATTTCAAGTAAAGGTTTTTTATTTTTAATAGTACTACAATTTTACAACAAGCTATTTACTATCACGAGTAGTTTAGGATATATGATCAAAGGTGGGAATTTCTGCTAACATAAAGGACCGTCAAAGTCATTTTCATGGAGAAATGAGAGTTTTTTATTTTGTCTATAATGTTAAACAATGCCTATATATGATTTTGTTCTTCATAATCGTTAGAACAAATTTTGAGAAAATTGATTTTTATCTTTTTGACATTCAGTAAACTACCGTACCTTTAATTTTATGGTTAGATAGATGATTCTAAAAACCCATTTTAGGAGCCCTATGAAAATCCTAGATACCAAATTTTAGCCCGGTAAGTAAAATGATTTCAGTTTTAGTTCCAGTAACAGATAGACAGGATGGCATTGTAAAAAATACATTTCCGTTTTCAGGGGGTCATGAAACGTCAACATCCATCAAAATCAAGAGTTCAATTTTTGTGTCTATCACAATACTTACTCTCTCCAAGAGTCGCGAGAAAATGTGTATATTTTCTATAAGGTTCTTCCTACAATAGATAGTTTCATCGTGTTGAACGGAAGACGACGGAAGGTATCCGTGAGGCAGGACGTCCAGGGAAGGGTGTATTTCCAGAAAGTCACGTGATTCCCCCGAGAGACGCTGGCCTCTCTCTTCCGAGGTGAGATCGATGAGGTTATCGTGTGTCACTTTGAGTTTGTAAGTCAACTAGGACCTGATAGATGAGAGTCGAGGAGGCGGGAGGGGGGGGAGGGGTACTTGATGGAGTAGAGAAGAGGGCTTTTCCGCGCAAGAAACGCGGGCACCTTGATCATCTGCATGTGACCCTCACCCCCATTCATCAACCTGACAATTTACTACCCTCAAATTGATTGGTGTCACATTGCCTCCCTCCCCCCTGGACGAAATACTAAGGCTATAAGGCTTTGGTGGCATAAAGTAAGTCGAGATGTACGCTAACAACCTACGACAAAATACTCTAGTTTAATATGTGTCTTAGGAGTCTTTGGTGGAATAACACGTGTTGGTGAAACAATGTACTATGTCAAAATGTGTGCTAACAGTCTACGATAAAATACTGTGGACCGAGATTTATTTGGTGAAATAAAATATTGTTTCAAACTACAATAACATACTGTGGACCGAGATTTGTTTGGTGAAATAAAATATTGATTCAAACTAATATAAAATACTGTGGACTGAGATTTATTTTCTGAAATAATATATTATTTCAAACTACGTTAAAATACTGTGGGTTGAGATTTCTTTGATGAAATGATATATGTTAATATGTGTGTTAATATCTTAAGATAACCAACTTTAGGTTAATATATGTGTTAGTAAACTTTGATGGGGTAATATGGTTCGATATGTGAGCTACCACACTTTGGTGACATCCTGTATGTTTCAATAATATTCATTATAGTTGTAGTAAGGAGAAATATGAATTTATAATATAAGGAACGTAATTGGATGTTAAAATTACTTGAATTGATTGGTACAACTTTAGGCACTGTGTTAACATCGGGAATAGCATACCTATTCCAAATCTGAAGACCTGATGATGGCATAATCTCCAAAACATGTCATCACCCATCCAAGATTAGCAACACTATATACGGAGTGGAATTAAAACCACACAGCTAAGGAAAGTTACCGCATTACAAATTTTTCAAAGCGTCATTTTTTTCCTTTTTGTTACAATTCTCTCATAGTAATCAATTGTACTTATTTATATTATCCTGTATTTATAATATATAAAAACAAAGTACAAATATAACCTTGATTACATACATCAGTCGATTTGCATTAAATCTCCAAAATTAATCTATTGTCTCGATAAATAACACAGGAAAATTTTATAAACAATTTAACTCTAATAACAAGTTTGTGCCATTATATTGTTTACACTTATTTTGATAATTTTGTGAAAGAAGTTACTTGTTATGTATTAACTTTAATTTTAATTTGTTTAATGTTGATATTTTATACTGTTAATTGTTTTTTACATGTTTAAGGTAAATGAATAACAAGCTAGTCAACTATTTTAACCTTTTTATAAATCATCTTTCTATTGTCACTGTTTAAATATTTTAAACATTACAGAACATGTATTCTTTGTCAACTTATTTTCAAACTATATTACTAGTATATTTAATTATTCAACTTATAAGTTCATTATTGTTGACATACCAATTTACCTATTATTTTTTGTATAAGTCATACCCTTTATATAACCTATACTCTTTATTTTCAAAGTATTAAAAAAATTAAAAAAGTCTCTTACCCTTTTTATTATATTAATAACTCCAATCTAGTCAATTGCCAATTTCCACTATTCATTTTGTTTATCATCTAATCCTACAACCTGCTACTACTTAAAACATATCATCATCACAGATTATTATTATTTTTCTTGATTTCTACTCATTTATAATTTCAGAACATTCCTATTGTAACAATGATTTTTTTTAGAAATGTTATTGTACCGGTTTTAATTGACTTAATTCATGATAAATTAGTTTTTCTTTGAATAAATTATCTTCATGTTATATTTATTATTTGATCTTGTTTAATTAACAAAATAAGTCGTACCAATAAATTTATGTAATTGTAACATCCGAGTACGTACCTTATATTATAAATATTTAATGTTTTTAAAAGGGATATACAACTATAGCGAAAACAATGTAAGCTATGATGCAAACTAACAACATTTGATGAAATGTGTGAGTCAGGTAATTTTTATTTTTCATTTCTTCCAACTTATATTAAAAAATTTGGCAACATTTTTAGGAGAAGGTTGATACTATTAATAATACCAGGTTTAAACAACTTAATCTTAAACTGATTTAAAACACAGGATGAAAGGGAAGAATAAATTGAGATTAAATTCTCCACATAAGAAAGAAGGAAGGTAAATCCCATTAAGGATTACAATGTGAAAAACAATAACATCCGTGGTACTCTTAGCCAATATTCGAACAGAAATACAAACTTTTGGGTCATTTAGGGTGTCAGTTGAATATTCTTCCTTAAACGTTGTGTTAACTTGAAACTAAGATTAATTTCAGATTAAAATGATCAGAGCTGTTGTTTACAAACTAGAGGTCGTCCTTAGAAGGATTTTTTCCATGATTTTAGAACCACCCACCACATTTCCCCCCGCGTAAGGATTAGTAAGATTTTCCATTCCCCACCTCCTATATCTTATTAGTTTTTAAAGATTTGGTTGATTAGATTATTTTAATCGTTAAGTGAGTGATATTAAATATATTTCTATAAAACAGTGAAAATAAATTACAAAGTAAGGTTAGTTAATTAATGAAAATGAAATATTTTCGAGCTTTAAGTAAATAAGTTTTATTTTTTTTCATTTGGTCTCACCATAAACTTTGATTTAAAAAAACAACCTTTCGTAGGATGGATTCTTCTGAACAGCCCTTGCCCCCTCCTTCATAAAAAAGATTCAAAAATAATGATACCCTCCAACTTCCCTAAAAAAACCTTAGGCCTAATTAATTTAAGGACGTCCCCTTATGAAGGATAATATTAGGTCCAAAAGTATGTAATATTTTTGTTTCCAGCTCCAACCTAAAGGCTAACCACAGTGGTTTTAAAGTAAAGTGTTTGCCTCAGAACCCATTGTTCCTATATTGATGATATATTTTTTACCCACTTCAGTGGCCGCATGGTCTATGGAACTACTCTGTCAATAGACTAGCAGCCAATGACGGAGAGAGTGAAGCTCGATCCCAGTCGAGTGCACTGGGGCTGATTGTTGTAAAGGATTTTCCACTCTCCATAAATGCAAATGTGGGTGCACTTCATCTAATTTCAACCCTCCTCATTTATAACACGTTAGATTAATTTGTACATAAGCGTATGGTCAAAATTGGTACTAAGACTTCGTGTTAAATATATATATATATATATATTTTATATATATATTTATATATTTATATTTATATATATATATGTATATATTTATATATATATATATATATATATATATATATATATATATATTAATCTGCATTGATGGACATCACGCGAGATAAGGTGTCAAACTTGTTTGGTCTAGTGTACCATTGACGCGATTTTGAGAGTTCAAATCCCAGCTGAGTGTACAGAAGATGTTTTTCCTCTATGCATCCACGCCAATGCAAGTACATTTCTTATAATATTCTACGTTCCTTATCCCTACCTTGATACGTTCAATATTCAAATAACCCAGAGGGGTATTTTATAATATAATATAATAATATAATATTTAACACAGCGTCTTACTACCCGTTCGGGCTATACGTTTTAACTACTAATTACGTTAATGGATTTAGGAATTGGAAAGGTTGTATTAGATGAAGTGAACCCGCATTTGCGTGGAGGGAGAGTGGAAAACTATTTAGGAAAAACCACCCCCAGTTCACCCGACCGATAGAGGTATTTTAACGTAGTAATAATTTAAAATAAATAGTAGGCTACTAATTTAATTGTATAACCGCGTCTTACTACCAATTCAGTGTATACGCATATCTACTAACTACGCTAATGAGTTAGGGGTGAGGAAGACTAAATTTAGAGGAAATGTAACCACATTTTTGGGGAGAGAGAGTGGAAAACTATTTTTTGAAAATCACCCTCCGCACACCCGACCGAGATTTGAACCCCAATCTCCCTGTCATCGGCAGTCTAGTCCAACACAAGAATGACACCTTAGACTATGTGGCCACCGTAGAGGGTTAGTACTAATTATTTGCATCTGACATGTCAAATTTGTGGCCCAAGTATTAATTTTGAACGGTTCCAGGAAACTTCTTATTTTGACGGTGACCTGGTGGTCTAGGTGTAAGGTGTCAGACTTCTGTGCTGGTGGCCGGGGTTCAATCCTCGGTCCCGGCACAGATTTATCTGATTACCAAACCCTTCCTTGACCTCTGACAAGACATCTTGTGAATGTGGGAAATGCCAGGCCTCCACCGTGGCTCGGATTCCACGTTAAACTGTAGGTCCTCTATTTCATCTCACAATCACCCTACCATTACACATTAGCTTAAGTGCGTACAACCCGAACGTATAGTAAGACGCGGTGCTAATAATAATAAATTCTTATTTTGAGCCAACACACACTGTGGCTCAATTCATCTTTTTATAAACTTTGTAAGAATAAAACACTTGAGATCATGACATTTGAAAATCTGTCATTATTTGGTGAAATCTAGCAAGTGAGGTTGGTGTACCACTTTTTACGCACTACTCACAAAAGATAGATTAATAAAAATGGTAAAATTTTCATGACACATCCATGTAATATTTGACATCACGTAAGTGTGTTTTCGTTCAGGTACATACAACTGAGAAATCATATTTTCCTATACGCAATTGTCTATATTTTGAAATCGACTTTAACAAGAGACATAAAACCACTCACATACTTGATGCAAATATAAAGGTTGAAATTTTTAGTAAAAAAAAAAATAGGATGAATAATATCTTATATAGTCTAGTCTTAATTTTATTTTTGCTATATTAAGGATTTTAAAATTGAGATTTTTTCCACTTAAGCTGGTGACAATATTGAACTTTCTAAAATGTGGCCCCCTCATTATGTTCAATATTCGATGTGGCCCTTATGGCCAAACCCACCTCTGTGGCGTAGTTGGCTAACGCGCTAGTCGTGTTGAGCTCGACTGCTGAGGACGGGGAGATCGAGGTTAGAATCTCGGTCGGGTGAACTGGGGGGGGTTTTTCCTAAATGGTTTTCCACTCTCCCTCCACGCAAATGCGAGTTCACTTCCTCTATATTCAACCTTCCCAATTCCTAATCCATTAGCGTAATTAGTACTTAAAGCATATAACCCGAACGGGTAGTATAACGTGATGCTAAATAATAATAAATAAAACCTTATGGCCAAACTTGTTTGACACGCCTTACTAACGTCCTTTCGGAGTAAATTTACTCGCGTCTCTTCCTGAATTGGGTAAGCTGCCCAGTTATATCCTGTTGGAATACATATATATGTGTGTGTATAACATGTACACATGCTCTTGCGCATGCGTAAGTGGCCACAGGAGCATTTCCTCCTTCCCTTTCAAACTTCAGACTCGATCTTGCCAGAGAACTGATAATCCGTAAAGACATTAAGGTAATAGTGCTCTCGGCTCTGGTGTTTGCTTCTCCCCACACTTCCCCTCCTTACCCCACCCACACACCCTTCTCTCCCTTAAAACTCACCCCTTTCAGCCATTAGCATAACATTTACTGATGCGAGTATTTAAACGCTTGGGATATGTCTAACCTGATCATGTATATACTGGAATGATGTAAAATCAAACAAATTTCTCTTTAAGGGGGATAGGATGGGGTAAAGCCAACTATTTAAATTTTATTTTATTATTAAAACAAAAAATACGCACACAATGCTTTTGAGTTGAAAACTGCCAGTGTATACATATTTTGTCGGTATGTCACTTTCTTTATCCGCTATAATGTGGGGAATGCCAGGCCTCCACCGTGGTTCGGATTCCACGTTAAACTGTAGGTCCTCCATTTCATCTCACAATCACCCTACCATTACACATTAGCGTAAGTGCGTGTAACCCGAACGGGTAGTAAGACGCGGTGCTAATAATAATAATAATAATAATAATAATAATAATAATAATTTATCCGCTATAACGTAAGATGTAAAAACCTTATTTTTGTAAATGTATTAATATATATCAGATTCAGATTGTTTGGTCATTTTTTGAAATTTTTAATTTTAGGTAATATTTTTTTAGGTAATATTTTTTAGGTCTTGAATAATTTTTTATGCGTTTATAGGCATTTATGTTTAACTATTTTAATGTTTTGTGAATTATCTATGAGCTCTTAAACATAAAAATTTTCATGAGACACTTTTCTTACTGATAAGATAATGTAAGCTTCAAAAAAAATTTTTACTCTTTTTGATTTTGTGGTAGGAAAATTTATATTCCTAGTGAAGAACTACAATTAAGCTGGAAAGAGCTGGATTTGTAAGTGGGTGGCTAATGCTGCTGAAGAAGGTGTAAGTCAATGTTCATGTTGAGTTAAATGCTAAAGTTTATTAACTAAAAGTTTTTCTTTGAATACAGATATATTTTAGTTTCAATAAGTAAAGTATTTTATAGATAAATTCAAATGCATTCTTTTCCTGTTTTTTGTTTACATTTTTGGATCTTTTTAATTTGTAAATTTAAAGGTTTTTTTTTTTTTTGCATTTTAATGTTATACAGATATAACATTTTTTGATCATTTTTAAGTCATCAAAATCCACTTCCTGACCATAGCTATCGATAAAATTATTACATTAGTATTTAAGTGCAACTATTTATCATTTTAAATCAATTAATCTCCAAGCAATATTCAACCACCTCTAAAAGACTTCCTTAAATTACAATTAATCTCTTAGGAAAATATATGTTAAATTTCTGTAACATTAAAAAAGGAAAGAACTCTCCTAAGACTTATTTAATATGTGAGCATTGATATGTAAGTTCATGAAATGTTGTATAGATAATTGAGGGTTTGTGGCTTTTTAAGTTCTACTAACGTGAGTTCACGTTAAAACTATCGAGATACTGGAGGTAGTATATTTCCTTTTAATTTTAAATTTATTTAGATAAGTTATTAAGTTGTTTTTTTTGTGAATCATGCCTTTATACTATTAGGGCTATTCGCATATTTATTCTAATATGATAGGGATGATAAATGTGGAATTTATATTAATTATCCCTTATTTGCAAGGGGGGAGAGTGGAAAATTATTATGTATCAATATCCTCAATACAACTAACCTAATTTGAGCTATAACCTCCCCATCACTGAAAAACCAAACCAGATGAGTTTAACACGTTATTCCACGTGCCAATCGATGCTAGGAGTTTGTTTAAAAAAATAAATCTTAGCAAGTATAAGAGTCCCAAAATATATTTTTGAACAATAGGATTTTTTTTGTTAAAATAAAAGATTATTTTTCGAAGTAGAACCAAATAAATTATTTTCTTTTTATATCGATTTACATAAGATTATCTAATTAAAAAACTCTTGGTAGGATTAAAAATCCCTTTGTAGGTATTGTATGTATTTCTGTGGCCAATTTTTTTTTAATAATAATATTTTATAAACCATCTCGCATGACTTCTAATCAAAAATTATTTCAATTTCTTTGTTCACGAGTTTTTCAAAGAGAGAGAAATCCAATTGGAGAGGAATAGAGATCCAAAGGAAAACAAGTATGTCCTTAAATCCTTCCTAGCTCCCCTCTACCCTTCAGTGAGTAATTCTATATCCTCGCCACCTTCTCTCCTCCCTCCTGGGCAGTCTACTAGCCTTCTCTCATTTTCATCCAATCAAAGTTTGTCTTCCCCACCAACCCTACTAATAGCCCTCTTTCCTTTCTCTTTCCACTCCTCCCCTCCTCCCCGCCCCCCCATTAGATTTAAAATTGAAATTTCCCTCTAAGTTTCACAGTAGTCTTATAGGTTTTGTTATGGTCTACATTCTTTTGTAATATGCTTTTTTTATTATTAATAATAACTATTATTTTTCTTTCATATTTCCACTTTCCCATTCACCCAGTTTGATTTAAATTGGTTTTCTTGTTATTCAGTTGAGAATTGTTTCCATAACAAAATATTTATTTTTCCCCATTTTATTTTAATAAAAAACAAATTGGTGAAATTAAATCACTTAGGATTTTATAGATATGTATTTACATATTTTAAAATTATTAGTGAAAAAAAGTTTATATATAATGCTTTAGAAATAAAATGTAACTTAAAATTTGGAGAGAAACAATGTTCATTAATATTAAATGTACTAATTTCATAAAAATATTTTTAGAGCTAGTGTGAAGAAAAATATGATAAAAATAATTCATCAACAGCTAAACAACATCTAATAAAAGTATTTTCTAAAAATGATTTCCAAAAATACTTATTTTCAAATAAATCAAGAAATTGATAATCAGCGTAGCCTATATTTTTAGTCTTTAAAGCAATTCATTTATAAAAAAAATCAATTTGACTAAAGATTTAAAATTGGCAAATAAAACATGTCCATAAAAGGAAAAGGACCATATATATATATATATATATATATATTATATATATATATATATATATATATATAGCACCGCGTCTTACTACCCGTTCGGGTTATACGCTTTAAGTACTAATTACGCTATTGGATTAGGAATTGGGAAGGTTGAATTAGAGGAAGTGAACCCGCATTTTCGTGGAGGGAGAGTGGAAAAGCATTTATGAAAAACCACCCCCAGTTCACCCGACCGAGATTCGAACCTCGATCTCCCCGTACTCAGTAGTAGAGCTCAACACGACAACGCGTTAGCCAACTACGCCACCGAGGCGGGTGACAATAAATAGTTTTATTGTGATTGAACAGTTAAACCAGATATCTTCCCATAACTTTTGTGTTGCCTTTTATTGTAGCTAATCTATGAAGAATTTTAATTTTTAATTATATGAAAAATGGTTATAAATACACACAATAAAAAAACTAAGTTTTAAGAAACAATAATATCATTTTGTAACAAAGATGATCGAATATAACTTATCTCAGAAGATAAAAAAAAAAAGCTCCAAATCACTTGAGAGAGAGAGAAAAAAAAAGTCCTCAACAGCTTTCTATCTTCACGTCGTAAACATTGAGATACAAGCACTTAAATTTTTCTGGCGATTGCTTCACGACCTTCCTTCCCCTCCCGAACATTCTTGCTTTCACACATAAAGAAGGATTTCTTTTTCTTCTCCTTAACTTGGCGAAGTGTCTTTCAGAAGCTGAGCGCTTTATCACAAGACCAGCTTCTGGGTATGTTCTAATGTAGATCCTTAAGACCCCAAGTTATGAGGCGATGAGCCGTTTTGACGAGATCCAAGGAAGAAAACGCCTCAAGTCCATCACCGCTTACAGTTGAACAAATAACTGTTATTTGTTATTGCATATTATCTTACTCGCTTTTGGTTGAACTCTTGAGGTTACCGCTGAAGGGACATAAACTCACATTGCGGTATTTAGTTTATTATGAGAGCGGCAGTTCTGAAATTTCAAAACCACTGAATCAATCCTCAAAATCTTCTTTCTTTTTACACTGCGCCTCACTACCCGTCCTGGCCTACCGTAGTATAACTACGCTAGTGGTGTAGGCATTATAAATATCTATTTTAGAGGAAATTAACACACATTTTCATTTAGAAAGAATAGGAAATAATTTATTTAAAAAAAACACTGTTACTACACCCGTTTGGAATCCCTCAACTTATCCAGTCTATTACTAGAGTGACGCCATAAACCAGTGTTTCTCAAAGTTTTGGTGATGGATGAATACCAAATGTAATTTTTGCGAGCTGGGTCACCACTGGAGCCTTAATAGTAAGGGGGTGAAGGGTCATTATTCTTAAGAAATTCCATTACAACTATATTATAAGGACCTACACAACTAAAATGTATTTATTAAATTAAATGTTGAAAACAAATATCATATAAATTGGTGTGGTCAGAAAGATTTAGTTGAAATAGTAAGCTATAGTTGTTTAAATATTTCTAACACACTGAACCTCATAATATTTTATAAATAATTGTGCTAATTATTTATTGATTTATAGACTTACTTTTCTATTCAACTTGTGTCTACTTAGGAAAGAAATAGAACATACTGTAGATATTTAATCTTTTGCATTTAAAATGTTTGATTTATATAACACTAGATAGCTGTTGCCCGCGGCTTTGCTCGCGTGGAAGTTGATTATATACAAATACGAAAATATACATATGTATTTACAGATTAATTTAAAATATTACGTTACGTTGATGACCATAACTTGACCTCAGATCAAAAATAATGCAAGTCCGATACAAACTTTCACCCCCTTTTTCATCCCTTATTAAATAAAATTTCCAAAATTCCTGAAACATGTATTTATTTGTTTTACGTCAATAACCGAAATACAAAATTTTGTTTATGTAACTTTCAAAATGACGGACTTTCATACATATTATCATACATATTATCATCCCCTATTTTGACCCCTTTGGGGTGGAATTTTCTAAAATCCTTTCTTATGGGTGCCTACATAACAACATGAATATACAGTCCGAATTTCATGCTTGTAGCCTTGATAGTTTGACCTCGGCGATGATGAATCAGTCAGTCAGGACATGTTATTTTATAAGTATAGATCAACATTATTTAATTCATTATCATTCCTTCCAAAATAGTTTTTTGTAATTGGCACCTAGATGAAAGATTGGGTTTAGGACATGGAAAAATAACATAAGATAGTTAATTTGGCAAAGCACTGATAAGTAGACACACCGAAATTATATGAGACATATTTTTATGAACTTTCACTTAATACATTAACATGACAACAAAACATATTTAAATTTCATTATAACATTCTTTAATTAATAATACGTGCAAAAACTAGTTAATTTTTACAATAAATTGACTATTTAACCTTTTAAATGCGAGCTACGGTCAATTTTGTTGATTAAAGTGTGAATTCATGATACCATCAAAGAAACAAAAAAGGGTTACCTCAATCTAGAAATATGTGTTGTTTTTTTTAGCACAGAGTTTTAATACACATTCGGGTATACGCTTATATACTAATTACGCAAATGTTTTAGGGATGAGGAAGATTATATTTAGAGGAAGTGTACCCGCCTTTTCGTGGAGGGAAAGTGAAAAAAAAACATTTTGGAAAAACCACCCTTGATACCATAAATATTGTTAAAATATACGTTTGAACCAGCTATTATAATGGCAAAAGAAAAATAAACCATATCTAGGAAAACTAGATTCTATAAATCAGAGTTTCTTCTGTTGAGCTATTTTTTTTATTTTAATTATATTTGTTTTAAATATGAGCTGAGAACTCATTTAACAAAAAAGATTGGTTCTTAAATTTGAAAAATCACACCTGTATACGTGACCAATACCCAGAAATTTGCGTATATGATATCTACTTAATACGACTATATCTGTAACCTTAAGCTCATTTCGATCTCCCAGGCTTCGCTATTCTTATACGATTAAGTATACAAGCGTTATTTTTCTTCACACCTCTCAATGTTTACAACTCTGCTATTTTATCGTCATATGATAAAAAAACACTTATTAATACTAAGGCTCCACTGAAAAACATAATTTAATCAAAACAAATTCTGTATTATACAACAATCTTGTAATAAAGTTTGATGCTCTGGACAGGTTCATATAAATGCAAGGAAACTAAGAAAGTTGAAATATTGTTTCTGGAAACGCTATAACCTCAACACCTCCTTTATATACTTCCTCACCTCACCCAACCTCGGATTAAAACATGTTTTAAGACTCTTAATGGTTGAGTGAATTAATGCATTATCACATTTATATCTCAGAAAATTATCTTCTCTCAGTGATAATAAACTTCATCACAAATATGTTAAAATAAAATATCAAAATGTTTACATTGGAGGTTGAATCTTGTTCCATCACATTATGAAGTGAAGTATGTGAATATAATCTACCTTTTGATTAAATAAAACTCCTTTTAAAAATAAAATATAATACTATTTTCCCTAAATTTTCCAAAGCTGCATAGATTTGGTTCAGCGGTTGATTGGGCAGGTTTAATTTTTCTTATAGATATCACTTTATAAAGCTATTCAATCAATTTTAAATTATTGTGTATTTTAAATGTTAATCAAAAATTCCAGTGAATAAGTCTGATGGTGTTCAGAACACATCATTTTTTAAGATATACGATGACATTAAATATAAAACTATTCCCATTATTTTGTTGTTTTTGGGCTGTTTATATATTAAAATAGTTATAAATATAGTAATGAATATCGACTGTTACTAGCTTTAGAGTCTACCCATTTAGCGCTTGGAGGATCATTTTACAAACTTAAATATATCAAAAACAGATTCTCGACTACCTTTTTTGAATAATTTAGAAACATTTTCCTAATAACAGTATAAAACAGAAGCTGATGTTTTGGAATGAATAGTGAGGTAGGTAACCATCAATAATGTAACTGATATGACCTCGGGATTAAGTTTGTTAATAATAAAAATATAAAAACGTCGACTCAGTTATTCAGCTTGGACTGAAATTAATGCTTCTTTGGGTATTATTAATGTATGTTGAGAGCCTTCATATTATATGTGGTCCCTGCGGCCGTTTGGAGCCTGCCAGTCCACCCTTGACTTTGTTACTAATTTTGTCCTTGAGAGAGGCAGGAAACACTTTTAAAAATAATAATAGGGTATGTAAGAGGTGAAATTTTAGATAAAGTGTTCCTTCATTTTCATAAAGGGAGCTTACAAAACCTTCTGAGAATAAAACACTTTAATACAGAATATCAGGATTTGAGCTATATCCTCCCCGTAACCACCAAACCAAACTATACTGGACTAGTGCCTTTGTTTATGTGACCACCTTTGTGGATGGTATGAATATTAAAAGTTACTCTTTCAACAAGTTGGGGCAACATCCGCTAATAGAACTATCACTACCAGCTATTAACGCCATAAAAACTGATTAAAGGCCACTAAATGATTTAATCAGGGGACTCACGAAGTTAAAGTAAAATAACTTGAATTACTCGAGATTGTGAGTTTCAATTTTAAGGCTTGTCCTGATTAACTTAAAGAATACAAAGAAAACAATTAGCTTTTATTGTGTTTATAAAATCAATATGCTTAATTTGTACATTTATTTGAAGCCAAAACCTTGTCCCTATAAAGATATAGTTTAACAGAAAAAGGATTCGACCCCAATATATAACTACTGTGGGAGGAGGATTAAAGGTTGGATGTAATTAACCACGGTACCTTTGTTTAGTGAATAATGTGATTGTGTTCTAATACATTAAAAGATAATGCAATGAAAGCATCTAGCGTTGGAATCTACAAAGCAATATTTTATAAAAGGAGGTATGTAGGTTATAAAGTATTGAAACTATTTTAGGAAGTTTGTATGTTCAAATTACCATTTAAAATAATATAAAATAAACCAGTCTTTTGGTGATGAGGAAAAAGGCACATTATTCAGTTAAAATAAGCAAATTTTATGATACTTTCGTTAAGTTTGGGATACCCAAAAATCTGGTCGAGATAATTGAGGTATGTTTGATTGATAGACGTGGAAGAATACGGGATCAGACGTCACCATATACAGTACTTTCAAAACACATAATTGGTTGAAATAAGGAGATGCACTTTCTTCATTAATAGTTAGTCAAAGCTTAGATATGCTACCATGGTAATGCAAGAGCATAGGTTAGTGTTAACCTTAAATGGTACAATGCTGCTATTAGGTTACGTAGATGATTTAGCTTTGTTGAGCAACATTATGGATGCTGTTGCAATAAATTCAGAAATTTTGTTAGAGGCTAGTGAGAAAATAGGTTTACAAGTGAACGCTGAAAAGACTAAATATATGATAACAGAGAGAACACAAATTGGGGACGATAATTTATAGATTACTGCGAACAACGTATCATTTAAAATACCTGTTTAATGAGTTTAAATATTTAGGAACGATTTTAACCAACAACAACGATATTAAAGTGGAAATTAGGAAAATAACGCAGTCGGTAAATGCATTATATTACTATAGCTTGTTTTCAAGGAATGTACAACTCAGAATTACAAAACAATAATGTTACTGGTTGTTCTTTATGGGAGTGAAACGTGGTATTTTTACTTACAAGATGAAAAGAAAAAAAAGTTAGCTTGATCGAAAGCAAGGCTCTTATGAAAATATGATATTATTACATTTGGTCCAAAATGTAATGAGGATACTGGGGAGTAGAGCAAGTTACATAATGAAAGAATTACATACCCTGTACTTATAAAAATACATTGTTAAGATAGTAAAGTCTCGTTGATTAAGGGGGGGCAGGACATGCAGCGTGAATGGTAGAATCTATAACCGTTTTCAGGCTATTGATTGTTAAACCCAATGGGGAGAGACCATTGGGAAAACTACACGCAGATGGGCGACGATAAAACATTAGTTAATGGACGTTGAATAAGAGGGATAGGTAGTATAATGAAGTGGACTGGATTAAAGCATAGATCAAGATAGAGATAGGTCGGCATACTTTTGTAAATAACTATTAAGTTCCTAATGCCATAGAGTGGAGTAAGTAAGTAGGTAAATAATGGGGCTATAAAGTAGTGAACTATTTTAGGAAGTATGTGTGTTCATACTACCTTTTAAGGCAAATAAGATAAATCTGTGTGGATTTGTGAAATATCCTCAAATATATACATATTCGTTCAGGGTTATGGTAGATGGAGGAAAAAGTGAGAGATGTGTCATTCCCAACCTATATCGGAGTAATTGTGAATACATGTTTAGTAGCTTGCATAATTTTTAACTAACGCTGCAGTCTGTATCTTTTTTTTTAGCTCTATAGTTTTTTTTTAATTTTGAAGATAAGTGAGTTCAGTCTACCTTTATATAGAGCCATCATCAACTTATATGGAAGGAGACATTTTATAACCACAGGGATATTTATTGAAACATTTGCAAATTTATCTTTGATACCTCTAAAAATGTCTCGCTTTAGACACAAATGGAAGGATAAGAAAAATTTCTTCTCAAGTAACTTGCAACTAAAGAACATATTTTTTAAATCTATGTTGATTTACCTAAACCCCATTTTTTTTTAAATTGGTCATCTCTTGCTGGATTCTCTTATCCCAGACCTCATCTATTTACTAACACATTCACGTCAGCCTATGTGTCGTTATTAGTTCCCAAAATATCCTAATTTAGTTTTAGAAGAGGTTTAAACACTCTTTTTTAAAAAGGAGAATGCCAACTAATTTAAAAACCATTTTCAAGGCTTTGAGAATTGAACTTTTTTATATGTGTACATCTAAAAGTTCCAGAACTATTATTTGAGGCGTCTAATGGGGGTAGAATTCCCTCGCCTACTTTTGTCCTATAAAAAAACTCTATTTAATGAAACGAGCTGGAAAGACGAATGGTTGGCATGTCTAAATCTAAATAGTTATTGTTACAAAGCCTTTTGACTAAGCTAAAGTCTGGTGTCATTGGTGCTTTCTTCTACTTTGCTAGTGGTTACGTGTTCGATTCCAATCGTTTCGTAAAATACATTTTCATGAAATTTTAGTTGATATTTTCACAGTCATGATTTGACAGCATAGTGTTTTGTCTTATCTGAAATTAATTTATTTTGTAAACTGTTCACTGATATACTAAGTTTTTTTCTTAATAATATGCATTTTAAATATATCCTTTTTTAAAAACTACTACAATGGAATGCCAGGCCTCCACCGTGGTTCGGATCCCACGTTAAACTGTAAGTCCTTCATTTCATCTCACAATCACCCTACCCATTACACATTAGCGTAAGAGCGTATAACCCGAACGGGTAGTAAGACGCGGTGCTAATAATAATAATCATAATAATAATAATAATAATAATACTACAATGGAGATAGTATTTCTGTATTGAAGTTAGCCTTGCTTCCTTCAGTTGAATGATGTTCTAGGTATCTAAAGCCCACCATCACTATCGTGTTTTCTTAAGATAAACTATTTTAAGTTGCTGCTAACAAGTACTAGCACTATAATATACCAAATAAATTAGTACAATATATCTTCAGGCAAACTGCAACCATCCCATATTGTAAGAAATAACATTTTGTCGCTGAGCCGAATGTCTTACACGACTTTCGTCAGAAAGATGACGTTGTTTCTCTTGGCTGGGAACATCTGTGATTCCCTTTAATCCCGAATCCACCCGACCAAGTATCTTCACTTGGGAGGGAAGCTCTCTTTCGTGAGGGGTGTTTGACGAAGTAGGAACGAACGTCTTGAGCTGGTGGCTGTAGAAACCAGGTTAACGAGCTACTTACCCCTCGACTTGCTTGTTGGCATCCCCCTGGTTCATAGACGTACAAGAGGGTGATACGTGACAATCTTAGACGTACACAAGGATTAACATAAGCTTATAGATAGTTGTCATAGACGTATAAGAGGGCAATACGTGACAACCTTAGACGTACACAAGGATTAACATAATCTTATAGATGGTTGTTATAGGCGTACAAGAGGGTGATACGTGACAATCTTAGGCGTACACAAGGATTAACATAAGCTTATATATAGTTGTCATAGACGTATAAGAGGGCGATACGTGGCAACCTTAGACGTACACAAGGATTAACATAATCTTATAGATGGTTGTTATAGGCGTACAAGAGGGTGATACGTGACAATCTTAGACGTACACAAGGATTAACATAAGCTTATAGATAGTTGTCATAGACGTATAAGAGGGCGATACGTGACAACCTTAGACGTACACAAGGATTAACATAAGCTTATATATAGTTGTCATAGACGTACAAGAGGGTGATACGTGACAATCTTAGACGTACACAAGGATTAACATAAGCTTATAGATAGTTGTCATAGACGTATAAGAGGGCGATACGTGACAACCTTAGACGTACACAAGGATTAACATAATCTTATAGATGGTTGTTATAGGCGTACAAGAGGGTGATACGTGACAATCTTAGGCGTACACAAGGATTAACATAAGCTTATATATAGTTGTCATAGGCGTACAAGAGGGTGATACGTGACAACCTTAGACGTACACAAGGATTAACATAAGCTTATAGATAGTTGTCATAGGCGTACAAGAGGGTGATACGTGACAACCTTAGACGTACACAAGGATTAACATAAGCTTATAGATAGTTGTCATAGACGTACAAGAGGGTGATACGTGACAACCTTAGACGTACACAAGGATTAACATAAGCTTATAGATAGTTGTTATAGGCGTACAAGAGGGCGATACGTGACAATCTTAGACGTACACAAGGATTAACATAATCTTATAGATGGTTGTTATAGGCGTACAAGAGGGTGATACGTGACAATCTTAGGCGTACACAAGGATTAACATAAGCTTATATATAGTTGTCATAGGCGTACAAGAGGGTGATACGTGACAACCTTAGACGTACACAAGGATTAACATAATCTTATAGATGGTTGTTATAGACGTACAAGAGGGTGATACGTGACAACCTTAGACGTACACAAGGATTAACATAAGCTTATAGATAGTTGTTATAGGCGTACAAGACAATCTTAGAAGTACACAAGGATTAACATAAGCTTATATATAGTTGTCATAGACGTACAAGAGGGTGATACGTGACAACCTTAGACGTACACAAGGATTAACATAAGCTTATAGATAGTTGTCATAGGCGTACAAGAGGGTGATACGTGACAACCTTAGACGTACACAAGGATTAACATAATCTTATAGATAGTTGTTATAGACGTACAAGACAATCTTAGAAGTACACAAGGATTAAAGAAGGCTAATAATAGATGGTTGTTATAGACGTACAAGAAAGTAATACGACAATCATAGATGTCCCCGATGAATGTGGGGAATGCCAGGCCTCCACCGTGGTTCGGATTCCACGTTAAACTGTAGGTCCTTCATTTCATCTCACAATCACCCTACCATTACACATTAGCGTAAGTGCGTATAACCCGAACGGGTAGTAAGACGTGGAGTTAATAATAATAATAATAATAATAATAATAATAATAATAATAGATGTCCCCGAGGATAATAAATAGAGGTCATAGAAATATACGAAGATAAATTGAGGTTAGTATGATTCAGGATGATAAATGGTTGTTATAGTCCTATATTTAAACGAGACTGTTAGATGGTTAGTCATAGACGTACACAAAGGTGTACTGAGGATAATAGATTATACTTATAGGCATTCATGAGGATGTTAGGTGATATTCATAAATGTAAATGAGGATTTAAATAATAGTCATAGATGTATACGATGATCAACTTTGGAGAAAGAGAACTAATAATAATAATAATAATTATTATTATTATTACAATTACAAATATTAATATATTACTAACTACATATTAATACAATACGGATTACACTATGGCTCTATCTTATAAAGTCTATCATAGTTGAATATTGTACGTATGGTAAGCTTGCTGCCTTACAGGGTAGACAAAATGTACAAGAGGATATACTGAGGATAGTAAATGGTAGTCATAGACGTATATGAGATTACTGAGGATAATAGAATATGGTAACCATAAACTTAAAAGAGGTTAAACTGACAATAAAAGATGATAGTCTTAGATTTATCCCACAGTGCGGTAAAAAAAATCTACATACACGCCAACCGAACTATATACTCCATCCCTCACAATCAAATATGACATTCGGTTGGGTGGATATATTTTGTTCTAGCCTCAGTTAATAATTTATTTACTTTTTTCACCGCATCTTATTACACGTTTGGCATATACGCTTATGTACTAATTACGTATATGGTTTTTATGGATTAGGAAGGGTATATTTAGAGCAAATGTAACCGCACTTTCATGGAGAGAGAATGAAAAAACATTTTAGGAAAAAAAACTCCCTTACACCCAACCGAGATTCGAATATCGATCTCCCCGTCATCTGTGGTCTAGTCCACTACAAGAGTAGTGCCTTGGACCATGTGGTCACCAAAGCTGGTCTCATTTATTAATGATGCTTCATGTTAATTATAATGCTTTATTGTATTGCATTATATAATAATATATTCAAATAAACAGTTATTTTATTTTTATTTGAATTTATATTTAGCTTTCATTTTTATTTGAAAATAGATTATGTAAACAAGAGTGAATGTTGCTATCAATAAACCACATTTTAGCCATATTTACTGGACAATAAACAAAACATATCAATTTTAAATACGTATTGAACAAGTTCTTGGTGTAATTTATTTCTTTTCCGATGGATTATTTGAAAGAATATCCGAAAAGTAGAACACGCAGCTCTAGTCTTACCTACTCTTTCCGGTCACACGTTTTGGATTGATGAATGGAGTGCTTTCAAGAACATATTTAATATTTGGGGAATGTATTAATAAGTAGGGTGTCCATATGATTGATGTATGAATTGGAATTAAATAACAATCGTTGACTTAACTTTGTCGTCTTTTATTGAAAAGATCGATAAGTCACGCAACACAGTCCACGAATATTCAAAACTAATGGAATGACTTATTTCTCTACTGTTGAAATTGTAGTTATATTCTTTAATGAAGATATTTTTCGTAAGAGAATTTATTTAACGGTTTTATTTGATTGTTTTTCACCCCATTTCACTAACCGTTCATGCTATACGCAAATGTACTAATTACGTTTATTTATTAGTACTGAGGAAGGTAGGATTTAAAGGAAATGTAACCACATTTGATTAAAAAACCATTTAAGAAATAAAACACCCCAAGTATTTACCCAACAGGGTTTCAAATCCCGATATTTTCATCATCGGCGTGACGCTTTGGATCAAGGATGGGGAATATGTGACATTTTGGTCAGATGTGACCCTTAGAGGTGTTCACTGAGGCCTTTTCACATATTTGGTCAATTATTTATTTTCATCGCTAATACTACATTATATCATCTTAAATGGTGTTTATTTTAAATAAGTTAAGTAAAATCAATTTATTTATAAATTATAATGCTTGGAAATGAATCACTCTTATCGATATCACTCTCTATTTTATATCTATCTTTTTATCTATCTTTAACTGGTGACCTGGCGGTCTAGGGGTAAGGTGTCAGACTTCTGTGCTGGCAGCCGTGGTTCAATCCTCGGTCCCAGCACAGATTTATCTGATTACCAAACCCTTACTTCACCTCTGACAAGACATCTTGTGAATGTGGGGAATGCCAGGCCTCCACCGTGGTTCGGATTCCACGTTAAACTGTAGGTCCTCCATTTCATCTCACAATCACCCTACCATTACACATTAGAGTAAGTGCGTATAACCCGAACGGGTAGTAAGACGCGGTGCTAATAATAATAATAATAATTTATATATATATATATATATAATATATATATATATATATATATATATAGTTGGTGCACTATCACATTTTGATGGTATCTACTACACATAAAGTATGTGGTCTTATGAGAAATTTGTTAAGTGACATGTGACCTTTCAATTTTAAAAAGTTACCACCGCTGATTTTGACCATTCTAACATTAGAATAGAAATAAGGTGGATATTTAAAGAAAGTGCACCTGCGTTATCGTGGAGAATTGATGGGAAAACATCAGTGATTGATTACAATTAAATACAGTAATGACGTAAACATCTATATTTGACCCGCTTCGGTGGCTGCATGGTCTAACACGCCACTCTAGCAGTAGACTATACTGTTGATGACGGGGAGATCGAGGTTCGGATCTTGGTTGGCGATACTGAGGATGGTTTTTCCCAAAACGGTTGTCCACTCTACCTCCACGCAAATTTGGGTATACTTCCTATAAATAAAACCTACCTAAACATTAAAACCACTAGCGTAATTAGTGAGCACATGAGCGTATGGGTAGTAAGACGCGGTGCTAAAAAGATCTATATTTGCCATCCATAACTAAACTTTATATTTGTTTACAATAATAGGTCTATGCTCAATTTAATTGGTGCATAATGTTTGTTATTCTGAAATGATCAAGCAAATTGAAAAATGCATTCACGTCTCCACGCCGCTAAGAGTAACTTTTAAACTGTGAGATGTACAATAAACATCAATTTATATATATATATATATATATATATATATATATATATTATATATATATATATATATATATATATATATATATATATATATATATTGTGTGTGTGTGTGTGTGTGTGCGCGCGCGCACTATGGCCAAAGTTATTAACCAGGTCACAATGAAAAATTACCTAGCATTATGCGTAGTGACCAAAGCAGTTAGGCCAAGTGATAAATATTTGTAGATATATACCATTTTGACCGGGCAGTATGCCTAATTCTCCACACTCTTCGGGCTATGTGAAAAACAGTGCAGTATTACGTCACTGGCAGGGTGGGAACAATGAACATCCGATCACGTGCCAGCTAATCAGCGCCTAACTAACCTAACCTAACCTGACTAGCCTAACTAGCCTAACATAACCTACCTAGCCTAACATAACCTAACTATCCTAACATAGCCTAACTAGCCTAACTAACCAACAGCCCACCCATGGCTTCTTTAGTGCTGAGTGACAGCTCACAGCTGACTTCTGGCAGTCAACATTTAGGTATATACCTAAATTTTGACCGTCAGAAGTGAAAGCTGCTAAACACATGTTTTTGCAGATCATATGGTTTGGCGTAGGGATACATAATTTGATCTGGTAACTTTTCAAAGCTGTGAGCTGTCAGTCAGCACCAAAGAAGCCATGGGGCTACTGTAGTTAGCCTAACTAACCTAACCTAACTAGTCTATACTAAATAACTGAACCTAGCTAGTTTTATTGTTTTTTTGTTTTTATATAGGAAGGACTAACCATTATACAGATTATTAAATGAAAAATATTATTTAAAAAAATCATATTGCCCAGAGAGTGTGGAACATTATGCATACTGACCTGTCACAATGATAAATTAACCGATATTTATCACTTCACCAGACTGCTTTGGTCACTATGCATAATGCCAGGTAATTTTCCATAGTGACCTTTTATTCACTTTGTCCGTTATATACATATTATATATAGTATATTATGTATATTATATATATATTAATATAATTATATAATATTATATAATATTAATTATATATTATTATATAATATTATATAAATATATAATATTATATAATATTAATTATATATTATTATATAATATTATATATAATTTATTTAGATTGTCAGAAGTTAAGTGCTTTATATATATATATATAAAGCACTTAACTTCTGACAAAACGTGGCTGAACGGCGTTCCAGCATCTTTGTTAAAGCAAACACGAAATTCATACAAACACAATCACATTATGCTGAATTTTAAAAATTTTCTTCTGTTTATATAATAAAATAATGGCTTGAAAACACGTCTTTTGAGGCTTTAATTTAAAAAAATTCGGGGAGGGGGCAGTGGTTCCGCCACCCCCCCCCCTCCCCACCAAGATTTTTTTAATATACCATACGATATAAAAACAGGGATAAAACAAAGAAACAAGTCAAAAACACACGTAAATAACCCAATTCTTAGCGTTCCTTTTTGGGTCCTCTAAAAAAAACCTTTCGTTTCGCGCTATTTTGTCAGAATGGCTTCAACTCCAATTGCTTGATATTGATATTGCCTTGGCGCCATTTCCAGAATAAAACAAGAAATGGGTGGGGAAGGGCTAGGAAAGCAAGGGGAAGTGGGATTGAAAGAGGAAGGTGGGGATGGAGGAGGTATAGAAAATATAGCAGTCGTCGTTATATTATGACGGGCTGGAGACATTACCACAAGCTATCGGCTTCTTTCCTAGTCTCGTTTTCACTACTGCGTTATCAAGTTCTTCTTTCCTAGTCTCGTTTTCACTACTACGTTATCAAGTTCTCTTCTTTCCTCCCTCTCTCTTTCGCTTTACCCCTGATAATCTATTAGCTGCACGTGTAATGCAAGGCACCGTCTGGTTTTATTGCGTCTAATCCTCGGAATGGATGTCTGCAACATGATTTTCTGTTAGCTGTCGTTTTGCGTGAAAAAAAAATTCTTGCAACTACTCTCCTTTATCAGTCAGAACAAGGCCTACATTTTTTTATAAGGGATATCTAAGTTGAAAATTTACTAATGATAAATTTTTCAACAAATGACCTACATATTAATTTAACATAATAGCTATACCTTGATTTTCTTGAAATTTGACATTTGGAGCACCTTTTAGAAAATATAAATACAATTTTTTTGGACCAGAATTGATAATATTTTACTACTTTGTAGTGTTATTTTAAAAGGTATTGATAATATATCTCAAAAGTGACAGCTGCAAATCACATTACTTCATGTATGAATACGTTAAAGTGAATATAGATTTTCTTCCTAGCTCTCATATATATCCATTCGTAAGAAAATTGGAATATAAACTACCTATTCCAATTCTCATCAATGTATGACTGTCAAAAGAGAAAGTGGCCGTTTTGTCAGTGATGAATGTGCAGGCCTTGCCGGGAATCAAACCTAGCATCTACATTTGAGTATATTGTACACATTAATAGTCATTGTATCAGAAATTCGTGATATATAATTGTTATTTAAACATAATAGTAAAAAATCAAGCGTTTTATCACCACCCCTATCCCTACTAATCATTGGACAGTTACATATAACTTATTGTTTTATTTATTACTACAACAAAATGTATTAAAAAATTATTTATAAAATATATATTTGTCTGCCAAAGGCTGTATGTATATAATTATTTCCAGTGGAATGGAACACCATGAAAAATAAACACATAATCAAGACACAGAAACAATATTCTCTATCTCCCTCCCATATACTCCCCCGCAACCCTTCCCCTCCAATAGCTCCCTAAATAAACAACATACTGTCAATTGATGAATAGATTTTTTTAATCTATCGTTTTAAAAGCTATTTTTTTAGTAAAAAAAAGTTCACCATCATGCATGAATTGTTTGCTGTGTGATTTTAGTAATCCAATTATCTAATGCAATATATTTTTTTCCCTTCGCATCCATATTTTGGAAATTATAGTTTAGCTGCTTAATACATGAATAACTTTGTACATACACGGGGATTGTAATCCACTATGAAAAGCAATGGCAAATTACTAACGAATAAACTTGATGTTTTAAGCGTAGAAAATATAGGTGATATATTTGTATACAGTTTGTATTTTTACTTTGAGCTCTTTTGAAATGTAGTATCGGCCAATGTTTACGTAATCAAATAGCGCTCACTATAGCTAGCTTAGTGATTACACATATTATCTTTTAATGAATCAAGGGACAAATATTCCTGAGTGTTTGGACTAATAACAACTTTTAAACTTGAAGATAATGATTAATACTCTGGCCTATTTTGATTCCAGTAAGTGATGAAATTGATTAGAAACATATTTATAAATTTTGAACACTAATACTTTAGATCATTTTATTTAGATTAATATTCAATACATGAAAAATTTGTGTCCTATTTTCCAACCAATACTAAATAGAGATAGTATTTTTAAAGAAACTTTTAAATATGTATAGTTTTAAATTACTTACACAAGTTTCCTCTTAAAATCAAGATTATATAACTTTTAGTTATCCTTTATTCGAGGTAATTTACGTGCATTTTCTGACCCGACTTATTATATCAGCTCACGACTTATGAACTAACTTAACTTTAGAGCAGACACAACATCCAACCCCTGGCCATTATTTCATCACCGTGAAATGGGAAACCCACAGTTCATCAGTGATAAGTTTTTCTGCCATGCTAGGAATTAAACCCACAACACCTAGCTTAGCAGACAGATACACTACTGATTGAGCAAAGGTGTCGGACAAGATTATATCAATTCAACTGACATAATTTAATTAACTTTACATAAGAAATGAACAATTTAAAATATTATAAAACAAAACAATGTTTTCCGTTTATTTTAATTAATATTTTCTTTTAAGTATTTATAAACTCACTCAGTGACGTAATGCCTGGTGAGAAGTTAGAACATAATAGAGGGTGTATTGTATCTAAAGGAACTAATAAACTTGTTACTCCTAAACTTCGCATCATTTATATAACCAACACTATCAGGCTTTACATACCCTAAATCATGAAACACACAGTCCTCAAATGACGCCACGGTCACAGAGAGTATAGTCTGGTCTGCACCTGCGGTTAAAATGACGTCACATTTACCAGATTAATGTAGCTTAAGTCACGTCCGACACAGGGCACTGGTTAAGCATGATCGATATAAGAGTAAAATGTAAATTGTTTCTGTATACAGTGATAGTCTAAAAACTATACAGGTGAGTCACCTTACAAGAAGGGAAATAAAAAAGTTCCTTGGAAGTAGAGTTTAAAAAAAATGAAGATGCTGGAGGCTTACTTTAGGGGTTACTAGAGTTTGATCTCGCTATTTGACGTCACTATATGAGATGGAACGCGTACCTATGGGGAGGGGGGCTAAGATTAGAAAAGGGGGGGGGGGGTTGCTAAGGTGTATGGTGGGGTTTGAGGGGGAAGGTGAGTGGAACGAAAATTGACGAAGTTTCAAAGTTTCTTGAAGCATCATGTTTTTACGGGACACGAAAGGCAGTTTTCAAACACCTGGGACTTGGTGACTTAGAAGAGGTGTGGAGGGGTGGTATAGACGGGGGAGGGGATACGACCTGTTCTGTGGACTCTGGTATACGTGCGGACACGTTCTTCAAAGACTTAGGAAAGTAAGGTTTCCTCTGTGAGATACATACACAACTAGGCTTGGTGTATATTTTGGATCAATGCTCAGCATTTTTTTTTTTTTTGTAACTGTAATGTCATCGGTGTTAAAGCCATATTATGTTTGTCCTTTTAATCGGTCCTCTTATGCTTTCATATAATTTCATTACATGTAATTACTATGTGTGTGTATATATATATATATTTATTTATTTACTTACTTAGCACCGCGTCTTACTACCTGTTCGGGGTGTACATTTATGTACTAACTACGCTAATGAGCTAGCGATGAGTAAGGTTGAATAGGAATTGTACCCGTATGTGCGTGGAGAGAGAGAGAGTGGGAAGCTATTTGAGGAAAAAACCTCAGTACAGCCTACTGGGATCAAACCACGATACACTCGTCATCAGTATTCTAGTATTTTGCGAAAATAGCGCCTTAGAACATGCGGCCACCAAAGCGGGTTCCAAATACTGTAGAATTTAAAATGGTATGTTTGAATTTGTAAGGATAAACATTTATTCACTTCTTTGATGGTAACAGATTTATCAGGAAATAAATGTATTATTATTTATAATAATAATAATAATAATAATAGTAGTAGTAATGTTACTAGCTTATGATCAAGGTAGCACAGCTCAAGCTTGTTTTTAACACAACGTCTTAGTACTATTCAGATTACACGCATTTGTCCTAACTACGCTAATGAGTCACGGACGAGTAAGGTTGATTTAGGGGAGTTCTGCCAGCACTTGCGTGGTGGAGGGAAAGTAAAAGACAATTTTGTAAAATCCACCCTCATTACACCCGACTGGGATTCTAACTCGAATCAGTCCAAAGATTTTCTTGGATTCAGGGGTCAGCCAATCACCCATTTGAACTTAATTGCTTGTTGTTTTTATACTGGGGATTTGACAAACTCCCGAGATTAGACTACAGTCCTTAATCTACTTTAATAAATTAATACACCATAGCCTACATTTTTATGCTGTCAATTTGACGGATAGTGTTAATTCAACTGTTGAAAGACGAATATCGCAATCTCTGCTCATGTAAATATATTTCTTGAATGTTTGTAAAGTTTGTTTCTATATCGCGTAAACTGTAGTGGATTAATCTAGGGTGGGTATGAGAGGTTTTATTTAAAAGGAATGCCTTTGTCATTGATCTATGAGTTCAACTTTTAATTCAATAACAGGAATTCTAGATCATAAGAAAGTTCGTTTAAGTAGTATGTTTTGTTTTTGTTTTTAAATTCGAACTTCATATGTGTTTAACTTTATATTTTCCTATTATAAAGTTTCAAAGAGTAATTATAACAATACTAACTTAAAGTATGTGTCATTACAAATATCCCGAGAAAGGTTGAATCAATAATTCCCTAAGACATACTTCTACTTCTATAGTATAGTGAAGGTATAGCTTTAAAAATTCAAACAACTTGTAGGAATGTACGTATGCCCTGGGGAACATCTTTGGTGCGGGCCAATTTTCCAGACGGCATGGCGGAGTAGGGGAGGCGTAGGAATAGCCCATGGGATATGGTAGGGGGAGGGCCCTTGGGGAAATTGCGCATGCGTACAACTATACGAGGCTTTCAAACGTGGGAGCTGTTCAAATGTACAATGCACATTACATTATACATGGCTTTTCGTGTATTCAAATGGTTTTTATTTATTTTTAAAAGTACGAACGTCTATTAGATTGAATAAAAATAAATAGTACGGAACTCCACACGGACTTTCTCGCTCTATTGTTTTAAAATGGAGATATTTACTCAAAACTCGTAATATATTAGAAACGTAATAATAAACACTAGCAAACGCCAAGCATAAATTGCTCCATACTTATGTAAAACATTTTTTAAATCCCGGTTTTAAACTTTATAGTTTTATTTTTAAAGACTTAATGTCCTCATTTGTATGTTTGAAACGATAAAGATCAATATTGGGTCACAAGGGTCAAAACTTAGTATTAAAATTTCGACTTCCGGTTAAAATTTTCGACATTTTATTAGGCGTTGCACATCTTTATGACATCGCATTGCTATTAAATTCCTCATTTATAAATTTTGACCAATAAAAAATATAAATATTGACTATTGAGTCTAAAAGGGATATAGATCATTGTTGTACAGACATTTCTCCTAAGAGGTTTAAGGAAAAATAACAAACTTTTTGAGAGACTTACTTATATTTAATTAATCTGTGGCATTAGAGTATTATTGCGTTAAAACTCAAGTAGTATCACTTTACAACTAAAGTTCACAAAATTGTATTAATATCTCAGAAACGGTTGGTTTTATATTTCATATAAAAGTTATGTCTTTTTAATACTACTACAATTTTTCAATGATCAGTTATTTAGTATCTCGAATAGTTGCAGATATAAGGAAATTTCCGCTTTTGTGAAGTACCCTAAAAGTCATTTTCATGGGAAAATTAAAATAGCCAGTTTATTTATAATCTTAATCAACGCATATATACAAATTTTAATCAATATCGTTAGAGCCGATTTTGAGAATAGATTTTTTCTCTTTTCACCCTTTATTAAACTACTCTTAAGTTTAAGTTTAAGCAGACACACAGACAGATGGCGTTGCAAAAACAACTTTTTAGGTTTTGGGGGTCATGAAACGTCGACACACATCAACATTTCAGGTTAGATGTTTACGGTAGCATTACTGTACCTTTAGTGTTCGAAAAGTTAAAAAACATATTAATATTTGCGTATAGCTTTTATAAAAATATGATTTTAATAAAATATTTGTATTACAAATAGACATACATATTTGTGAAGATAAGTAATTTTATATCGCAAATAGGGGCAGACTTCCTCTAATTTTAAACTAACTCATCCCTAAACTTATTAGCGAAATTAGTACATATGCACATAGCCTTAAGATTATCTTAGCCGTAAATAATAACTACTTTTTCCTAATCCAACTATCTACTACAAGTCACTAGAGCTAAGTATTATTTAATATACCAACTATATAATATAGCATAACTTAGGCTTGTATAAACTTAATATCTGTATTAAACACCCTTGATAACTTTACATATTTAATACACGCATAAAAAGATACCTATTATTAAATTATAACTACTTATCCTATTACATTAATAATACAAAACTCTCTACTTCTATATTCCCATCCATATCATTTAATTTTGACATAATTTATTAGCATTTTTAAGAACAAAAATTATCTTTATAATTTTTATACCAAAATACAACTTATTTGATGAGATCCAATCAATCATTCATCTACACCGAATATCGACTTCCATAATGTCAAACCTCCAACACATGAATTCGTGGGGAAAGAAGTGAGTTAACGTAATCATCTCTTTACTACCCTTTCACTTAGTGGTTGGCTGAGAAGCATTCATCTGTTGAAAGTGTAATCAACACACAGGTTGAGGAGAAGAGGGAGATGGGAGGGGGCCGGGTTGTAGAGGTGGGGTGGGCATTCAGCGAGGGGCGCTTTTATTTGCGTAGACCATTGGTCTCAGTTGCTATGTTTGGAGGAATGTTTACACTCCTTGTAGTAGTAGCTTTATCTCGGTTTCGTTATTAATTATCTAACTCTCTACTAGTAGCTCTACTTTTCTTTATATTGTCGACCCACCTCGGTGGCGTAGTTGGCTAACGCGCTAGACGTGTTGAGCCCGACTGCTGAGGGCGGGGAGATCGAGGTTCGAATCTCGGTCGGGTGAACTGGAGGAGGTTTTTCCTAAATGGTTTTCCACTCTCCCTCCACGCAAATGTGGGTTCACTTCCTCTAATTCAACCTTCCCAATTCCTAATCCATTAGCGTAATTAGTACTTAAAGCGTATAACCCGAACGGGTAGTAAGACGCGTTATCTGATTATCAAACCCTTCCGTCACCTCTGACAAGACATATTGTAAATGTGGGGAATGCCAGGCCTCCACCGTGGTTCGGATTCCACGTTAAACTGTAGGTCCTCCATTTCATCTCACAATCACCATACCATTACACATTAGCGTAAGTGCGTATAACCCAAACGGGTAGTAAGACGCGGTGCTAATAATAATAATAATAATAATAAAATAATAATAATAAATAATAAGACGCGGTGTTAAATATCATTATTATTTATATTATCTTTTTTTTCTGTATTGACATGATATATTACTAGCTTTATTTCAATTTTAAGAATTTATGGTCGTGTGACCTTAGTATCTATCCCTCATTAAATAATATAATAATATAAGATAATATATCATATAGTAAAATATAAATTATATACTGCGATATTTTTTTATATATTCTAGATATAATAAATAATATATAAAAATGTTATATGTTATGGATAAAGGCGTACTACTAAAAGTTTGAACTCGCAATATAAAATAGAATTTAAGTAATAACATAATTATTATAATATATAATATTTGGCGTTCACTTTTTAAAATCGGAAAAATATACAATTTTATTTTAAATATGCTTAAATACGCCTATTTGGGGACTTTGAAGCTATTTTGCGAAGCAGTTTACATCTTAACTTGACACAGCTAAGCAGTCTAAGCACACTTAGACACCAAGGTACAAAATAGAAGAAGATGAAAGAAAATGAGCGGTTCATGCCGCTAGATTTATTGTTTATCTGCTGATAACACTTTCCCTCTTCCTCTGACGAGCTTACACAATCACTTTATTATTTTTTACTCTGGAAGCATTTACTTGCGTTTTAAAATTATTTTCTTCTGATTAATACTCTAGATATAAATATGCTTCCATTAACTTTTTTAATCTACATCCTGTCAAGAAGATTCGAGACTAAGCCAAAAAGAGAAAGTTGTAAGTAGCTTATAAAAAATACATTTACAAAGTAAATACTTCAAGATAAAAAAATAATGATTTTTTAACATTGTAGGACTATTTTTAGAGTTATTTAATAATTTATGGTTTTTGTTTCAACGTTATATCTTTAAAACTCGCTGCATACAACGTAAATTCACTAACGTAGGAAATCCTGTCTTGACCTATCGTGACGTCACAGTAATGTAGGTGGAGTGATAACTTTCAAAGACAACATGTTTGATGAACGCTTTGAAACCAAGGTAAGATTTAATTAATCACAACCGACATTTGAATTCAAGTCTCTCAAATAAACATGCTCAGCTCCTGATGTTAGAGATAATTTAATATTTTAGACAACGCATAAGACCTATAACTTTAAACATTTAGTTTCAATAATATAATTTTAGATCTACTATCAAAATAGAATAAATTGTTTGGTTTCTGTATGTTCTGGACTTTTGTATTTTCTTAAAAGAATTAAAAAATTAAACTGCCATAGCCCTCATAAAACGGCGTAAAAGAGAGCGTCTGCTATAATATATTAGGTCAGCTATTAACGGCGAATGCTGTGAAGCTAACTTGCTTTTCTTAATTAAAGTGGTTTGGTTAATCTTCCCAAACACTTGTTCCTCCATTATTATCCAATTTTAATGTTAATTAAATGTTTATTTGACAGTTTTATATAAATATTAGTGTGTTATAAAGAGAATTTAAGATAGAGCTTTAAATTTTCGGTTATTTTTATTTTTATTAAAAATTAAGTTAGAAGAAATCAAATGAAGAGCTTTTTTTAAGCAAAGGAAAGCTTTTCCCGTGTTAACCACGCAATACATTCTGTGTTTATCCCGGTAAAATCCGGATAATTCTGCTTGTATCTATTAATTGAAAGCTCTCTTCTCAATCCTTCCGGAAAATGGTTTTTATACAATTTTAAATTATAACTTAGGCACTTAAAATACTAACAATAGAATATGTTTTAAGATATGATGATTTGTTTACACATTTAAAATGTTAATAAAGTCTGTTCACCGTAAGAATAGTTTTCCGAAAGCCCTTTTTCCCTACCAGAAATCTATTATATAGTAGGATATTGGTAGTAAAAAGACCTTTCAAAGAGTAATTCCTACCGTGAATGGAGTATAATTGTTTATTACATAAGTTAGAACAAATATACAGAATGTGTAGGTGCTTTTCCAATATTCAATCCTAAACTATACGCAAGGAAAATTAAAATAAGTAATTTTTACAATCTTGTCTGTGAAATTAAAGAAAACGTTTACTACGCAATATAAATTCATAAATACTTTCTCTCAAATCATTAATTGAATTAACACTAATCTACATAAACAATATACAGGGTGTCGTTTCTAAAGATGCTTTTGTTTCGATAGTTTTTGAAATACTTATCTACTACTGCCAGTATGCCGGTGGTCTAAACGTAAAACTCATTTAGTCTGGTTTGTCGATTACTGGGAGGAGAAAAAAAAAAACTTATTTGAAAAAAAGATATATTACTTTATAAATATGTTGTATTATGAATACAAATAAAAATTATTTCAATAAATAATACAATCCATGAATACAAATTATGACGTTAAGTGAAATATTTATACTTAGCTTGTTACTTTCTTTTATTTCCATAACTCAAATTTCACTCGAAAGTCTTTTGTGGATAACACTACAAAACCAAGAAAGAAAAGCCTCTTTTTCACTCTTGGCTCCGCCTGTAAGGCTTCTAGCTAGGCAATAACTTATACCAGGTTTCATACCGCACTAGTGTGTATTTCAACAAGGGGTCCGGATATTGCTTAGCGGCACATGTGGAAAATAGGCCAATTAAGGCGCCTAATATTGGTTATTATAGAGCTTAGCTTGAAACCCCAATAAAGGTGTAGGGTGGTACTAGCGGAAGAAAACTAAGATATTTTTTTAAGAACTCTTACACTCGTTAAATAAATTGTTCTTTGGGAAAAGATACATGATAAAGCGAAGGTTCGATAAGGTTGGGTAAAAAACTCTTGTTCTTTCTTATAGCTCATAAAATTTCAAATATACATTTTTAATCAATTTTAAAAGGCTGATGCCTTAAACTGCAGATAGAGAGATAAAAGTAAAGTTATCATATTGACTAAGTTTGGAGTATGACATTTTATAATTTAATAATAATATCAAATTATATCTTCTAAACATCTGATACTTTATTACATTGTTAATAATTTAATCAAATTTAGCCTAATAAAATCAATATAGAACCTATATAAGCAATTTATTTATTGTATTTTAAAATAGTATACAGTTAAAATTTGTTATATTAATCAGAGGTATGATTAAAAAAATAGTTGTTCGAAAAAAAAAATGCAATACATCTTAAACGTTAAAAAAATAAAGAAACTAAATCATGTTTTCCTAGTCTTAAACATAATCTTATCAAACATTAACTTATCTTACGTGACAAAGTCTTAAACATAATCTTCAATACTCCCAATATTTTGAAAGTTGCGTATAATGTTTTAAATTGTGAGATTATAATTAAATTGAGAATCCTGTGATATTATAATACATTTTTAATAATAATAAAAGGAAGGTTTATATATATATATATGACTGTTTTTATATGACTGTTATATATATATATATATATATAATATATATATATATATATATATATATATACAAACAGTCTTATATACCCCAATTTTCTTACGAATGAACATATTTGACAGCCAGAAAAGTTTCTAGATCAACTTTCACGTATTCACAGGTAAAGTCATTTGATCTGCAGCTTCCACTTTTAATGTGTATTATTATTATTATTATTATTATTATTATTATAAGTATTTAATGTGCACTTTACAAATCATCAGGTTATTTAAGTACACGAATAACTTGGATCTAAAACAGACACAACATCCAGCCCCCAGCTGATAATCCATCACTGTGAAAGAGGAAACATACGTATAATCAATGCTAAATTTATCATCCATGACGGGAATTGACACCGGGACCCTTGTCTAAGTAGGCAGACACGCTAGCGATTAAGACAAGGTGACGAGCATAGATATTATCAATCAATTTTTTTTTAAAATAGCATCAATAATTTATTAAAATATCAGTAATGTTAAGCGCAAAAAGTGTGTTTGTATTTTCTTAAAGGTTTTACAACCTTTGGATTCTAGAAATCAAGGTATAACTAACTAACCATGTCCAGCTATGAGATGTTAAAAAAAAACACTATCACATTTGGAGTAACACAAACAGCCGCTTCAGTGGCCGAACGATCTAATACGTCACTCTCCTGTTATAATGGCTTGCTGATGACGGGGAGATTGAGGTTCGAATCTTTGTTGGGCCTACTGAGGGTGGCTATTCCTAAATGGTGTCCCACTCCCCTTCCATGCAAATAATGGTAGATTATCTCTAAAATACTTTTATCCTTATTCCTATCCATTTTTATTAATTAGCACATGTACATATAACCTAAGCAGTTAGTAAAACGTGGTTATTAAAAAGTAACAAAAAATAGAATCAGTATATTCTGGTCATGTTTACAGGCTGGGTGGGCTGAGATTGTTTTTCTTAAATGGTTTTCCATTCCACCTTCCTCATACCTACCCCGTTATTATTGTAAACATGTGGCTAGCCTGAAAGAGCGGTAATATTCAAATAACGGATCTTTTTTTAACAAATTCCGTGTTTATCATTTTAGAGTAACATAAATTTTATCAGACAAAACAAATATGTATTATATGGTTATTTTAAAACATAAACAGTACTTGTTTCTTTAAGTGTATATTTATTTTTAATTTTATTTTTTATGTTAATGGTACAGAATAAATACTAGACTTTTGTGGAAAAGAAGGATGATAACGTTTGTGAGTAGATTTTAAATGTAATAAATTTAATTTAAATATCAGAAGTATGATCATATATGATGATTCATACCATATCTTGTAGAAAGCATTTTCTTAGCACAGTACCTTACTACCCAGTCGGATTATATACCTATATACAAATTGCACTAATGGGTTAGGGATTAGGAAGGTTTAATTTAGTACAGCCGCATTTGCGTAGAGGGAGGGTGTTAAACCATTTTGGAAAACCGGTCTGAGTGCACCCGTACTGGATTGAACCCCAATCTCCCCGTCTTCGGCAGTCTAGCCTAAAACGAGAGTACTCGTTAGACCATGTGGCCACCGAAGCGGGTGATAACATGTTAATATACTCAAAGTAGAACATATATTCTTCTTACTATGGTAAATACGTTATGTTGCATAAAATTACTTTTGCTTACAATAATTAGTTAACTAATAGTGAGTTTTTAAACAAATTGGGTGAGGCTGGTGATCTAAATCTTGGCCATTGAAGCTTATCTGATATCTGCTCTCCTGGCATATGGAGGAATATATTTCTGAGTTGGGGACACCATTAAGGTGAATTCCAATATCCCCAGATGATAGGATGGTACGTGAGAATGATTATGGTGGAAAGTAGAGGGGACCTACAGTTTAACGTGGGCTCCGAACCACGGTGGGGGCCTGGCATTCAACACAGTCATAAAGAATGAAAGCACACATTTTATCAGAGGTGAAGGACGGGTTTGGTAATCAGATAAATCTGTTCCGGGACCGGGATTTGAATCTCGGACCCCTGACACAAAGGTTTGACACCTTATCCTTAGACCTCCAGGTTTTGTATAGTGCGTTTAATTAAAAGTTGTGACCCACTGCATTAAAGCTTAAAAATAGCTTGGATTTTATTATTATTATTATTAGCACCGCGTCTTACTACCCGTTCGGGTTATACGCACTTACGCTAATGTGTAATGCTAGGGTGATTGTGAGATGAAATGAAGGCCTACAGTTTAACGTGGAATCCGAACCACGGTGGAGGCCTGGCACTCCCCGCATTCTCAAGATGTCTTGTCAGAGGTGAAGGAAGGGTTTGGTAATCAGATAAATCTGTGCCGGGAGCGAGGATTGAACCCCAGCCGCCAACACAGAAGTCTGACACCTTACCCCTAGACCGCCAGGTTACCTCAGCTTGGATTTTAATTAAAATAACTAGAGTGATCATTTGTTGTACAAGTCTCTCACACAGTTAGTTTGGGTCATTAAAATTTAATAAGGTTGAACATTCATAAGTAATGTTAGCTCCCAAAAAATTGTATACAGCTAGCGATCATGTTTTACATCAACAAGTTCCCAATAATAATAATAGTTATACTAATAAACAGCATGAAGAAAGTTTGGGTCGAAGAAGTTTTCTAAGTTCAGTAGATAAAAATGGAGGAAAAGAGAAAGATGGATATACATATAGATGTAAAGAGTTTAGGTAAGGGGAGAGAAATGTGAGCTACTTCCTGTTCCAAAACAAGCCATCAGCAAACTTTGAAAGCATGTAATATTTAAGACCTGCCTATACACTAACTTGAACCTCAAGACATGAAATAAAAGATTAAAGAGGAAGACTCCTAGACTTTTAGCCGAATATGGTATAGTGATTATTTTTAGAACTCACAACCAAATTGAAGGAGAAATCACCAATTTGTAGTATTTACTATAGGAAAGGCAGTTATAAATAATCAAAACCACTAAGAAATCCTTAATCTTAATATTGAGATCAAATTAAAATGCATGCATGTATACATACATACATACATACATACATTATACATACATATATTATACATACATACATACATACATACATACATACTACATACATACATACATACATACATACATACATACATACATACATACACATACATACATTATACATACATACATACACATACATACATACATACATACATACATACATACATAACATTATACATACATACATACATATATACATACATAATACATACATACATACATACATATATACATACATTATACATACATACATGCATACATTATACATACATACACATAAATAATGACGCCCTTCCCTTATTGGGTAGGCAAGAAACTGTGCATCTCAAATTACAACTCCGTACTTAATCCATACTCACTAACTTTCTCCACCCTTCCTTATCTCTGCATACTCCCTTCACTTCAACAACATCCATACACCGATTCATACATGCTCTTTTATTCTTAAAACCATTATTATTTCTGTTTTTCACACATCTGTTTACAATATTTAGCCATGTTTTACATGTCCTACCCCTTTTATTCTACACAATCTACCTTCATATATTTGCTTCGTCACTCGATCCACGCTCATCCTTTAAACATGCCCAAACCAACGTAAGACGATTTTTTACATTGACTTATTGGATTCCCCTTCAAACCACACTCTTTCAACACCCATTCATTACTGATTCTATCCGTATGCGGTTTTACCACAAACATTTCTTAGGTATCTCATTCCAACCGCATTCACCTTGCTCTTGTGTTTCTCCTGGCAAACAAACGCTTTACATCTATAAAACAAATTTGGCGTTAGTACACTTTTATTTTCTGCCATCTCTGCCTCTTTCGATACTACTTTATTCTCTGCATTAATTCACATACATCCAGCTAGTCTCCGAGATGCATTCATCCTTGCAATTTGACAGAACATTTCGGCCAGATACACAAAATCATTTAATTTTGCTAACAGTTTTCCATTTATACTAAGCTGACAATCATTTCCTTATACGTCCCTATCAATTATTTAAACTTATAAATGCGGTAGATATATAATGGGCCAGTACAGTGTAAAATAACGTATCTGTTCGTAGAAATGGGTATAGGTTTGTCAGGGGACGTAACAGATTTTAAATTAATTTGTTTTAAAAAGATGAAAATATACATGTGTCATGTAAAATAGTCCCCAGATACCAATTTTAATAGACAGCCTGATATAGACACACAGATTATTGCAAAATATTTTTTTTTGGACTCTAGTACCCGTCAATGTGAATATAATTCCTTCTAGAAAACAACATAAATTCCTTACTCTACCACTAACTGGTCCAGGTGAGAGCATCTAAGTGAGTCAGTTACTCATGTCTCTGTCATATCTTGAAAATATCAAAACTTTTTTTTAACTTAACTATAGAAGAAACAAAATCATTGTTAAACCTTTAACCTAATAAGTTAAACTAATTTTAAGAAAAATTTAAAGTTTAAAGATCATATCACAAGTATTCCAGAATACAATAGAATCTTAATATTTTTTCCCTGCTCTATACGGTGTGATATTCTTAGTTTAATTTGGTTCGTAATTTTATCAATTACTAACATGTTGTTTACTTGATAGGTCCTAAAAACAAACTTGGCATGGTTTTTGGCCAAATCTTATTTTTTATTCGTAAAATGGATTGCACACATCCTTAGGAGGAACTGTCTTAAGCACATCATAGAAGGAAAGGTTAAGAGAAATAGGGGCTTAGGAAGAAGGAGGATTACAATATTAGATGAATTGAAGGAAAGAAAAAATTCTGGGGGGGGGGGGGGGGAGGAGGCAGTGGACAAGGCACATCGGTAGTCTAAGTTCACTGACAAAAGGAATGGACCTGTCGTATGACAGAATATCCAATAATGATAATTAATTCACAACTATACCAATTTGTTTAGCGTGTCAATAAGTTTAATAATTATGGTTTAATTTTTATATGAAGGTTCTTTTAGAATAATATACAAACATATTTTTAGCGGTTCACATAGATACCATTTTACTATGTTATAAATGTGGGTTTGTAGGTATTTATAGTGTATATATATATATATATATATATATATATATAAATTGACAAGCACATACCACAAGAATTATTGAGGTATGAATTCTCTTCATAAGTTTAATTAGCCCCCAAAAAGGAAACGTAATGAAAATTCGAATAAAAAAATTAATAATGGTTCCTAAGTAAACGTGCAGAATAAGAGTAACAGAATGGCGAGTTGGACGATAAAGAACTTTTTGGCAAGCGTGTGAGAAGTAGGGTAGAAAATAGGAGCTAAGGAAATTGGTGAGGGGTAGAGTGGAATCCAAATGCCAGTGTCTTGTTCTAAAACTCTTTACAAGTGCCAGTGCAGCCACGCACCGCTGAGAAATGACGTAGAAAATGTTGAAAAATGAATTAGAGATCCTGAATTGTTAGTGAACAAAAACAAGCTAGCTGAATAATAGAAAAACAAACTTTATCATTGTAAAAAGTGTAAACTGAGTTGCATTGTCAAATTATTGTTTGTTTTTGTTATTAATAAAAAATATATATTTGTATATTTTCTACTTAAGGCACGGTAAAATAACTAACGAAGAGTGAATTTACTGTTTCATTTGTAAGAGAATAGATTATATTGCGGAAAAAATAACTCTTAAATTATAAATGTATAATATATTCTAAAATATTTTTAAATACATTCTTATTGGCATTTACTGTGAGGACAATAAAAAAAATATAAATAATACCTTGTCTTAAGAAGTGGTTATTTTTACCGTGTTGCCTACTAGGAGATTTCGAATGTATTTTGTGAAGAAAGTTGCATCTTAACTTGACGCACCTAAGCAGTCTAAGCACTATCACACTTAGACATCAATGTACGAAATATAAAGAGAGGGAGGAAAATGAGCAATTAATCCTGTAAGACCTTTAGTTTATCTACTGATACTCTTCCCCTATTCTTCTGATGAGCTTACACAATAACTATACCTTTTAATTCTTGAAATCATTGATGTGTTTTTTAAATATACATATTTCTTATTTCCTACACTAGATAGACATATGCTTTCATGGAATTTTAATCTATATCCTGTCGGGAGGACTCCTACAAGACATTTTCATGACCAAGCCTAATAGCCAAAGTTGTATATGATTTACTAAAAATACGTTTAGAAAAGAAACACTATTTTAAGATACAAATAATAATTTTGTGATGATGTATGACGATTTTTAGAATTATACAAGAATTTAAGGGGTTTTATTTCAACGTTATAGATCTTTAAGACCCTCTGAATAAAACGTAGATTCATTGACATGGGAAATCTTGACTTTATTCTCCGTGACGTCACCGGTAGGCAATGTAAATATTACCTCAGCTGTATCGGCGAACAGAGCAAGATTAACGTAGCTGACCAATTCATGTCGGTCTTTATATAACTACAGTGGTTGGGTGTATATGAGTATGATAACATTTAGTGGAAATGTAATCTAATATTTCTTGAAGAAAAAGGGGAAAACTATTTGAAGGGTACAAAGACAAAGGCGGGAAATTCACACTACACACATTTTCCAGGCCGAGTCTTATATCTTGAACCCCATAAAGATCCCAGCAATTTTTTTTAAATTAATTTAATATATGACAGAGACCTCTATTATCCATAATATAAAGTGCATTATATAGGTATCAATATTGTCTAACAGATAGCAGCACTAACTCTATTTGAGTTAAAATTTGACTTTCCACCTTTTTCACTTGTACCCTTTATTTTAGAAATAAATTACCCGCAGAAAATACGATCGGTATATGAGCTCCGACCTACCCAGTCACCATCAAATCACACTAGGTGATCTTAATAGTGTAATTTACATACCTACCAATTCAAGTTGGCCTATTAGTTTAAATTATATAAAATTGAAGTCAAAAACATTAAATATCATAATGATGTAGGCCTATAATACTATTTATTTAAATGTTTTGTTTGGTATTGTTCTCAGCGCTGTATAAGTCTTTGCTATCGTAATTTAGATATTTACTTTTTCAGTGGTTTCAATATTATTTTTTAATTATTATAGTGAAACTATCAAAATGCTCTTATGTATTTCCGAATAAATTGTTAACTCCTGAAAATATATTATATTAATTTTATGTTAAATGATGATAATAATTTGTTCAAGCATAGAATAAAATGTATTTTAACTATATTTAAATGCTTAATTTTGAATAGGACAGCACAATATGCTTCCTAATAAATTGTAGTTTTATTTTAAAAATAAATTGACTAGAGAAAATAATAGTTTGATTTTTATTCCAACAGTTTTGATTTATTTACAAGAAGATGTGTTTGTTTTTGAAAACATCAATTTACTTGAGACGTATTGCAACTTGAACTTTATACGATAAACTTTAGAACCTAATCTACTCAAAACTGTTGCGTAAAATAACGCTTCTACAGGAAAGTTATTTAATCATACTAACATTTTATTTTCCTCTCAATAAATCTGAATCTAAACTTTAGTTTCCAGTTAACACTCTTTTTAACTTCGAAATAATGTTTAGCGTTTAATTCGTAATTAAAAATAACGAAGTTTAAATGTACATTACATGCACATTATTAAAAATCATTCTTCTCATTCTTGCACCTCAGTCAAGTGGTTAGAGCGTCTTCTTATAAAGTTAAGTGACCAGAGTTCAACTCCCTGCATGACTTTAAGAAAATCAGTATCGTGTTTTACTAACCATTCGGGTTGTACATTTATGTACTAATTATACTAATGGTTTTGGGGACTAGGAAGGATATATTTAAAGAAAGTGTAACCGCATTTGAATGGGGGGGAGTGGAAAACATTATGGAAAACCATCCTTAATACACCCAACCGAAATTTGAACCTTGATCTCTCTGTCATCGGCAGTCTAGTCTAATACGAGAGTAGCACGTTAGATCAAACGTCCACTGAAGAGGGTAATCCTATAGTTAATCAAATTGGGACTTTCATTTGCTAGGCAATCGGTTGTTTTTTTACTCTGGAATTAATTACTTCTGTAAGTCATGTACTTATATAAACATTAGGTTCAGAAATCGCGCATTAAATACCCCAAAAATTATTTAAATTTATTCAGATATTGGGTGCTGCCTAAAATAGTATTGCATTTTAAAATGATGTGTTTGTTATATTTATTGTTAAATGTGATTTCTTAGTTTAATTTAATTTATAAGTTTTGTGTAACCTTTTGTTTACAATATATATATATATATAAAATTTTCAAATTAAAAAAATCACTGATAATTTAAAAAACATGTATACATATAATATTGTGCTTATTTAGTTCGATCTTTAGATTGCTAATAAATATGCATTGCGTTCCTGTTTCACAAAGTAATTGTAAGTGCTGTACTTTCATGTTTGCGCTCACCTCAAGGCGCATCCAATCTCTATACATAGGACGTAACACGCCACCGTCTTAATTAGAAATTACGTCTTGTGTGAATTGATTCTATTAGGGCGAGCTCCTCCCAGTACGCTCAGAATTAAGGGGAGCAGAGTGTTAATTTCAGGGAGCCTCCTCCTTTCCTCCCTTTCGACCCTCAAACCAGGTTAACCTAACCTGTATTGACGAACAGGTTACAAGATCGTAACCTAGCACAACTTTGCAAAGGGGAACGAGACACTTAATCAGAGTTAGGTTAGCCGAGTTGGTTCATGCGATGAACCTGCTTTTAACGCTATTATTAGATACAGCTTTAGAAAATTGGTTGCAGAGAACCATGATATTGCTGGTTTGGTAAAGTAATTCATTATCTACTCTGTCTTGGTGAGTATACAACAATACTGTATATTAAACCGGTTGAAAATTTGAATAAAATGAAATAATAAAAAAGAGAAATATTTTGAATTTTATTTAATTATTTTTGCTTTACATCTAACTACCAGCCTCAACTATATGCATTTAGTCACAATAGGTGACCTGGTGATCTAGGGATAAGGTGTCGGACTTCTGTTCTGGGGGTTCGGGGTTCAATCCTCGGTCCTGGCACAGATTTATCTGATTACCAAACCCTCCTTCACCTCTGACAAGACAACTTGTGAATGTGGGAATGCCAGGCCTCCACCGTGGTTCGGATTCCACGTTAAACTGTAGGTCCTCCATTTCATCTCACAATCACCCTACCATTACACATTAGCCTAAGTGCGAATAACCCGAACGGGTAGTAAGACGCCGTGTTACTATTAATAATATATGCATTTAGTTACACTAGGCTTAGGGATGAGTAAGCTAGAATTTAGAGGAGATGTACCCGTAATAGTGCAGAGGGAGGATGGGAAAACACTTAGGAATAACATATTCAGTATACCCAACCTGATTTAAACACTGATCTCCTCTTATTGACAAATCAGACCAGACAAGATTTATATCTAGTCCACTTAAATCTTGTTTTAGAATAGACTGCTGATGGCAGGGAAATTGTGGTTTGAATCCCAATCGGGTATATTGAGGGGTGCTTTTCCTAAATATTTTCCACCCTCCCGCCACGCAAATATGGGTGTACTTCCTTTGAATTAAACCTTTATAATCCCTAGACATAAATTTAATTAAAACATAAGCGTATAACCCAAACGGGTAGTAAGACGTGGTGCTAAAATGAAAGAGAGAAATATTTTGTACTGTAAAAGATTAACTGAAATAGGTTTGATAATTTATTTATTAAAAAGTTGATTTGATTTGTTGTACTTTATTAACAAGGCAAATTGAAGTTTGAATAAAAAAAATCATTTCAATTTAAGATTAGTTATTCTAAAAATGGTTATATTTAATGTGAATTACTATCAATTAATAATTAAGGCCAACTATTATTCAATTTTTAAGGTATATTGTGGAATGATAATTTTTGTTTACACTAGTTCATATTTATCTTTTAGGACAAATTAAACTACGCAACATTTTTTTTAAAAACTAATTCGTATTCAAGTTTGATACTAGCTAGGAAATAAATATGGATATGGATCATATAGAAAACTAATTCTCAGCAAGAATTAATTTATAGAATTAATACTGAACTAAAATATAAAATCATTGATAATCATAATTATTGAGGAAAAACTATATATTTTAAAGCATTAAGCAAAACCTGGATAATTTTGAAAATTAGCGTTGATACCAAATCAAAATCCTACAGAAAACTATTACTGAACAAACTTTGGGTGTTATTATATAGAATAGCCTATAGACCATGCTGCCACCAAAGCGGGTCTTAGATTCTTACTCAACGCTTGGAATTAAGCGTACCTATCTACCTCTTCAGTCCCAGTTTCAACTCTCGGCATAGCAGATACATGTTTTGATTGATTAAATTAGGGCTTTGCCTTTTAGAATGGATACTTTACGAATGAAATCCAACACCTTAGCTCAGTCAATAGCATGTTGCCTACTGAGCTAAGGGTAACGGGTTTGATTCCTGGCATCGCCGAATATTTACCATTGATGAACAATATGGGTTTAGCCTTTCACATTGATAAATTAATGGCTGGTGACTGGATGTTGTACCTGTCCTAGTCTCAAGTTAGATTATAAGGTATATGTAGCTACGACAGGCCTAACAAACCGGTAAAAATATTGGCTTGAATAAAATACTGACCCAGACCATAGGCTGGGAAAAGTAGTGGATGTAAAGTAATTGAGAGGAACATTGGCAATTGTGATGGTTCGAGAGCAAATTTGTAAATCATAGCCTATAAAATCAATTCCTTCCATAAGCATATTTTAAATAACCCCATTTAAAATATAAATTATTATAAATGTAAAAAAATACATAAACGATGATAGTAAAATGATTAAACTACATTTTTTAAAGCAGATTTGTATATATTATAAGTACATGTGTACTAATTTATTTTTATAATAACTCTAGTTCCCACAGAAAATCTCAAATTACTCTGTGAATTTCATGGACAACTTAAAGAAGTTCTCATGAAATGAATCAATAGTCTAGCTAAGTTTTATTATTCTGTGGTATTTTTGTGTAAGTAAATTAATTAACTTTAAAACAAGCAAATTGTCTTTTTGAAAATAATTGCAAAGCATAAATTAGGTTCAGAACTAACTGTAATATCCTTAATTATCCATTCTAGTTGTTTAAGTTTAGTTTTAATATATATTTCAATAGATTAAAACTTAAGGTAGGAGGCAGAGACTGATCGAAAAGGTAAGCATTTGTTTGTTTTTTGTAAGAGAAATATTTATGGTTGAAATAACTAAAATAGGGTTTCAGTAAATACTTTTAATTTAACTTTGTATCCATCTCAACACGTCTCAACAATTCTTTAATTCATGTTATGAGTATAATGATATCATAAAGAATTTTTTTTATTATTGAAGGTATGTCTAATTTTCATGTCAAGATAACATTAACGGAGACTGCGTTAGGTCAGTGTCGGACTTCTATGCTGCGCGGTCAATCCTCGGTCCGGCAAAGATTATCTGATACCAACCTCTTTACTCGAAAGACATCTGTAAAGTGAATGCAGCCTCACGTGTTGGATTCCTAACTTAGTCTTCATTTATTCCAATCCTACCATTACACATGGTAAGTGGTATACCAATGGTTAAGCCGTGTATATAATAATATAATAACAACATTCAAGAATATTGAGATTATTATTCTGAAGTTAATCTAAACAATTACCAAAGAAATTTATCTATTTCGGCAAATTTTGCTAAAAAACTGTAAAAATACAAACATTATTCTAGAATTCACTGGCCTTAATCGAATAGAACAACATTATAGTAAAAATAGTAGAAAGTTTAATCACAGTAACATAATTTTATTATTGGAAAATAGCGATGAGAGTTGACGTCGGGAGATTTCATGTCACACTTTATCTTTTCATTTGTTAAGTTGACCTTTATTTAAAAACTAGCACTCTCACATGGCGTTGCCGTGACCCATTGTGGTATAAAATTATATAAGACTCTCACCCCGCTCCCCCCCTACCCCCCCCCCACGCCATGGTGGCCGTATTTCTGAAACATAATTATAAACCAGATAAAATAATTTTCTTCAAAAATTTGTTAAAAATAGCCTGATTAAAAATCTAGTTAAAATTTAAAAATCCGGCTTCGAGGTCCATTCGGACCCCCTTCCGTCCACCTATGTTAAAAATTTCAAATCGCTGCGTGCCATAGATTTGAATAGACATCGCACACAAACAAACACACAGAAAAACACTTCCTTTTATTATTATTGATGATTTAATTCTAATTTATTTTGTAAAATAAGACTAACAACATACAACATTTTCAAAGACATGTAACCCAATTATTTCTGTTCATCAGAATTACAAGGATGGCCTTGAAGGGAGGTAGTTAGTTACATTGCAGTGCGTGACAAATAAATCACGCAGTTCGCAGACAATCATTGAATATGGTTAAGTCCCACCCAAAACACGCAACTAGAAAAGAGGAATAACAATTGTCGTGCAGCTCAACCAAAATAGAATACATTGTACAAAGTATAAGCATGAAATATTAAATAACAAACTTTGATGAAATTTAAAAAAAAAAGTGAATCAACAAATTAATTTTATTTTAAAACTATTCTGGCAGAAAAAATAACCAATGAAAATAATGACATTCTACAGGAAATTACTAATTATACAAAATTATAAATTGCATTAGAAGGCTGTGATTGTGTTAAAAGACCTACCATTACACCTATTTTAAGAGAACACTCATTTAAAAGTGCATAATCCTTTTGTTCCTAAGTGGAATACATTGTAATTATATTTGTATATACAGTAGGTGTATATATATATATATATATATATATATAAGTAGTTGTATATATATACAGTAGGTGTATATATATATTTTATATACAGTAGGTGTTATATATATATATATACAGTAGGTATATATTATATATATACAGTAGGTGTGTATACATATACAACCTATAATTTTACTTGTATATACACATATTATTATGTTTATATTAATATAAATACATATATTGGTAATATGTATTATAGATTACGACCGTTCCCACAATCAATATTTTGTAAAAAAATTCCCACAAACTGTTACTATGTCATAAAAGAAGCTCACTGCCCTGATGTAGTTTTGTTTATATACTTTGTCCCGAAAGAATTGAAATACGATATTATTTAACGGGTGTGAAAATTCAGATTCTTTGTACTGTATTTCAATTGCCACAGTTGTATTATTTTATGTTTGGGTTATTCCACCGAACAATTTGACTGTCGAGGGCTTACCCAATGAAACTACGTATGTGTAAAAATGTACAGTTTATATTATAATTATAAAAGAGTTCTGCGAAAATGAAAAATATTTATGACAACAATTATTTATTAAAACCATTACCACATGATGGTTAGGCCCCCGCCTGAAGTTAACAAATAATTGTTACTGGAGTGGCTATTTTCACTCTCTCTCTCTCTCTCGCTCTCTCTCAATATATATATTATATATTGACCACCCCTCGAAGAGAGAAATATTGTGACCGTTAAAAAAAAATCCGGCCCATGATTTTGATAAATGTTGACATTTCATGACCCTCTGAAGACAAAAAAGTTATTTTTGCGATACACTGTCTGTCTGTATCTTGGACTAGAACCAAAACCAGAACTTGGTATCTGGGGTTTTCGTAAGACCCCCCCCCCCCCAGGTGTTTTTTTAAAACTATATATCTAGCCCTCAAATTAAGGATAGTTTACTAAGGGTAGAAATAGATAAATCGATTTTCTCAAAATTAGCTATAACGATTTTGATTAAACCTTTTTATCTAAACACTTTATGACATTACAAACAAAATGGCAATTTTTATTTTTCCATGAAAATAGCTTTGAGGGTACATAAAGAGAAATTTATAATTTCGGTCGTATCTCCGTAACTATTTGGGATACGAATGAAATTGTTAAGCTTATATTAACAATGTTTTAATATGTAATATATATTTTTTTATACCAATAGTGTCTGAGCTATAAGTAACCATTTATATTTTTTATGAAATACTTAAAAATATAAAATTAATTGTTATGCTCTTTGATGGAAAGAGATGCTACTTTTTTCTATGTTTCTGTAACAGTGTATATTATAGTATGTATGATATTTGTTGGAATGTTTCTGTAACAGTGTTTATTATTTATTACAAAAAAAATTACTATTTTTTAGTAAAGGTCTTTATTTTAAGATTAAAGAGAGAGAGAGAGAGAGAAAGTGGTTCGGTGCACTGTACCATTTATTTTCTTGATAGCTACATTGTTATTATTTTTTTACCCGTCGGTAAACTTCTCAAGTCTAAGGCATCAATCTCGTGTTAGATTGGCCTGATCATATTGAGGAGATCAGGTTTCGAAACCTGGTCGTATCTAATGACAGTGGTTTCTCCTAAATGGTTTTAACACTATCCTTACACTAAAATTAGGGTAGATAACTTCTTAAATCCTTCCTTCCTCATCCCTACCCCATTATAGTTTTATCATATATGCGTAGGCTATGGCCTGAACAGGTTGAAATAAGCGGTGATCGGTGATACAAATAAAACAATATTATCTTTGCGAGGGATCGATAGCAAGTAAAACTTATGTGTAGTTTAAACGAACGTATATAGTAATTGTCTCACAAGTTTCATTTTTTTCACCCCTTTATTCTATTGAATGTATAGGTACTCAAGAATAAAAAAAAATCTTTATTAAGAATGCCCATTTGTTACAGTGGCGGATATAAGATCGTTCCTGCATATAAAAAATCGAAAATATGGAAACAAATACCTTAATGTCGTAAAGAATGACTAACACCTCTCCCACCCCATTTCCTACATGACCTACTCAATAACTCTTTAACTTAACTCTAAGTTGCAGAAAGCAAGTGACTTAGAACTAAAACAATCCACGAAGTTTAATATAATAAATTATTTATATTAAATTACTTATTTTTTCTACTAATACCTACTAAAATGTTTTAGGCCCATATATATACTTATTACTTTTATTGTGAAAGTGACTTTTGGTTTTATTTTTTTGTATTAAAATTACAAATTTGTTAATAAAACAATAAAACATAAAAGAATTTATATACTTAGTCTACATATACAAATTATAGTAATATTATTATATATATTTATAATTATAAATAGCTAATTTTTAATTATATTTATTTCTAGTTCCTTGAATATTCCTACTGGTTTGGTTCCACGTGACAAAACATTGATCTTAGTACAACCTAAAACTAATAAATAATAGAGTAATCAAATTGGAGATGAATTGTTCTCGTCCCGAGTCGCCCGCGCTCTGTTAAGTGTTGAATATTTGAAAGAGGTGTAGAAGGGTTGGAAAAGGGGTGGTAGGTCAGGGTGGAGGGGAAAAAGGTCCAAACTCTTGTTTTGTGTGTGTATGTTTTATAGTTAGAACACGCGCAAATAAACCAACAAAAACCTATAGGGAACATGCGACAGGGCATTCAAAACTACATTACTCTACTCTTAACATTATTTACAGATCCGCAAAAAAAAACAAAAAAAAAAACAAGAGCAACAACAACAACAAACTAAAAACAACTCTGTGCTCCGAAGAGCGTCGACAGCAATAGTTTTCTTTGTTCCTTGTAAAAAAAAAAAGTTTGTGTGGAATATGTTACATATATATTTTTATATCCCGACCTAGATGTTCTTGAAACAATACCGTGTGTTGGTCGACCTATACGCTTACATAAAAAAAACAATAGGCTAGTAGTACATTTTTTAATCAAACAAAAACTAAAGATCAAAAACATATCTGTGACAAGGATTTGTAAAATGTTTTTATAACTACTATTATTTGTAGGCTATAGACAGTGGCGGATTCAAGGTAGGGGCACCGGGTCATGTGTCCCCCTTATCGATTTTCGACAAATATACACCGATCCTTTAAATTCCCTGTAGCTACAAAAGAAAATTAATTGTTAACATATGAAGAGACACTGGATGCAGTAAAAACACACTACACGGGTTTTTACATCCACTTTACAGGTAATTCTTTGAAATTTGAAATAATAGAGGCAATTATTGATACAGAAATCCAAAAAAGTCTATACGCCCAGGTAAGATTACATATTGGCGTGTGTTTTTCTAAACATGAGGTCCTTTGGAAAACTCTTTCTGTAATACCAGTTACTATTTCAACAGCAGAGCTATCGTTTTGTTTATTGAATGGGATTAAAACTTAATTGGGATCATCAATGGGTTAGGAAATACTCAATAATTGTTCTACTTTCAGATTCAAAATTTAAAAGTATATATCACTTTAGTAACATTTTTAAATATTCAATACAATTATCCCCTAAGCAATGTATTTATAAGATTTAGGCCTATAAAGATATATTCAACTTCAAACGTTTGTTTTAACAAGTATTATTAAAGCACTAATTATTTATATTTATACATTTTAACCCTGACTTATTATGTAAAGGATACCCTAAGGGCTAGTTTAGTTTCTGTTAATACTTAATTCAAATATTTTCAAAAAGACAGCTTTTAAAGTTTTCAATAATATTAAAAAATATACATAGCTATATTTAGATTCTTATTTGAAAAAAGTTTTTTGACAAAACGTAACAAAAGTTACTAAAACCATTTTCATATTTGTATACTTCAAATCAAGTAAATAGCATCTGTCACTTTCGATGGATAGTATGAATAAAAAAAATCAAAATCATGCTATCAATGTTGACTGGGAATAAACTATTTTATTTTAAACTTCTTGTCAACTCCTGCTATATGTACATGATAGACGTATCTTGTTTGACACTAATCTAAAGGCTCGTGGTTTGTTTGATTCATGCCACATTATGTATTTTTCAACCGATCTTCAAGAAAATGATGATAATGATGATAATTTTAAAAAATTCGCCTTTTTCATTCTAGAATAGTAAAATAGTGATTAAGAGTAAGTTTTCTATTCATTGCGTACTAAGAAATCATATTCAATAATTACAGGAGTAGGTAAAATATGCGACCGCCTTTTCTATTACGTAGGTTACTTCTGTTGTGTTAAAAAAAAACATTTTTTTCTATTCTCTTACAACCTTGAATAAAAGTTCTTTTTTGCAGATGCATATGGAATATTCGCACTTTAATTAAACCAACAGGGTAGGAATGAGAAAAACTCATTTAAAAATAAATGTAACCAAATTTGAAGTGATAAAGATAGTAAAACCATTTAGGAAAAGGCACCCTCAGTAAACCTGATCTGGAATCGAACCCCGATCTTTCCATCACAGGAAACCTTGTCTATTATTGCGAGTGTGACGTCTCAGATCTTGAGACTGTCGATGCGGGTAGATTATGATTTTACCACCATTTTAGAAAAAATAGTATCGGCTATATTTATATAATTGTATTTACTATTTTTTTTTTAGGAGAGTTACACAAAAAATATTTTATAGAATGCGCAACTCATACTGAAATATTATTTAAAGTAAATTGCTTTAAACCTCCTTATAGTCAAAGAGAATACACCTTTAAACATAACTAGTTCAAAAGGTTTCCTATAAATCAAATAGTGAAACATATTTAATTTAATAAAAAGGGCTGATTGATTTTTCTAAGCCTTTGAGGGTCGGATCAAAATAAAAACACTCTGTTGATAAAGAAAAATGTTCAATACTTAAAAAAGGAATATCCTAGACTATTTTTCTCTCTTAATAATGCGTTTATCACTTTATGGGTTAATCCGACACCTAAGATCAGTCGGTAGAATGCCTGTCTACTGAGCCAAGGATTCCGGATTCTATTCTCGGCATGGCCGAAAAAAAATCATTTGTGAACCCTCTCCACAGTGTTGAACTAACGGCCGGGGACTGGTTGTTGTGCCTGTCCTAGTCTTAAGATAGAATATAAGGCATATGAAGCTGCGACAGGCCTAGCAAGCCGGTAATAGAAAATAAATGGCTTGGATAAAAAAAAACTGAGCCAGGCCACAGGCTGGAAAAAGTAATGGATGTAAAATAACTGTATGGGTTAGGGATAAACAGGCTACTTTAAATAGAATTTATTCATAATAGCAAAGATAAAGTATGGGAAAAAACAAATAGGGCATTACATGCCAAACCAGGACTGCTGCAAACAATAAGGAAACGCAGAAAATATTAAAATTCATGGAATATGCTTTGTCAGGTAAAAACCATAAAAAAATGTGAGAAAATTAAAAAATGTATTTAATTTTTAAATATTTGCAATGAATTTTGAAATAGGAAATAATTGATCTTAAGCTCAGTGTAAGTTTTTAATTCAACTCCATTTACATTTCATGAGTAGCACTGACATATTTGTTGATTAAAAAAAAAAAGGTAAAACAAACTGGGTTTTTTTTTATATAGCTTAGCATCAAAAATAGTGAAAAAACTGTATTTTTTGCTCCGGAAATCCTAAAATAAAATAGCTAGGGAATTTAAATTCTTGGAAGGTTTGGCAAGGCTTGGGACCATCCTCAACCCACTAGTCCAGGGTTCAAACCCCAACTTCCACGTAAATGCCGACCCAAGTCTTAAAACGTTCAGCTATTGCTCTCAGTCCCAAAAACCAGGACTTTAAATTACGACCGAATTCTCTCACTTTCCAAGTAACATGAGAATACAAACAAATAAATAACATCAAATAACACACTTCAGTGACCACGTGGTGTAAGGCGTCACTTTCACAGTACATTAGACTGCTGATGCTGGGGAGATCAGGGTTCGAAACTTGATAGGGTGAGATGAAAGTGGTTGTTCCTAAATGCTTTTCCACTCTTCTTCTACACAAATGCACGTACACTTCCTCTAACTTAAACCTTCATCATCCGTAACACACCACCTTAACTAGTACTGTAGTCTATATATGAGTCCAGCCTGAATGGGTAGTAAGACGCGGTGCTGAACAAAATATGTATATCAAATTAAATAAGATAGATTTATTTTATTGGTGGATCAACCTAAATAAAAAAAAAATGTCAGGTAATAGAATCGTAAGAAGGTGAATGAGGAAGTTGAATATCCAGATGACAGGTGGCCCTGCCGTCCATTGTCAGGAGAAGGAGGGGTAGAAGAATACTGGGGAGGGTGGGATGCTCAATATTTCAACAGTCGCCGACCAGTCGGGCGCCACCTCCTCCCCTTTACTTCCATCACTGCTCCCACCCCTCTCCCCAGACTTTTCTACTTCTCTCACAAGCTTATTACGACACAAACTTTCCCCTCCTCATAACTAGGGGGTAGCACTCGCGTCACCCACGCGTGGAATGAACCCATAACTACCTCAAAACGAGCGAAATAACGGCACGCTGTTTCCCCACACACATTTTGTGATAAACTTGATTTGCCATGGTACATGGTTTTTTTTTTCTTTACAGTTTAAATCTGTTCACGGAAACTATTCATTGCTACCGTAATTCACTTGTCTACCAGAATGAGATATAGCTTCTTTTTTTTAAAGAAAAGGAATCTTTTTTTATTATTATTATTATTATTATTTTTTATTATAATCAGGCTAGGTTTTGCATGCATCTACCTTAAAAGATTGCTTTAGAACTTTTTTTTTGAAGTACTGTAAAATCAAAACATTAATGAAATAGTCAGACCTAGAATTGTGTTGTGAATTGCAATTTTTTAATGGAAAGATATAGTTAATTTATTAATGTTGTTAACTTGTTTGTTAGTGATTTATCATTTATATAAAGTCTTAAATAACCTGAAAATAAGTTTATAATAATTTTAGTTTGGTCAAGTTATAATTTGTTTATTCTACATATTCGTTTATTAAAAACAAAATATAATCTTAAAACTTATTGCAGGGTAAACACAAGCTCTCAGCATAATTAATTTGTGTGTGTGTGTTTTTAATGTAATGTCATGTGTTTTTAAGTGTGTGTGTGTATATAATATATATATATATATATATATGTATATGATTTGAATATGTTGACACGTGGAATGGATATTAATACAAATGTCCCAAACCAAATATGATAGTTTTTGATAAGGATTGATTCGGAAATGATTGTCAGCTTAGTATAAATGGAAACTGTTAGAACAAGTGAATGATTTTGTGTATCTGAACATAACTTTCTGTAAAAATTGAAGTATATAAATGGTGAAATCGACAGATGGGTGAATGTTTACTGAAGGGAATCCAATAGGTCAATGTAAAACAAACGTTGTAGGTTGGTTTGGGCATGATTAAAAAATGAGTGTGGATCGAGTATGCCATGTAAGGCGTGGGTAAATGTTATGTGTAAATGTTTGATAAAGATAAACATTGAGAATTTTAAGCATAAAAGAGCATGTATGACTAGGTGTATGGATGTTGTTGAAGCGAAGGAAGAATGCAAAGGTAAGGAAGTGTGGATAAAGCTAGCGAGGATGTATGAAATATGGAGTTGTGTTTTGAACTATATGCATAGTTTCTAGCCTACCCCGTAAGGTAACGAAGTGATTAGGTATGTATGTAAATGTATAATACTAACAGAAGAAGCCGGTGTTTCCTAGGGTAATCGCGCAATGTGTTGCGTTGCTAACTCAGGAAAATCTTTTCTTGACTTCAAACAGAGTGAAAAAAAACTCATTTTATTTCTTCTAGCCTAATTCTTCATAAATTTTTTAAAAAAACGTCAAAAAATTTGAAATTCCAGCTTCGATTTGCACATATTTGTGCATAGGGACTACTAATTTTAAAATGTCATCCCCCAACTTGCGGTATATATAAAGCAATGCTCATGACAGAGAATCGGATAATCAAACTCCTAATTTTATTAATATAAAAGATAAATAAATATGTATAAATATTTCCAGAAATCTATATTTTATTTTAATAAATATGTAAATACCAAAAATTTTCTTAAAATATATTTTGTAAATTGGGTTTCTTTATTTACTGAAAATAGGTTAAATCAATAAAATGTCCAAACAACAACTAAACCTTTCTTGGAAATTTCGCCAATGCAATGTGTCATTAATGACGTATCTATTACCTAATACGAACTTCCTAAGAAATGGATCAATATAGTATGTACTTCAAAAGTCAATCAGTATACTTAAGGGAACCACCTACTTGAAGGGAAATATTCTCAGAATTATTTTTTTATTACTATGAGAATGGCATATTTGAAGATTCAAAATCACTCAAACCTGCTTCGGTTTAAGGTAAACTAGTTAAATGTTTCTAAATATTTCAAATCATTCTTAAAATGTAAATATCATGTTGAACATCTTCAAAAATGAACCGAGTCTACCTTTTTATACAATGTTTTAAAACTTTTAATTGAAGGTTTATAGTTCAATAGAGACATATCAATAATGTACTCCTAATTTTTTTATGATAGCCATATTTTAAAAATAACAAATCACATCGTAGCTAATACGTATTTCTGAACGAATGCACCACATCTCATCGTTTCAGTAGGCGCTCTCCTAAGGTTGAGAATCTAGGGACTCGAGAAAAGGTCAGTGTTTAGGCATATTTTTTATAACAAAACATTTTTTGGTGAAAATAAATCTAATATTGCTCCGGTAGAAATATCGAGTTTAATTTTCTTCACATGGTGAAACGGTTTTTGGATATCTGTCAAGGATGTCCTGGAAGTTAGCGACTACTTTTTATCTTCATTTAAAAAGTTGTTCTCTAATACCGTTATGCTCATGACAGATATTCATCAACTGTTGATATGACCATGTGAAGAAAATTAAACTAAATGTTTGTACTTAAGCAGGATTTTATTTATTTTAACAAAAAAAAAGTTTTGCTATAAAAACTGATAAAATACTACTGCCCTTAACGTGCGTTCCCTACAACCCCACCTTATGGTAGACTTTGATCATTAATTAATAATGTAGTTGTAAGACATAATAGTTTAAAAAATACACAGTAAAACTATTTTATGTTCATTGCTACATATTTTACTCCCCATTTTGACTGAATTCAGCTAGTTTAATTTTTATGTTCTAACAAAGCGCTTTACTTCGCTTTCGTATTATACAAAAGTGTATTATTTATTATTATTTAGCACCGCGTCTTACTACCCGTTCGGGTTATACGCTTTTAGTACTAATTACGCTTATGGATTGGGAATTGGGAGGGTTTAATTAGAGGAAATTAACTCGCATTTGCGTGGAGGGAGAGTGGAAAACCATTTAGGAAAAACCACCCCCAAGTTCACCCGACCGAGATTCGAACCTCTATCTCCCCGTCATCGGCGGTTGAGCTCAACACGACTAGCGCGTTAGCCAACTACGCCACCGAGGCGGGTTACATAAGTGTAGTAATACTTTATTGTGTTAGGGAAGAATAAGATTTAACTTAGAGGAAGTGTATCAACAATTGCATGGAGGAAGATTATAAAGTCCTTTGGGGTGGAGGGGGGTTGGGGGGGGACATGTACACCTGACCGAGATTCAAACCTCTATATCCATTTAATTGGCATTCCACTCTACTGCAACAGTGATCATTCAAGCAACAAAATGGGTGACCATTTTATTAAATCTGTTTACATAATCATATAGATTCCAGACATGCTTATGCGAGTGGTTATCACTTCCACCTCACATTTGTGAATCTAGGGTTCCAACCTAACTATCTCACCCGTATTTTTAAAACTATTTTTGCTTAGTTGAATATTCTATTTTCACTTAAATTGAATGTTGGTGGATTCTTTCAAAATAAATATGAATCTACTACAACCCGTAGATTCTATTGTTTAGTTGGTCAATGACAAGTACTGGCACTAGAAAATTACGATTAATACAGTCATTTTTAAGATAACAGCTAAATTGCCTCATTCCCCACCTTGATAAACGCTCGGATTAGATAGCAAGTTCATCTATAATCTAGTTTGGTTATCTTGTGATGAGGAGGTTGTGGTTCTTGGAATATAAAAAGGATTTTCTCAATGTATTTTATCCTAAATATTTATTTACTTTCCTTACACAAAAGTCCAGGGGCACTTATTAAAATAAATGTTATGAAACTCCGCATGGACTTTCTCGCTCTATTGTTTAAAAATGGAGATAATTACTCAAAACTCGTAATATATGTGAAACGAAATAATATACACTAGCAAACCCAAACATATATTGCACTATATTTATGTAAAACATTTTGTGAGCCCCCGTTTTAAATGTAATAATTTTATTTTTAGATAATGTCCACATTCGTATGTTTGAACCAATAAAAATGATCGATTTTGGGTCCACAAGAGTCAACACATCGTATTAAAATTATTACTTCCGTTCAAAATTATAACATTTGATTAGGTGTCTTACATCTTCAGGTCATCGCATTGCAATTAAATTCCTCATTTATAAATTTTGACCAATAAAAAATTTAAATATTGAGTATTGAGTCTAAAATGAAGGAGATAGATGAGTGTTGTACAAACATTTCTCCTAATATGTTAGAGGCAAAATAAACTTTTTGTGATACTTACTTATATTTAACTACTCTGTGGCATTACAGAATTATTGCGTTGGAACTTAAGTACAACTAAAGCTAATAAAATTATATTAATATATGTGCTAATATTTCAGAAACTGTTGGTTTCATCAAAATATAATTTTTAAAGTTTTTTATTTTTAATAGTATTACAATTTTGCATTGATAAGTTATTTAGTATCACAAATAATTGTGGAGATACGGAAATTTCCGTTTCTGTAAAGTACCCAAAAGTCGTTTTCATTGGAAAATATAAATAGCAATTTTACTTATCTTAATCAACGCCTAGATACGAGTTTTAATCAAAATCGCTAAGACGATTTTAGGAAAATCTGTTTTCTTTTTCCCTTTTTCACTGTTTATCAATCTACTCTTAATTTTAAGTTTAAACAGACACACATACATACGGCATTGCAAAGACCACTTTTTAGGGTTCAGGGGGTCATGCATGACACGTCAATATTAATCAACATTTCAGGTTAGATTTTTTTTTTTTTGCGATCAGAATACGTTACCTTTAGTGTTATAAATGTTTATATATATATATATATATATATATATATATATATATATATATATATATATTATATTTGTGTATAGCTTGAAAGTTATTGGTTTTATAAAAATATTATTCGAATAAAATATTTGTATCATAAATAGATCTACATATTTGTAAGGTAATTTAATATCTCAAATAGTTTAGAAGATATGATAAAAAAAAAATTACTCATCAGACCGGAGTCCTTAAAGTATATTTGCCGAAATATTGAGAATAGCCATTTGTTTGGAATATTTATAAGTGTTTTGAAATGAAATTTATAATAATAATATATAAAATATATATAATTATATAATATATAAAATAATCACAATATCTTCTCTACCTGTAAGATAGCGAGAAAGTAAAAATCTACCTTCTTCAACAATAACCTATTACTTACACACATATTTACTTACTTTATTCTATTAGGAAATCAAGAGTTCTTTGCAGCACTTATCCTATCTTGAGCTAGTTATATACTGTACATTTCATTATACCCTATTTTATTGAGGTCCATTCTAATGTTAACTTCCTAGTTTTAGGTATTTCCAACTGTCTCTTCCCAATGAGTCAACGGTGAATACCCTGAACACGCGTCTAGATTTTTAAATTCATGCTGCACATAATTTTAGGAACTTAAAAAACACCTGTATGTTGGCTTCTTCTAAAGAACACTGTATACTATAAGTAAAATAACCTCACACTGTAGTATTCCTCATGAGACTGAACTTTCTGAAACATCAATATCTCTACTATGATCTATAATAATTATCTTAATTTTTTCTATCTGTTGAAAAGTTACTCCCCACCCCACCCTCCAACCCCCTCAAGACTACTGAGTTTGACTTACCGAATATGATTCTTGATGCGGCTATAAGATTTATCCTTACTAAAAGTCATTTAGATCTCACAAGCTCTGTTGGTCATGTACAATTGATTATACAAGCGTATCCATTATCCATAATAAATATATATATATATATGTAAAATCGTAACTTAACACGTGGTAGAAATTGTTTAGCATCAGTGTCGAGTAGGAGTGCACGTGTCAGTAAATAGTCATGGTCAGAGGTGGGGATGACACCCTCATTTAGGTAAAGTTTGAGGGAACGTGTACTTGGTTAAGTACGGACATTGTTCCTATTCTCCTCTCTCTCTAGGCGTAGAGGTGTGGTGGTGGTGGTGGTGGTGGTGGTGGTGGTGGCGGCGGGGTTTTACCACCTCTCTCTCTTTCTTTTTATCACCTTTACTGCCATGTTTCCCCACGTGTCTATCTGTCTTTCTCACCTGCCAGTCCCTGCTGCATACACTTCACCCTATCGGGACGGCATGTCATACGCATCTGAATCAGTTAGAACAACAGAGAGCTATGTCACATATCGCATTTGATAAATGTCATATCAAACTGTATCAGGCTGGATCTATATTCCCACATAACTAATGGCTAATAGTGCGCGATAAGTTGAAAGACATTATTTTCAAATGATGACCTTGATAATCGATACACAATGAATAATGATCACTGCACAACGCATAGAGTTGATAACTTAAAAACTTTTTATGCATCATGCATGTACTTAATTATATACACCCCTTGCATTTGCCAATGAGAATGCTAGGATAAGCCATAGCTAATTTAATAGCGTTATGCACAGCAAAGAGAATCTAACTTCTATGTCATCTTTGAAGTGCCATTCTTGTTTGTTATTAACGATTGTTCTTTATCTTAAAGGCAATGTATATAATTGAAAATAAAAGGGAAAAATTACATGTTTGATTCTGTTACTGAAAGGTAGAAATACCATAATATTATTGACCTTAATACAATCAGAACCAAATAGAAATAACCTTTGATTTAATAGCATCGATTCCGCTTAAATTAATATAATTTAAAGTTTAAAAAGATACCATTTAATTGTTATGGTTTTCCACTTTTCCGAGTGAACTGTTAAGGGAAGTCTTTTTTAGATAAGCTATCTAGAAGTGCGAAGAGATTGGGCCCATTTCTATGAATAAAAGACTATTGATTTACGTGATGTTTTAAAATCTACGTTTTATTATAAACCGGTGTGTTTTATTTATCTATTGTGCACTGTACACTATCCAATATTTACTATTAGCTATTCGTTATTCATGAATATAAATCCAGCCTTAAGTGGGTTCAAAAGAGTTTTAAATTCTGTCTGAATTTTTTTCTGTGAAGCCATTTGTTCTCTATTGATTTATTAACTTTTTTCTACGATATACATAGTTAAGGATCTTATATAATATTTTCATTGCTATATAAAAACACACTACCTTATTTAATAAAGTGTTAATGACTTTATTAATTATATTAATTTTAAAATATTTGATGATTGTTTTACTGGTTTCGATACTTAAAAACTGCTACTCTCTTAAAAATAAAATACAGTAGTGTTAGGGTGTTTACCTTCTAGTAGGTGGCATCCTAAGCACTCAGTGAATATCTTTAAAATATAACATTTTTTGGAAAAAGAGACAAGAAAACGTCTTGAATGGTTTATGGGCTAAGAATAAGGTCTCACATAGATATTTTTGTAACTTTTGATCATACATTTATATTGATAAACTTACATATACATATATATATATATATATATATTTGCACTTATATTTATTTAAATATATGTACATAAAACTAATTGTGCTAAATGCTAAAATTAGTTGTTTTATTAAATCAAACTTTCTTTGGAATGGAGCATAAGCTTGGAACTCGTACTAAAATATTAGATATTTATCGACATGTAAATTTAAATCAAACCTAAATGTATACATAAATATATTTATATTGATACATAAAAATAGAACCAAATATTCAAAACAGATAAACATATTTCTCTTGTATATGGTATTAAGGTTAATTGGTATAAATTACATATTGTATTACAGTTGAACATATTTATTAAAAAATAATGAAATAGAAATGTATTGAGGAAGATTTTTTTTGAAAACTGAAAAAATCTACATAATTTGTTATCATTTTGCTACAGTTCTTATTGAAAGGGGTGGGGGGAAATAGTATTTCAAACCTTATAATCCCTAATTGTAACATGTGCGGTTAATGTACTGTGTGAAACTTCAAGCTGACGGATACAAGTGTCCTCTCGGTCCATCAAACTGCAGACTGTGGCGCCAGACCCGACTAGCATCCCACCCACCAACCCCCATCCTATACTGCCCAATCCCTCTACATCGTCCAGAGCCCTCCATTACCTGTAAATCGGAATTAAATTCGATAATGAGGCGCTTGTGACATAGAAGTAATCGTCGTTTTATGTTCGAGTAGGCTCGAGTACATTCGAGCACTCTCCCTCCCACCCCACACCCCTCAAACACTTATTCTCTCTTCCCTTCACCTCCTCTCCCACCCCCTCCCCACCCCAGCCCCTTTCCCAAACTCACACTGGATCACTTAAATATACGTCATACAACAACAAGCTGTCTCCACTTCTACTGTATCGACTAACCGACTAAATTTACATTTTCCAACCAATAGATGAGTTCCGGTCTATCTTTAGAACCAGTAATTTAAACTGTTACTTCACATTTCATTAGTATATTTTGTTAATTGTAGCTTAAGTTCACAGAGTCCCTGGGAAATTGGTAACCATTTACTTTCTATTTGCAAGTTTTCACAAGTAATTCTTAGTGTAAGATCTTGACAGGCAAAATTTTATCATAAATCAAAACCAATCTAAACAAAAAATATTGAAATATTCTCTCTATCTGATAAATTATATATCTATTATTTTTATTTTATTATTATTATTATTATTATTATTATTATTATTATTATTATTATTATTATTATTATTATTTGGAGGTGCATCAACACATAAAAGTACCAATTAGTGTATAATATAGGAGTTTTAAACTAATATTGATTAAACACATCTAATAATAATCATTTTTACTAAAATTATTATTAATTGTGAACGTGATAAGAAATAAAGGAGACCTGAGTATGTAACATGTATATTTTCATAGTACGTTATATTTATTTTTAAACGAGAAGAGAAAGGAAGCAAAACTACATTGGTTAGAAAGTCCTATTGTATTGAGTTTGAACACATTTATAAATGAAAAAAAGGGAAGCCATTGCCATGTTTGAAAATCACATTGATCTAAAAAAAATAATAGGTTCTGGGGAAATAATTTAATTAGCTCAGACGCACATCAGTAGTCAAATAGTTTAAGGCTTCACTCTCACGAATAGAGTGGGCTGCTGATAACGGAGAGATCGGGGTTCGAATCCTGGTTGGGTGTACTAAAGAAAGTTTTACCTAAATAGTATTCTACTCTCCCTCCACACAAATGGGGGTAAATTATCTCTTAATTCAACCTTCCTCATACATAATACACTATCGTAATTAGTGCATATGCATATTGCCCGATTGGGTAGTAATACGTGATGATAAAAAATAAGTTCCTCCAAATATACCTCAAGGAAGGTTGCATCGTGTCTATGAAAAACTTATTTTTTTACATAACTATTTGCCTCATGAAGAAGTAATGCGAACTGTTGAAAATACAGTTTACGACGAAATAGACAAGCTATTTATTATCTACGGGAAACTCCTTACTACAGTAGCTTATGCTACTTGCTTTTAGATGAAATGATGCAAATTGCCCAATCTATAGTGCACGAAGAATTGTGAAGATTGTCCCTTTCAACTTTCAACTCCATATTGCATAAACTCATGGTACTGAATTTAAGGTGAAGTAATTAAATAATTGGAAAAATATATTTGATGGTTTTCACGTTTTTACCGGTAGCTCCCTGTTACATTGAGTCTGTTACTTGTCATACAGACGTGTAATGCAAGTTGCTCAAAAATATATCTCACGGCGAAATTGGAAGGCTACAAGTTTCTACGGTAATCCTCCTTAGGCCCTTAGCCATGTAGAGTGCAAGTCTAAAACCTATTTTGTAGGATTAGTCAAGGAATGGAATGAAGTGCTGATGAAATATCATATTTATCAGGGGCATTCTCTAAGCTTGTCTGGTATCTGCATAAAGTCCACACCATATCCCGTTCTCTTGCTGATAATGCTGATAGTATAGGATAAGATTTCTGTGTGACCCCAAATTTTGTCAACTTCTTCTCTTGTTTCTGGCTTTTTAAAGCATTTAAGCTCTTGGCATGGAAGGAGACTATGTAAGGAATGCATGCATTTATTCTCTAATCTTTTATGTACACTGGGATCATTTTCCTTAAAGCTTTTAGTTTCATTTTGACAGACAACCAACACTGTATCATGGCTGCCTCCAATTCCTGAAAGCGTTTGCTCTTGGTATTCAAAATTGTTCATCGCTACTCTGATTGGAATGTTTGGTTTTATTTCGTTGGGCAGAGGTACACATTTTCCCTCTGAGTATCTCAGAATTCTTGAGTCCGTCAACACGTTATGTCTCTGTAGCGCATCATAGCTCATACTCATGCCAAGACGATTCACTGTCTGGATTAACAACTTAGATCGAGTCATTTCATGAATTGTTTCTGCCAATCCAATATGGCGAGGTGTATTCTTAGAGCCATTATGTATAAGATAAAATAACATTTTAAAAATGGAATGGCATTTTAGCTGTACTTGATCGGAAGTCTGGTAAGAGGTAAAATATTTATATAAATTTTTAGCATTACTGCCTGTTTTATAAACCAAAATAATAGCATTGAATGTCATTGCTTAAGATTTCTGCACATTTCTTGATAGAATCAGCATTACGTATTTCCTCTACAAGATTAGTTGCGGTTATTCGATTGGCAAATACCATCTGTGGTACACAAGAATCCTTTGCATAAGTTAAACTAATACCATTGCCAAGTTCCTCTATAAGTAAGCTTTTCATATTGAGGTTTGATATATGCTTCTTATTTGGCAAATATTCTTCATTGAATTCATTGCGTAAGAATGAAATTGAATATCCTATAGATTCAAACTGAAGTTTTGCCAAAAAATCTTCATTGGCTCTCTTACGTACTCTGAATAAGTATTTTCATCAACATCATATTTTTCACTATATCTTTGATACACTTCTTACACTTCTTTTTGAAATTTTTGTGACAGTGGATATCTGCAGCAAATACTCTGTTTACATCTTCCAGTGTACAGGCTCTCTGAAAAACACCATCAAGATAAAACCTAAAGGCGTTAAGTAGTTTCTCTGCACGGAATTCCACACAAATACGGTACAGTTTGGAGTCTCCATTAAGTTTTGCTTGGTTACACAAAACACATGTTTTCAACGGCGGTTCACTATATCGCATTCTACTTCTTTGACACTGTTGTTGGGTGCTTGTAGCACTCTCTTTAAATCTTGATTCTTGAACATAATTTTCTTGTTTCTCTTCAGCTCGTTTGCCCATAAGTTTGTGAGGCCTGTAGAAACTCATGTGATATTTAATGTATCTTTGATCCTCAACACTTTGTAACAACCCATCCTCAATTTTCTCTGATGCACTTTGAATGTTCTTTATGCCATTTTAACATGAATGCAACTTTAATTTCCGTTTCTCTTTTTGATATAAAATACATAGATTACTATCCTTTTCATCCTTGCACCTCTTTTTCGGAATGAAAAGCTTCACTGAATCACTCGTGTTGCTTCACTACGACTTCATTCAATTATCTGCAACAATACAAAATATAAAAATGAAATGGGCATACTCAAATTCATCTGCAAACTCTAAATCAATTTGCAAGGACACAATAAAGATACCTTAAAATATCTCGATAACTATTTGTTTTATCAAAAAAAGTGAAATACTAAAGTTAATTTGCCCTACAAAAAGGACTAAAATGAAATACAAAACATTAAAATCGGATTAATTAATATGGAGATACACTAGACATAAAATAAATACAATTTTTGGCTATTTTTTTAGTTTTTATGTTTTTGTTCAAAAACTACTAGGTTATTCCAAAAAAGTTTAGAACAATAATTATATATCTTTCAAAATAGAGTAACTTGATATACAAAACATTAAAATGGGGTTAATAGATATAGAGATACAGTAGGTGGGAAACTAAGCAATATTGCGGTTAAACGTCATGATTTGGACCATGTGATTAATTTTTGTTGGCACTTCTATATGTGTGCAATAAGGCCCAACAATCAAATTTAGGGCACATAAAAGTGCACACGTGACACGTCCTTTACTAGATGGTGGGCGGGATGGTGAAAGGTGTGGCGTGGCCTCACACCCGACATAAGTATCCTTCCACGCCCACAAGAACAAATGTATCACGGAAAACGTAGATGGAGCTAACTACCGGACAGGTCTTGCGGGACAATCATACGTTTGGAAATATCAGTTTTCTCGTGAACGAGTGAAATTTTTACAGTAATGTTTTCAACGCCTCTTCTAAGATATAGAAAGTATAACTTATTCAATATGCTTCTATTCTTGAACAAACCGTTTCTGAAAATAAAATCGCAAAACCATAAAAATTCTTGAAGATAACCGTTTATTCCCATGGCTATGCATTTCCACGCCAAAGGAAAAGGGCTAATCGCCTTAAACTTTTGCTACTTTTCGTACAGTTTCGTAATACAAGTTGTTCAATGTATATTTCATGGCGAACTTAGAAGTCTGTAATGCTTTTAAAGGAAACCACTTCGTTTCTTAAACTCATTCTATTAGTTATACAGTTGAGTAGCTTAAGTTGCTCAATGTATTTTAACGGCAATCTTTAATAAAAGGCTGTCATGCTTATAATGGCAATTCCTTATTAGTCCTTACCTTGCTGTTTATGCTTTACGCGTTATATATATAAAGTTCCTAATACAATGTCATTTATATTACTTATTTATCACAGAGAAATAAAATCTAAACAGTGGAATCATAAATGCACTACAAACGACAAATTTTATGCAAATTAAATTTGATTAAATATAAATTGTAACCAGGACTGTATACGTTTTATTTTGTACTCAATAAAAAAATAATAAAATTACTAGTGATGTAAAACGTGCTCGACAATGGTTTAATTTACAAAAGAAGCTAAATTTTCACGATCAAAATAGTATTTTCTATCAACTAATTACTTTAGTATTTCATATGAAAATCTCATTATTCAAAAATATTATTAAGGTGGGAGTGTTGGAAACTCGAGTCAAGAGCATTGTTTTTACAGTTTTTATTGTAAAACTTTTTGTTTTTTGCCAAAATAAATAACATATGGCTCCAGTAGAAACATAGTTCTTAAGTGTCTTCACATGGTAACCTCAGCAGTTGTTGAATATCTGTCATGGGAAAATCATAATAAGATGAGAACCTTTTTAAATGAAGGAAAAAAAGTTGTCATTAAATTCCAGGATATCCTTGAAAGATATTAAATTACTGTTGAGGTCACCATGTAAGAAAATTACTCTATTTTTCTAATGGAGAATTATTTTATTTATTTTGACCAAAAAACTATTTTGATATAAAATCTGCAAAAATACTAGCCTTAACTTGTGTTCCTTGCATTCCCCTTGAATTAATCTATTTGTATCTATTTTGAGACGCGTATAATAAAATGCTTTATCAAACAAATATTGTATTATTTATGTTACAGGGCCGTCGTTCTGGGGTTTCATAAACCCTCAATGGCCGTTGTGCAAAAAGGGGAGGAGACAGTCTCCAATCAACGTGGAGCCAGACAAGCTTTTATATGATCCACATCTCAGGAACTTCCATATAGATAAACATAAAGTGAGTTAAGTGGTTTAATCTATTTTTATTCAGATACTTACTTTTTAAATAGCCAGAATCCTTTACTTTATATGGGAGTTTATATATAATTAAATGATGATTTATTTTTATTTTATAAGCTAGTTTTGTGTAATGGTAATATATGTATTAATAAAAGTAAAGTGGTTTATGTTTGTATATTTGAATGTATTTATGTAATGTATGTAATGTATGTATGTATGTATGTTATGTATGTATGTGTGTATGTATATGTATGTGTGTATGTATGTATGTTATGTATGTATGTATGTGTGTATGTATTTTGTATGTGTGTATATGTATATGTATGTGTGTATTGTAATGTATGTGTATGTATGTATGTATGTATGTAATGTATGTATATGTATGTATGTATGTAGTTTGTAATGATGTATTGTAATGTAATGTAATTATGTATGTATGTTGTATGTATGTTATGTATGTATGTGTGTATGTATGTATGTATGTTATGTATGTATGTTATGTATGAGTGTGTATGTATATGTATGTTGTATGTATATATTGTGTGTTGTGTGTTGTATTAATATGAAAGTCTCTTATCTTCGATTTATGACGCATGATTAATCTAAACTTTATTCTTCCTTTCTACAAGAATCACTTATTAATGTAATTTATTTTAAAACATTCTTGTTTATGAATAAATATGTATTACCAAATAAAAACTTTAGCACAAAAGTTATTTGTACATTTCGCCATAGAACGTAATGACGTTGATTATTTTTAGTAGAGGATGTTGGATGTCTCACGTAAAATGAATCTCCTCTATCTGTAAAGTGAAGGCAGAGCATGGTTTTCCAATTGTTGTGGAAACACGTGTAATAGTGCACGTGACTGTATCGTAACAATGATCTATTCATCTTTCTTCCTTCTCACTTACAAACTTAATCTCCCCATCTTCAACGAGTGCATTTTTCTAACGCATATCAACAACAAATACAGTTAGGCCTACTCGAATATTTGGCGTCACAGACACACTAGGTACGAATTAAAAATTTGGTTCAAGAAAAGTAAGAGAGCTAATAGTAATGGTAGTGTAGGGTGGTGCAAATGAATTTTAATAAGACTATAATTTTGTGTCATGTTTCGTTAACTATTTGCTGTTTAGATAGAAAGAATAATGCAGAGATTTCGTTAAAAACTTTTGAAACATGTCGTTTACTACGTTTAGTATATAGCTTTATAGTATTTATTATTATGGTTTATATAGATTAGGAAGGTTTTTGTTTAGATGAGAATTGTACCGCTGCATTTTCCTGGAGGGAGAGTGGAAAATCATTTTTGAAAAACCACCCTCAATACACCCGACCAAGATTAAATCCTCGATATTCTAGTCATAGACAGTCTAGTCTATCGCGAGTGTAACGTGTTAGACCAAATGGCCACTGAAGTGGGTGTTAAAAGACTTCAAATGAAATTGTATCATAATTACTTTTAATATATGCTACGTAAGATAAATTTAAAATGTATTGCTTAAATATTAGTACTTATTTTTAAATATATAATATAAAAATGTTGATATACATTTTTTATTAAAATAAATTCAATTTTACTGTAAAAAGTAGCTATCTTAAAATTCAACCATTTGTAATAGTATTTACTCGTATGTTTAACTAAATCTTGATAAAGAAGTAATATCCTTGCTATCAGATAATGGTTAACTTTCGTTTCATAAAACATTTATGTTAAATATAAAAAGATATAACGTTCTGTAAAACTATGTTTTTGTTGGTGTGTGTGTATTTTTTTTTTTAATTTTGATTTACAAAATAGAATTATATTTAAGATAATTTTAGCTATAAGCTTAGCAGATAATATAATATGCTAAAAGTATTACGTTTTAATTGAAGTTAATATGCTTGAAATGGGAGATTGTTGATACGATTTCAAATTAAAACTTAGTTGTCATGGATAAAGAAGCACAAAGACTAAAGAAAATAGTACCATATATGTATATATATGTACATTTTACTCAAGCGTGAACAAGAGTTGGTGAATTTAGATAATATATATAAATTCACCAACTCTTGTTCACGCTTGAGTAAAATGTACTCTAAAAATATTGTAAAAGTTTTCGACAAGTAATTCGCAATATATATATCTCCTCAAACAACATTAACTACAAACTCGCACTTCATAGGAACCCATGCAAAATAATACAACAAAATCTTATGTTTACAACGACAACAAAATTTACAACTTAACATTATGTTGTTAGTATCAAATTTATGGAAAAATTTTTTAATAAATAAGAGGTGATATTAAAAAGTCATCATAAGAACTGAGCTATACATATTTTAAAGACAATTGTGAAAACTAACACACCAATATTAATAGCAAATGTATGTATAAAATAAAATACGGTTGCAGTTTTAATTCAATATTATATATTAAATACTTTACAAATACAAGCTAACTAATAGCAAGAAATCGTGAAAAGTAAAGTACCTTATGTCAAGGAAAATTAAATACCTAAATTACGTGCACAGTTAATGTAGCTTAAATATTACCAAAAAATTTTAATTTTACTAGTAATTCAAAACTTGTATACACAATACTTTTATAATACAAAAGAGTATATGTATATAATAATGTTGTAATCAATCTTAATTTAATTAAACTAACTTGATTTAATATTATAAATATACTCTAGTACTTAGTGATATTTATCTAATTATAAATATTATTATGATTATTTTCATTTAAAAATCTATGTGATATCGATCATGCAGTGTCTAGCTAAAGTTATTAATGATATCGTTTAAATACGGAATTTCCTTCTATTTATATTGTTTATCGAAGATAGTTTAACCTATTTAAATGAAAAGTTGAAACACACAAACTAGATTCAACATTTACATATCTACCATACTATTTTGAACGTAGTAGACACAATAAATCATTAGATTCTACAACACATAAGCGATTTAAAATATTCTACAAGTTGCAGCAACTTGTTAATCATTCTGTTGTTCGATTGACTGCCCATTGATAACGGAATTGAATTATTCGCGTATGTGGAAGAGATGCTTATTTTTGGAAGGGAAAATGAAATTATATTTTAACGAGATTGGTGGGAAACGTAATTTTGGCCACTTGGAAAAATATACATTCATGGATATAAAAAAAAAGTAGCCTTGTATTCCATTCGCTTGAGTTTTAATTGAATTCAGAATGGAAAATAGTGTTTGTATTTATTTTGTTTCAAATCTGTATGGGATTAACACGATTGTTTTTTGTTTATATTTGAAATATATTGATAAAAAATTGGAAAATATAAAATTTGTATATTTCTGTAAAAGCTTCATATATCTGTGCCAATTTAAAATAATTACATGATAGCTTAAAAAATCCTTGAAAAGTAGTCTTAATAATAAGGTATTTCGATTAGCAGCATTCAGTGCAGTGAAATAGTTTAAAATCAATACTCTACAACAAGTATGCATATAATAAAGCGCAGAAATGGTTTGAATAATTAATATAATTTAACATGTAACCATTTACTTACCTGATAAGTGGAATGTATATAAATTAAATTATTAAATGTTAGATTAAAATGATTTAAATATTTTATTCAAATAAAGTGCATTTTTATGTAGATACATTTTCAAATAGGTGTAGGTGTGTACATTAAAATTAATTCATCGATAAGGGTGCACGCTGCGAAGATAACAAAATAAACTACAAATCAAACTAACCAACTGATAAATAAAGTATGGATTATAGATGGAATCGTGTTTTCTTAATAGGCGTTTTACGTAAATTCCATCAAATACTTTGAAAACTACAATTGATATTTATTTTCCAACGTCATTTCAACTTCATATGATAATATCCCCCTCACTATAAATTTGAATCAAATTGGAATTGAAACTATTTATTTTATAACCATACGCTCAACAACTCTAGTTATTCTATCATATTGTTCATGAATATTAAAATATGTTTAGCAAAACTAAAAATCTATAAACAAGAATGCACAATGCTTTATACAAGTAAAATCTAAAATACTATTTAAAAAAATACGTTTTTTTATGGAAAAGAGTGTCAAAAAGGATACAAAAACATAAGTTATAAAATATAGTATCAACTATACAGAATACAATTTGCTTACAGTGTATTTATAGAAAGGAAATCTACACCTTAACACTGAACTGAGTAATATTCTATTTATATAAAATCTATATTGTTTCTAATATTCTGTTTTAATGTTATCAAAAATTACTTTTCGAATGTGTATCTTTGTTCTTTGGTCAACTATCCTCCAGGGAAGGAAGAAATCTTAAACTAGCCGTAAACACTATATTTAGTATTTCTTGTAGGCGTAAAGAAAATATTGTTTAGGTCTCTTTTGATATCTTTAATCAAAGAGTATACTAAAGCTAAGGATTACAGTGTAATGTGTAAATACCAGACGTTAATAAACTGGATTGATGTTGGGTTATATGCGTGTTTACAACGCCAGCCTAACCCACAACCAAAGGTGCGGACGTAGGATTGATACTATCAAGGATCCACAAAACTCCCTGCCCCATTTTATGTCCTCTTATAATCGTTAAAGTCTTGATCAGCAGCTCTGACGTTGACGTATGTTTTCACATGGTATACTTTTCATAAGAATAGCCTTTAAAAAAAAAAAAAAAAATTACAAACTTATTTTTTGTACTCAATAATAATAATAATAATAATAAAATATTACTATTTATTGTCGGTGACCTGGTGGTCTAGGGGTAAGGTGTCTGACTTCTATGCTGGCGGCCGGGGTTCAATCCTCGGTCCCGGCACAGATTTATCTGATTACCAAACCCTTCCTTCACCTCTGACAAGACATCTTGTGAATGTGGGGAATGCCAGGCCTCCACCGTGGTTCGGATTCCACGTTAAACTGTAGGTCCTTCATTTCATCTCACTATCACCCTACCATTACACATTAGCGTAAGTGCGTATAACCCGAACGGGTAGTAAGACGCAGTGCTAATAATAATAATAATACTATTTATTTTTGTGTTATTTCATAGATATTTATAATATATAAAAATAATACTAACTCTAGTAACATAACGTATGAATATGTAGAAGTATATCTAGGGTATTTTTATTACTGTTGGAAAAGGTTCTTCCTATGAAAATTCTTCTATATATGCAAAACCTTAATGGAAATGAAAAACTTTTTGTTGGTGTTCGCAGGTGAGCGGTACCCTCCATAACACGGGCCAGACCCTGGTGTTCCGTGTAGACAAGAACACCAAAAACGAAAAATAAGTACTTTTAATTATGTTTAAAATATTGTTTCGAGTTAGTAAAAAGAATTATTTAAAAAATGAATAGTATGGAGAGAACTTAAGTTTACGTTATTTTAAATGATAATATATAACAGGTAATTAAAGATTTTTACATATATAACAAAACTGTGATCTTTTACAAGTGTTGGCAACCAAAAACTAAACATTGATTTTCGAACTGTCCATCCAGGTGAAAACCTATCGTGAACGGAATATATATTATAGTTATAAAGTAAGAAAGCAATATTGGGAATAATTCAAAAATTTTAGGACAGATTCTATACACATAAATCGTTTTTCTACGAAGGCTTACAAAACATTGCCGCCAAACGTTTTCTTGTTTAAATTAATGATTTTTATTGTTGCGGTATTCACTTTTAATTTCAGTGGCACCGAACAATATTTTTACGATTTTTTATGGATTAATTTGTTTACTTGGAAACAAAGAGTTTTATGTTTTTACACTCAAGCATAGATAAAATATTAGTGAAATATTGTAAATGTACTTAGATTAAACCTCTAACTGAGCATGAATTTCTAATACAGGAAGAGTATCTTTATTGTAGGTAGAGATAAATCCGTAGACATAATTTCAAAGGATGAACCATATGTAGTTACGCTACAACCAACAATCAAAAGTGAAAAATAATAAAAAAGCGCTATAAAAAATTCCGTTTCGGTGGCCGTATGGTGTATGCAGAGTTTTAAATTATGTCCACAGAGCCCAGGGCTCAGTCATATCTATCCAGACCTTGAGCAATTTTAAAATAATAGTCTTATTTTTCAAACTTAAATAGCATCATTAATTAGATGCCAATTATTTTAAATATGAATAAATGAAACTGGTAAAGGCGTAGCCAGAAGCGATGATTTCCGTTTGATTTATACTTTACCACTTTAAATGTAACTGTTTCATTTTTATTTTTTTAAATTACATAATTTTAATAACCGTTCAGGTTATACTATTATATTAATGTAAATGGTTGTAGGATTATGAAGTATGATTTAGGAAGTTACCCACATTTTAGTGAAGTAGGTGGAAAACCAGTTTGAAAAATCTCTTCAATACACTCGAGTGAGCTTCGAATCGATCTCCCTACATTCGCAGTTAGTTTGCTTCGTTATGAATTTATAATTTTAGTGTATAAAAAAATTATGAATCTCAGCAAGTTTTTTTTCCTGTGCAAGGATCCTCATTTAATCAATTTAAGCCCTCTTTAAAATCGTGTTCGCAATAAACTAGATTCTGATACAATTGTGACCTGTGTCAGGGGTAAGGCTTCGATTCTTTGCTGGCGGCCAAGGTTCAATCCTCGTCCCGACACAGTTTTTATTTCCAACCCTTCCTCACTTGACAAGATATCTTGTGAATGTGGGGCAATGCCAGCCCCACCGTGGTTCGGATTCCAGTTAAACTGTAGGTCCTTCACTTTATACTCACAATCACCCTAATCAATTAGTTAGTTGTAATAACCCGAACGGGTAGTAAGCGGGCGTATAAATATAATATACTGATGACAAGGTTATAGGGTTTGAATCCTGGTTGGGTGTACTGAGGGGTTATTCCAAATAGTTTTACACTATTTCTCCATGCTAATGAAGGTACCGCCTCTAAATATATTTTTAGCACTGTTGTTTTACTACTATTTTGGGTTAACATTATGATCATTACGAATAGTTTTGGAATAAGGTTATATTAAGGAAGTATACGCATTCGTGAGGGTAATGTAAAATCATTTTGAAAAAAAGAACTGAGACACCCAATAGGAATTACAACTTCGGTAACTTCGTCATCGGATTCTACCAACAAGATTAGGCTTATACCACCCGTCTATAATGTTGATTTAATTTAATTAGTTAACATTTTCATCCCTAAACAAGTGAAATTAGTTACAAGCTTATCAAAATGAGGGTTAACGGAAATTATAATTTAGTTTTTTTCATCTTTTAAAGTAACGTTCAATTTTTAAATAACGAATTAAATTTGTAGAGTGGTACCTACTAATTTATAACTTCCGAGTTCAGATACCTTTAATATTTTTCACAAGTCCCGTGAATTTTATTTAAACATTTAAAAAGTTGTAATTCAATTTTGTTTTGTTAATACGAACTTTTTTAAATTATTTAACTGCAGATTGTTTTCCTACTTCTTTGCTGAACCTGTTCTATTTTTGGAAAGGAAGGTAAGTTGAATGGTTAGTACCTTCTTACCCCCTCCCCCTCTCAGGTATCCTTTACAATTGAATTACACTTCATTGTGCACTTAGTAAGATCAACTTTTGAACATTACGTGTACTTCTTATGGTGTGTAGCGATATTTCTTGTACTTCAAGTTTACTTGTTTGTCGTTATTTTTGTTAGTTTTATCCTTAACAACTGTACGTGTCTTATGTGTTTATTGTATGTCCATGTCACCTGCCTAAAATCATAACTTTGGCTAAAAGTTATGTAAGGAATTGGAAAAATAATCCTTTTAGTACTTAATCTTAATTTGATTTTGGATAGTAGAATATTTCCTAGCCTTCAGTCGAATTTACGGTTCCCACTTTTACATGTCTTTAAATTAAACTAATTTCTTCACTAATTAAAAATCGTTAGTATTCTCGGTTTTTTAGTATTTGTATTCAAGTTTTTCATTTCGGATAGGTTTGTACCCTTTCACCTAATTAATGAAGCTATTGAACTTATACTTGTATTTAGATAAACTTTTTATTCTAAAGAGTTTTTAATCTTTACCTAATGTATCCGATTACAATATGGGAGTAAGAACCCATTTACGCTAAAATCATACTATTAAGATAGGCTATTAAACATGTGTTTTGTACTTGTAAAAATCACACTCTGATCTAATGTTGATAAATATGATATGTGTTTTATAATAAGCAACTACATGACTCGGAAAAATTAATGTAAATACCAACATTGTAACATTACCTTTTAAATTACCTGCAAGCTACTACGTATACTTTATGCCTAATTTATTAAATCAAGGTAAACCTGATACCTTCAGGTTAACTATGATTTTTCAAGAATATCAGAATTCACCAACAGGTTTACCAAATGACTAAAGCTGAGCAGCTCTAAAAATAATAATTGCAGTTGTTTTATTAGTACTCTTAATAACTACCTTTCTACTCTTACATTATCACTTTGTTAAAGTATCACCACAAAAAATTCGGTTAAATTTCTCCACAAATAATTGAAACATATAATCGATTAACCCGCATTTTTTTTTTTTTACATTGTTGTTTGAAAAGTTTGTTTCTACATCTAAAATATTTATTTCACATTGTATGGTAACAAATTAGTAAGCCTATTTTTCTTCAACCTTCAATTGAAGCTTTCATAACACTCCGTAACTTTTAATAATAAGATAAGCATATTCATCCCTATTTTTGAACTATTATAATCTTTCCTAGGGTCAACTTATATTTTCTTAAACATGTAAAACTAGTTCATTGCCGAAGGTCTAAGGTCACTCTTGTCATAACTTGCCATGATGGTGGGATAGGGAGTTATAATCCATGGGCTCTATAGTGTCTTTTTAAATGTTCCCCCTCTTTTACCCAAATAAGGGTTTTAAATGTTTTCTTCTATCCCTACCCCCATAAATAATTTCGTATTTAGCGTTAACTAGGTAGTAGTTAAAACTGTATTAAAATATGATTAATATTCTTAATTGTGAAGCCTTTTTAAAGGTATTGTATTTATCTTTTTTGTTACTGCCACTTAATAGTTAACTTAATTTCAACCCAAATTATTGTATAATAGTTTACTTGTTATAATCTAATCTATATAAAATTGATTCCAATCTATGTCTACCCGTCTTTCTTTGGCTAACCTATAATTTTGCCCTTTAGTATTTAAGGTTTATCATAATAATATTAATTATTATAAAATTTACGTACTCTAAATTAATCACCTCAAAAGTTATAACAATATTATTTCTGTATCGGAACAACATTTTTTTTTCAAGCAAGTTTTACACTTTTAAACTATTATATATATATAATTATGCAATGATCTAGGTAGTAAGTTGAATTTAGGAGTGTATCGCATTGCGTCAGGCAGTTAAAAATTTTAACAAATCTTAGTAACCTGACCGGATTATGAACGGTCTCGACATTTATCAACATAATAACTGAGTGAACATAACATGCGTCGAGAATGAATCGGTGTTCAACCAGTTAATATAGTTGTATCTATATGTTTGATAGTCTAAAATTTTGTATTTATTCTTATACGTTTTAATACACCTATTGTAAATCTGTTAGCCATGTTATAAAGAGTGGCAAATAAATACAATATACTATAGAATGTCTATAGTCTCAATTCAAGGATTTAGATGTACCGGGAATGAATCTTCTCATCTATCCCAGCAATGAAAGTGAAAGGGGTGGGTGTTTGGAGAATGAGGTTGAAATGCACGCCATCACTTCTTGGCTTAAGGGCTTGTAGGACAGAAGTGACCTGTTCATTTCACATTTTTAACTATTAGTGATATTCTTCATGATATATAAACTATTTATGACAAATAAAGAGAGATTCAATAGTTAAATGAATTTTCCTTAGGTCATAGAATAGTTGATCAAACCTAAATAGGGAACTGAGGTACTTAGAACAAGAAAAATTGTGATCATTATTAATTTATTAAGGGGTCACACAAAAATTATTGGTTCATTATTCTAGTAAAGCATAGCACCATCACTAGGAAGACAGTAAGTTGCTACTTAGGATAAAATGGACAAGTAATCCTTCTCTGCTCTTGGTCTACTTCACTGCTCATCACCTCGTAAAGTTTGCCGCGCATACATTTACACTTTTTAGTGAATAAAATTAGTATTAAAATAACACTTGACCATAGAAGGAAAGTTACCTAACCATCAGAATGAATAAGGAAGAACTATCATTGTGTCATTGATATTTTTAAGTTTATATAGCAATTATGCAATATTCTATTTATTCATGTATTATAAACTTTTAAACACAACCTAACTTATACATGTGATCTTACATCACTTAGAATAGCTGTACATAATAAGGCTATCCATCAATGTTTTTTATAGACCGACAGTTCGAATTAAGGTGATTACGTAGTTTTTAAATGTGTTCATGGTTAATCTTCACCGCATTAAACTTCTGTATCAAACTTCTCCTCACTATAAATATTTATATTGTTTTAATATTTAAGCGTGTCCCCCTCAAATACGGCTTATTTTATCAAAACTGTGTAAAAATCTTAATTAAAAAATAATATTCCATGACTCATAAAAAGTTGTTTTATTTTTGTTAATGCCGTCATTTACATAAAATAAAGTTTAGTGACAATAATTATACTTGACATGTTGACTTAAATCCTGTATTATTTGCATGAATAAGTCTGCAATAAATTAGAATTCATTCCTTTTGACATGCTGGATATAAATTTGAATGTAGCAACTAGTCTTATATTACAATATATATAATCACTTTTTCAATTTACGATATACTTATATTAGCTGTTTAATTTCTGTATTGGTGAATCAATGCAAAACCAAATCTGATAGTAAATTGGCTTTATTCACTGTCAGAATGTCAAAACTTATAGTATGTGTATTTTATAAAAAAAAACATTTCTAACGATTATTTTCTAAGTAGCTTGAAGCGTGCTAAATCTAAATGTACGTATCGGACAAAATATATTAGAACATAAAACATGATTTATTCTAGCCTCTTAAAATAGTTCAAATTTATTGGTTAAATAGGTGACCTTTTCATAAGTTGATTTGTATCTAATGTTGACATTATCGATTACCAAATCTTCCTCTACAAAATTTTATTGATGCCAGCTACGTGTTGATTCATACTGAGCTTTTATCTGAATCACTAATTAACATTCGAATGTGTACCAACGGTTGTAAACGCGGTGCTAATATTAAATAATAATAATAATAATATTAATATAATATAATAATAATAATATTAATAATATAACTCTCTGCACGCATAATTATTCTTAATTTGAGTAAAAATTTTAATAATAAAATGCTAAAATGTTACATATATAAAAATTAAGCTAGACGATAAGGCTCGCATCTTACTAACAAATTTATTTTATATGCCACCAATAGTTGTTTAATTTCTATTTATGAATATTCTGTAAATCTTTTGATACTCTTTCTATCTTGTATCTACCCCATTGAATATTCACACATTATAATTGGGCAAAGCACACTTACAGAGATATAAATATCTGCATTGTCGAACTAATTTCCATGTAAATTTAAATTAATTATTTATGTTTATTATTTATGAACTATCTGAAACGCATGAAATAAGTTTTAGTTTACAACAAGATTTTTTAAATATGCTTATAAACATTGTTTATTTTCTTAATAATAAAGGTTAAATTACTATGGATACATTTTTAAAACATTTAAAGAAAAAAATTTCAATTCTAGCCTCATTTAAAACTGTTGATATCACTTGTAAAGAAATTAAATCTATTTGTTAGCATATGTTATTCTAAAATGTTTGCTACAAAATTTAAAAAACATTTCTGCACTATCACTAGTACAGTAATCGCACATTATAGAATTACTGTAGTTTTAGATAATTGTTAGTATTTTAATGTTGTATCATAAAATCTGCATACTGGACCCGTCCTGTGACGAACCTTATAGTTCATGTAACCTCAAAAAGGAAATTTAGATCATTAGTCAGCAAAATGTTTATTTCTATTTAGAACATTTTAGTAGTGGAAAATTTATGAAACTTAGTAAACTGTGAAGTATAAATGAAAAGAAATCACCAACACTGTGATTTATGTGTACTAAAAATCGCGCTAGAGTTGTCATATTTGGATCTTTAGTAATATACGTTGGGATGAGAAAATTATTTTATTTCACTCAGGCATTATTAATACTCTAGGCAGAATGAGAAATATTTTACAATGCTAAATGGTTGTGAGTTAAAGATATACTTATAAAAACACAGGCAGAATTGAGGAAGAATACATTCATACTTTTAATCAGGATGGGTTAACGTATAAATATTCTTATCGAATTATTTCATCAAAACTTTCAAGGTCACGTAATTCAAATAGCGTTCAAGCATTTAAAGTGATTAATTTTTTTTTTAAAGTTTATACTATACATGTATTTATTTCTTTTGCGATAAAATCAATTTATTCCCTATCTCATTTACATTAATTGATTTTTAGGGAAAATAAACTGGTTTATTAAATTTATATTACTGCGAAATGATTAAAAAAAATGAATCATAAAATAGTTATAGTCTGAATTTTTCTTTATATATGATGACCCCTCGTGCGTAGTTGCTAAGCGCTGTCTGTTAGCTGACTGCTAGGAGGGAGATCGATTCAAATCTGTTGGTGAACTGGGTGTTTTTCTAAATGGTTTCCACTCTCCCACGCAAATGCGGGTTCACTTCCTTAATTCAACTTCCCAATTCTAACATTATCTAATTATACTTAAAGGTATAACCAACGGGTAGTAAGACGATGCTAAATATAATATAATATATTATGTGTTTGATAACCAAATAATTTATAAACAATCGTTTGACTTAAACAAATGTTAAAATAGGTTATGTATTTTATGTTGAATCACCATAAATTCAACTTTATCATGTTTATTATTACAAAGTATATTTTTAACAATAATCTTTTTTCAATAAAATCGATAATTTAATACTTCGCTTAAGTATCCTTAGCTAATGTAGTACATAAAGTATCTTCAATTGAGTCGCTACCCACATTGATATACCATACAGTTCGACACTGTTAATTCGAAACGAAGTTATAATGATATATTTCCGAAGATGTTGCCATTCAGACACATTGTTTACAATAAATATTACTTACAATTTATGTTAACTATTTATAACAATAATAATTTCAAATTTTAATTAAATTGTTACCAATCTACCCTATTAAGATATGATACATATTAAAGATGTCACTAAAAATACAATTAGAAGCTAAATACAATATTAAATTGATGTAATAAAATAATCTAATTAAATATCAAGTAAAATTAGATTCAAATATGGAATGCAGGAACGTGTGATTCCAAGTTAAACTGTAGGTCCTTCATTTCATTAAACAATACCCTACCATTACACATTAGCGTAAGTGCGTAAACCCGAACGGGTAGTAAACGCGGTGCTAATATAATTAAAAGTAAACCTCTATACCTATCATATTTTATAAGATTAAGATTTAATTCAGTTCGATATTTGGGTAAAATAAGTTTCAAACTCGTAAAATAGAGATCAACCATATATGTTAAGATCATTATTTTATGCCCACATTGTGGTCACGTGTAAAAGACGTCAGCTCACTTACATGTTTTTTATATAAATGCAACCCTACCGCCACGAAAATTTAGTACACTTACTCTAATTTCACGACATTACATTACCTCAGAAGTATAGTTATAATATAGCAAGATTTAGTAGTTAGACATGAGAAAAACACAATAATAATTATTATTCCTTTATTTTTTCACTAACTGGTGCCATGGTGTATTTGTCAGTGCGCCTGGCTATGAACTTAGGGGTCCCGGGTTAGATTCCCGGCTGGTACCTCGGGTATTTTTCCCGAAAGGGCAACTACCCCAACAGTCACAAGGTTTTGGTTAGTCAGGCTCAAGTTAGAATTAAGTTTTTCCACTAGTTACACACCCTCATACTCACTATCATAATATCGTCTTATCGGGACAGGGAAAAGGTCTCTACGGAGAGGATCTTTTATTATTACATTCGGTGGTCCCCTTGGCGACGGTATATTGACACTAACTAATCTCTCCACAAAATGGGATACAAATGATGTAGTAACCCAGACGCACACTATTTATTATTATTATTATTATTATTACTTCACTATAAATTATACTACTATAAAGACATATGGGAGATTAACTCAGTGACATTAATGTTTACCCACTTCCGGATGAGCTATAAACATAAAATTTGGCAAACTTATAGCTTCTAGCCTGTAACCGACGGTAAAATTCCAAAAAGGTTTAAAAAAAATTCAGAACGGTGGAGCAAGTTTAAAGTCGGTGGGGACCTTTCTTTGGAGGTTTCTTGTGACTAAACGTTAAGACCTACCAAATAAATGGTACGGAACTCCACACGAACTTTCTCACTCTATTTTTTGAAAATGGAGATATTTAATCAATACTTGTAATATATGTGAAACGAAATAATATACATTTGAAACCCAAGCATAAATTGCACTATATTTATGTAAAACATTTTTTGAGTCCCAGCTTTAAGTTTTACATTTTTATTTTTAAAGAATTAATGTCCTCATTTGTATGTTTGGGCCGATAAAAAAGATCAATGTTGGGTCCACAAGGGTTATTACTTCAAATTAAAATTCCATCTTCCAGTTAAAATTTTTGACATTTTATTAGGTGTTGCACATCTTCAGGTCATCGCATTGCTATTAAATCCGTAATTTATAAATTTTGACTAATAAAAAATGTAAATATTGACTATTGAATCTAAAATGGAGACAGATCATTGTGTACAAGCATTTCACCTAAGGGGTTTAAGGAAAAATAACAAACTATTTGAGAGATTTATTTATAATTCATTACTCTATGCCATTGGAGAATTATTGCCTTAAAATTTAAGTAGTATCTTTTTACAACTAAAGTTCTAAAAATTGTATTAATATAGTTGCCAATATTTCATAAACTGTTGGTTTTATAAAAATATATTTCATGTAAAAGTTTTTTATTTTTAATGTTAATACAATTTTGCAATGATAAGTTATTTAGTATCTCAAATAGTTGCAGATATATGGAAATGCTAGCTTCTGTAAAATACCCTAAAATCCATTTTCATGGGGAAATGAAAATAACTAGTTTATTTATAATTTTAATCAACGCCTATATTCGAATTTTAATCAAATTCGTTAGAGCCGATATTGAGAAAATCTATTTTTTCTCTTTTCACACTTTATTAAATTACACTTAATTTTAAGTATGAACAGACACACAGACAGATAGCATTGCAAAGACCACTTTTTATGTTTCGGGGGGTCATAAGACGTCGATATCCATCAACATTTCAGATTCAATTTTTTTTTACGGTCGCCATACTTTATTTACCTTTTATATTCGAAAAGTTAAAAAATATAAATATTTGCTTATAGATTGAAAGCTATTGGTTTTAAAAAAATATGGCTCAAATGAAATATTTTTATTATAAATAGGTATACATATTTGTAATTATAAATAATTTAATATCTCTAATAGTTTCGGAGATATGATAAAAAAAATGTTAAATTTACGCTTTAGACCGGAGCCCTTAGTCATTTTGTTGAAATATTGAGAGTAGCCATTTTGTTTGGAATAATTATAAATGTTTATAAATGAGATTTAATCAAAATCGTTGGAGCCTATTTTTGGGAAAATTGATTTATTTCTCTTTTTGACCTTCAGTAAACTACCCTTAATTTTAGGGTTAGATATCCAATTCCAAACATCTCTCGAGGGAACCCTATGAAAATCCTATATACCAAGTTTTAGCCCGATCGATAAAATAGTTTAGGCTCTAGTTGGAGGTACAGATAGATAGACAGACAGACGGAAATTCAAAAAACCACTTTTTCGGAATCGGAGGGTCATGAAACGTCGAGATTAATCAAAATCTTGAGTTCGATTTTTTTGACGATCAAAATACTTTCTCTACCTGTAAGATAGCGAGAAATTAAAAACAGCTCTGGAACTACATTAGTTTACATCCACTCGCAAAGAAAAGTCACTGGGTGTTTAGGGGCGGAGCCCCCAACGAGCAAAGAGAGTATATACACACACAGCTTTAATCAAACTGTTAATATAAAATTTAAATAAATTTTAATATTCAATACCTAAAATAAATTAATATAAAAATTAATGAGATTGATATTTTACTGTTATCTCACATCGCTTGAAAAAAACTACTTATCCGCTCAACCCTCCCAGAAAACTCTGTTAATAACATTCCCCTTCGAATATAGATGGCAACTAAATAGGCGAGCACGTCGGGTGGTATTTGGAAACGTAAAGGGGGCAGCGAACGGTCGGTTCTCCGCGAGTATCAGAGTCAGATCCATCACTCTCCGTCTTCATCTTTCCGGGCATCCCCCCCGCCCTCCTCCTACACATGGCCGGAGCAGTGTTCAGCTGCACACGAAATACGAGGGGCAATAAAGGAGCCAGTAATGCAAAAAAAAATATCCAATAGATTTTGGGGGAAGAAGGAGACAGAGAGGAATTGGAGGAGGGTGGGGGAGATGAGGAAGGGAGCGACTCGATAGGGTGAACCGGAGGGAGAAGGTTTTCGGGGAAAGGAATCGAGCCGGGAATTTATATTTACGGTGGAGCGCGGTAGGTATAGTCACTCTGTGTAGCACTTTACAGTCCAATTTTTATAGGAAGTGAGCTTTGAGAAATGAAAATATTTCTCCATGTCCAAATGTAATAATATGTTAATATAATATATATTTTATTTGATTTTTTTATTTGAGTTACTTAACGTGAACTTTCTGACAGTATCAGCATACGAGAATTTCTATGAGCAAGAGCGATAGGGCCTACCAATTTTTCCGGGAAAGGTATTTTCACATTCTTTCCAGGGTTCTTTTTTATGTCACAATCGACATGGAGCAGATGGTTTTTACTTTCCCTCCGAAGAAAGTTGTGCTACGGATTTTTATCACTCAAGTAAAATCCGTCGGTTCCTGGCTGGGATAGAACACACGAACACCGCTTCCTGAGGCGAGCGACTTACCCTAAGACAATCAAGGTCTACTATATTATTTTAAAGGTATCGATATTATTTCTTAAAAGTGACAAATAAACATCACATTACCCGGCGTATGAATATCTGTAGATAGATAAAATTACTTTTCTAACTTTCAGGTAAAAATATTTCAATGAAAATTGTAATGAAGTAGTTTTACTCACGCTTGTGGGAACACTATCTAAACGTCAAGATCCTTGAGTCGGGTTTTTCAGTACCGGAAAATTCAGGATCCGATTCCTGATCTAGAAATGTTTTTTTCTAGATGGTTACCCAATCTCCTTCCACGCAAATTTGGGTACATTTCCTCCAAATTCTACTTTTATACCCTTACCACATTAACGTAATCAATATTTTTAGTAATATTATGTAAATAGAATGAACAGGAACGTGGAAAGGAAAATAGATCCATATAGTATATTTACTTAAATATAAGCATAAACAATGAATTCAATAATTATTATAATTTGGCCAAAACAAAATTACATTTTAAATTTGACACAAATTATAAATAAAACAATTACATAATTTAGGACTTTTAAGCTGTCTATTAATTAGTATCAGCTAATCCCCCCACATTTTAGGCTACGAGTGATGTAGTTCAGACATAGTAAATATATATTATAATATATAAGGCATTCACGAGCTAAGTTTACCTGGATGACAGCTCAAAATGTTACTATAGAAGTAATCCCTAATATATCACTACGCCAAAGGCTGACATCTATCACTTTGGATCACTGTAATGAAAACAGATGGTAATATATTAATGTGATAGTTAACTACAGTAATTTGGGCCAATATTATTTATATATTTATTTGATGTCAGACACAAAGTGTATTTATAGTTTTATTACCCTTAAAAATATTAACACCACTTTCACAAAAACTTCTAACGAACATAGCTTCAAAATGGCCACTAACCAAACCATATGATTGAACATAACGGTAAACAAGTTTTTTACAATGATGCAGAGACGCAGTTGATGAAAATATTTTATTCAGTTAAATATTTCAAAATACGATGAAATAATCATAAAATCATTTATTGTATGTAAAAAAAATTAACACAATTTTCTCTTTTCCAAGTAAATACAATGCCTGTATTAAAAGATATTGATGTGTGCACTATATTACACAGAATCAGTAACGTTCAAAAACTAAAAATAATTACTTTTAATTATATTTAAAATATTGTTTCGAGTTGGATAAAAAGAAATTATTTTAAAAAATTAAATGGTATGAGAGAACTTAAGTTTACGTTATTTTAAATATAATATATAACAGGTAATTAAAGATTTTTACATATATAACAAAACTGTGATCTTTTACAAGTGTTGGCAACCCAAAAACTAAACATATGATTTTCGAACTGTCATCCAGGTGAAAACCTATCGTGAACGGAATATATATTATATAGTTATAAAGTAAGAAAAGCAATATTGGGAATAATTCAAAATTTTTAGGACAGATCTTATACACATAAATCGTTTTTCTACCGAAGGCTTACAAAACATTGCCGCCAAGCACGTTTTCTCTTGTTTAAATTAATGAGTTTTTTCATTGTTGCGGCTAATCTCGATTTTAATTATGTCCAGTGGCACCGAGACAATATTTTTACGATTTTTTTTAGTGATTTATTTGTTTACTTGGAAACAAAGAGTTTATGTTTTGTACACTCATAGCATAGATAAAATATTAGTGAAATATTGTAAATGTACTTTAGATTAAACCTCTAACTTGAGCATGAAATGTTCCTAGATACAGAAGAGTCTCTTTAGTTGTAGGTAGAGATAAATCCGTTACACATCATTTTACAAAGGATGAACCATATGTAGTTACGCTACAACGCAACAATCAAAAGTGAAAAATAATTTAAAAAATCCGCTAATAAAACTATCCGCTTCGGTGGCCGTATGGTGTATGGCAAAGTTTTACAAATTATGCTCCACAGAGCCCCAAGGGCTCAGCCATATCTATCTCAGACCTCATGAGTCAATTTTAAAATAATAATGTCTTTATTTTTCAAACTTAAAATAGCATCATTAATTAGGATTGCCAATTATTTTAAATATGAATAAATGAAACTGGTCAAAGGCATAGCCAGAACGCGCGATGTTTTCCGTTTGATTTATACTTTTACACTTGTAAAATGTAACTGTTGTCATTTTTATTTTAAAAAATTAGCATAACTTCTTAATAACCGTTCAGGTTATACGCTTATGCACTAATTACGTAAATGGTTGTAGGGATTATGAAGGTATGATTTAGGAAGTGTACCCACATTTTAGTGAAGTGAGAGTGGAAAACCAGTTTGGAAAAATCTCCCTCAATACACTCGAGTGAGCTTCGAACCTCGATCTCCCTCTCATCGGCAGTCTGAGTTGCTGTCGTTATTGGATTGCTTATAATTTTAGTGTATAAAAAAATTATGAGATCTTCAGCAAGTTTTTTTTTTCCTGTGCAAGGGCTCCTTCCATTTAATAAGTTTGTAAGCCCCTCCTTTAAAACATTGTGTTCGCAATAAACTAGATTTCTGATGACAAATTGGTGACCTGGTGGTCCAGGGGTAAGGTTTCAGACTTCTGTGCTGGTGGCCAAGGTTCAATCCTCGGTCCCGACACAGATTTATATGATTTCCAAACCCTTCCTTCACCTCTGACAAGATATCTTGTGAATGTGGGGAATGCCAGGCCGCCACCGTGGTTCGGATTCCACGTTAAACTGTAGGTCCTTCATTTCATCTCACAATCACCCTACCATTACACATTAGCTTAAGTGCGTATAACCCGAACGGGTAGTAAGACGCGGCGCTAATAATAATAATAATTCTGATGACAAGGTTATTAGGGTTTGAATCCTGGTTGGGTGTACTGAGGGTGTTATTTCCTAAATAGTTTTACACTATTTCTCCATGCAAATGAAGGTACACGCCCTCTAAATATGTTTTTAGCACTGTGTTTTACTACTCGTTTGGTTTATACACTTATGTACTCATTACGCGAATAGTTTTAGGGAACGTGAAGGTTATATTAAAGGAAGAGTATACGCATTTGCGGCGAGGGAGAGTGGAAAACCATTTTGGAAAAAAAATACCTCAGGACACCCAATGGAGATTACAACTTCGGTTTCCTCGTCATCGGCATTCTAGCCAACTACAAGAGTAGCGCGTTATACCACCCGTCTATCGAAGTGGGTTTTAATTTAAATTCAACCTTCTTCATCCCTAACACATCAGCGCAATTAGTACATAGGCGTGTAGTCAGAACTGACGGGTCACGGTGCTAAATATAAACGCATTAGTTTTTTTCATTTTTCAAAGTAACGTTCAATTGTTTATATATAACGAAATTAAATTTGTAGAGTGGTACCTGACTAATTTTAACTTCCGTAGTTCAAGATCACCTTTAATTCGAATTTTTCACCCAGTCCCGTGAATTTTGTATTAAAACAATGTTAAAAAGTCGTGGATAATTCGAATTTTGTTTTGGTTAATTCGAACTTTTTGTAAATCGTAATGTACTGTGCAGTATTGTTTTCCTACTTCTAGTTGCGACGCCGTGTTCTATTTTTGGAAACAGGGGAGGTAACGTTGGAATGCGGTCAGTACCCTTCTTCACGCCCCTCCCCCTCCTCAGCTCACCCATACATCATTGAATACACGTTCAGTTCTGTGCTCCGTTAGTCAAGGTCGAAGCTCTTGAGCGATTACGTGCGCTGTTCTTAGTGAGTCGGTCGTAGCGATATTCTTGTGACGTTCAAGTTTATTGGTTTTTTTGTTTAGTTTTTGTTTAGTTTTAGTTTCGTTTAGTACATACTGTACAGTAGTCTTTGTGTGTGTATTGTGATGTCACTGTCCAAGCCTCAGTCCTAAAAATCATTAACTTTGGCCTAAAAAGTAGCAGTGATAAAGGAAGTGGAAAAATAAATTCCTTTTAAGAAACTTAATATTTAATTTGAATTTTTGGATAGTACGAATTTTTTCCTAGTCCCTTCAAGTTCGAATTATACAGGTTCCACTGTATTACATAGTCTTAAAATATAACTTAATTTCTATTACATTTAAAAACATGTTAGTATTCTCGTGTTTTTATAGCTATTTCGAGTAATTCAAGTTTTTCATGTATCGGGATAGGTCTTGTCCCTTTCAACTCAAACTAATGAAAGCCTATTGAACTTATATCTGGATATATAGGATAAAAACACTTTTTATCTCTAAAAGAGGCTTTTTAATCCTTCCCTAAGGTTATCCGATTATAATAAATGGGCAGTAAGAACCCATTACCCTAATAATCCCACAAGCTATTAAGATAGGTCTATTAAACATGTGTTTATAGTCTACTTGTAAAAATCAGCACTCTGAATCTAATGTTTGATAAAATAGTGACTGAATGTGTTTTATTAACTAAGGCATACTAGCTGTATGACTTCGGAAAATAATAATGTAATAACCCGAACTATTGTAACATGTACACTTTATTTATCCTGACAGCAGTCTTACCTTAACGTATCACACTATGGCCCTATATTATAAGTTCAAGGTAAACCTGATACCTTTCAGGTTAAACAGAGTGTATTTTCAAGAAATCAGAATTCACCAGACAGAGGCCTGTCACCAAATGACTAAAGCACGAGCGAGCTCTGAAAAATAAATAAGTGCAAGTTGTTTTACTTGTAGTTACATTGTAATAACTACCTTTCTACGTCTTACCATACCAACACTTGTTAAAGTATCACCACAAAAATTCGGGTGTGCAATTACTCACACACATATATTGAAACGATAACTAGCGAGTTAACCCTCAGCCATTCTTTTTTTTTTTTTACAAAGTCTCGTGTTTAGAAAAGTTTGTTTCTACCATCTTAAAATAATTATTTTCACTTGTATGGGTAACAAATCTAGTAAGCCTATTTTTCTTCCACCTGTCAACATTGAGAGCTTCATAACACACACCGTAACTTTTATAATAATATACAGATAAGAGTAGATCAATACATTTTTTGAACTATTAGTAAAGATTTTCGACTAGTGGACCAACTCTTAATCATTTTTTATAACAAGTAACAAACTAGTTCATTGGCCGAAGGGTCTAAGGCGTCACTCTTGTCATAGACTGACCTGATGATGGTGAGGATATGGGAGTTATAATCTCAGTGGGCTCTAGTTAGCGTGTTCTTTTCTAAATTGTTTCCCACCCTCCTTTTACCCAAATAAGGGTTGATTAAATGTTTTCTTCCTCATCCCTACCCCGTTAAAGTAATTATCATATCTGCGTGTAAACTGAGGTAGTAGGTAGTAAAACGTGCTGATTAAACAAGTAAAAGATTAATATAATTACTCACATTGGTGGATGCCTGATCTAAGGTAGTTGTATTTATCCTTTTTTGTTCACGTACCCTTAGATATAGTCTATCTTCAACTCTGCAACCCTAAAGTTATTGGTGCATAATGCAAGTTATACATTGTCTATAATCTACATCTATAATAAAATTGACTCTCCCAGATCTCATGTCCTTACGTCCTGTTCTCTTGTGGCTAACCCTAAATTTGGCCCTGTTTGTATATTAAGGGTTTATCATAAAATAATATATATATATATAAGTTCTACGTACCTCTAAGATGTAATCACCTACACAGAAGGTATAAACAAATACATGTATTCTGATGATCGGGAGACCAACATTTTTTCTTTTTCCAAGCACTGAGTTTTACTACCTGTTAAAACTATACGTATAGATTATAATTATGCTAATGATCTAGGGATGAGTAAGGTTGAATTTAGAGAAAGTGTATCCGCATTTGCGTGCAGGCCGAGTGTAAAACAATTTTGGAAAAAACTCTTAGTACACCCGACCGGGATTAGAACCCCGGTCATCGACAGTTTAGTCTAACATGAGAGTGAACATGAGTGAACATATAACATGCGCTCACCGAAGAAGGTGAGATCGGTGTTCCAAACCAGGTTGCGGAATATTGAGTTTGTACTCCCCTATATTGGTTTGATAGTCTCCCTCCAAGCAAATTTTGCTACATTTAATCTCTATTCTACCTTTCTAATACACCTATTTAGTGTATATATGCTGTTAGGCCAAATGATTATAAAGACGTGATGCACAAGTAAATACAAATAGTGAACGTAGCTATGCACCTGTCTATACGTCTCAAGGGGTGGATGCAGAGGATTGTAGGGACTGTACCGGACGGGGAGATGGACCTATCCTTCCTCTATCCTATCCCCAGGCAATTGAAGAGTGAGAAGGGGTGGGGGGTGGTTTGGGATGAATGGAGGTCTGGGGAGAAGAGTGCAACGGGCCATCACTTCTTGGCTTAACCTTCACTTTTATAAGAGAGTCGATCCTCCGCGCAGTTTTTGAGGCTAGGTTTACACCAGAATGACAAGGGGGACCTACCACGAAGGGGAATTTATTCACTGGAATATCCTGACTGCAGGTCTAGGGGACCATGTTCTAACGCAAAATGGTAGATAATATTATTTATTATTTGTATTTGGTAACGTTTTGTCAGAAATATATTGTCATTCTTAGGGTCGAGGCTTATGCTTGTTTCTGTGTCTTGGTCTAAGGTCATTCTATCATAAAAATTGTATTGCACAATTTTAGTAAATGTATTTTTATAAGTTATAAATAATAATTCAATGATTTAAAACCATTAAAGTTCACAAGTAATAAAGGTTCAAACTTGATGTTTTATGCTTTTCCCTTACCATTCATCAGGTAAAGTAACTAATGTATGAAACTGAAACTTTGCTTAAATAGACATTAATAAGAGGTGTATAGAATGACATATTTATAATAGTAATATTATTAACATAATATGTATTATCAATAAAATATATATTATCAATATCGATATAAATGAATAATTAACTGAAATACCTATAATATTATTATTATTATTATTAATATCAGTATTATAAATATTTCATTCTGTACACCTCATATGAATGACTAATTATAAAAAATTTCAGCCCAATACATTAATTACATTACCTTACAAATGGTATGGGAAAAGCATAAAATAGCAAGTTTTAGATCGTGAACTGTGATAATTTGAAATCATTGAACTATTATATATAGCTTATAATTACACACTTGTTAAAATGGTCGAATGACCTTAAGATAATGTAGAATGCTAGTTAAAAGTTTGTATTTTTGCAGTTGTTATAGCAGAAAACCTTTTTTGGGGCAAAAAAGAATAAAATGTGGCTTTAGTATAATTATATGTCTAGTTTAATTTTATACGTATAGTAATATCAACAGTTCTTGAAAATTTGTCATGAACGCAGTAGCATTTTAACATAAACTTTAGAAATTAGGGGGAAAAGTCCTTATCAAATTCATTAATGTTCATGTAAAATATAAATAGATGCAGGTATTAATGAGTGTAGAAAATTAAACTAAATATATGTACTGAAGCAACGCATTATTAATTTAAGCCTGAGGGTTTTTTGCTATAAATTAAATTCCATGTTTTTAATGAAACAATATTTTGACCAAAAAAGTGTTTTCTTATCAAAACTATAGAAACACTGATCTTTCCTCACGTTCCTTACATCCCCACATTAAAACTGTCCAGTCCCAATTTAATTTAAAGGCGTGTTATCACTTTACCTTTTTTACCTTTTTTTTTTGCAATTACTTACAAAGTAGCTAAACATTATTATTAGCACCGCGTCTTACTACCCGTTCGGGTTGTACGCACTTACGCTAATGTGTAATGGTAGGGTGATTGTGAGATGAAAATGAAGGACCTACAGTTTAGCGTGGAATCCGTACCACGGTGGTGGCCTGGCATTCCACACATTCACAAGATTTCTTGTCAGAGGTGTAGGAAGGGTTTGGAAATCAGATAAATCTGTGCCGGGACCGAGGATTGAACCCCAGCCGCCAGCACAGAAGTCTGACACCTTACCCCTAGACCACCAGGTCACCTAGCTAAACATTAAAACCTAATTTGCCTGTACTTTAGTTTATTGCCGTTGGTAAGATAAATAACTTCGTTTTAATGTTTATTATAACTATAAGATGATGTATTACACTAAACAATATAATGACTAAACAATATACATAACTTAAAAAATAAATGAATAAAACTACCACTCAAACGAAAAAAAAAACAAACTATAATCTTTATAAATCTATCTGATTTCAAAGAAAAAGTTGCAAGAAGAAAATCTCATATATTATAATGAGCTAAGCTAATCTCATTAGTAACCCCTGAGTGGGCCGTAGTCTTCTCCCTTCTCCACCTAATTAAGATTCATACCTGCCCTGCGTTGTCTCATGAATATATAAAAAAAAACTCTTCTAACTCAATCTCAGAATCACGATGCCCTAGAATTAACATTCTAAATTCGATAGAAAATAATCTAGTTTCAACTTCAGACAAATTGGAGGTCACATTTTTAGATTACATAGTTTTGTAAAGTTATTTAATAATTTAAATTGATATAGAAAGGAAATCATTCCCAGTTGTATCAAATTGGGAAATTGTCACAAATGAAACATATATTTTAAGAATTATATTTTGTACATCTACTTCTTCCATATTTTTATTAATTTTACTTCATATTTTGGAACACGTTTGAAATTAAATAAGGAGAGTTATTGTAATATTAATAATAACGTGTAATGATTGTTAAACTAAATTAAAGCAAGTTAAAGCATATAAATTTTGCTGAATCAGGTAGGGGGGGGAAATATGGTGTCAAGTCGGAGTTTTAGCAAGCAAATTGGTGGGAATTTAGACATAAGGTCAGGTTTGTATAATCTGGTTCGCAAGTGACCGGGGTTTTGATTCCTGGATGGGTGTGTTGAGGTAGGTACTTTTACAAAGGACAAATTATGCATGGTTACGTGGATAACAACGATCACAAATAGAAAAAACTTAAAATTATTGATAGTTTTTTAATTCGAATAAACGTTAATATGTTATCTACGGATTACGTTTGTATTATTTAATTTAAAATAAATATAATACGTGATTTTTACACTTAAAATCCTGTAAGTATTTTCATTATTTACAGATAGTTTTGAGATGAGAATCCTCAACTTTAACTGCTTAGAATAATAATAATAGTAATAATATTTAGCACCGCGTCTTACTACCCGTTCGGGTTATACGCTTTAAGTACTAATTACACTAATGTATTAGGAATTAGGAAGGTTGAATTAGAGGAAGTGAACCCGCATTTGCGTGGAGGGAGAGTGGAAACCATTTAGGAAACACCACCCCTAGTTCACCCGACCAAGATTCGAACTTCGATCTCCCCGTCCTCAGCAGTCGAGCTCAACACGACAAGCGCGTTAGCCAACTACGCCACCAAGGCGGGTAACTGCTTAGAGATCCATTTTTGAGGACGATTTGTTTTCAAACATTTAAAATTCACTGTCTAAGTTTTTCTCTAGTTTTTACGTCTACCTTTATGTCAAGTGAATTCAGTTCACATAGTTTGTTTCTTTAATTCTCGCGAACGTTTAGCGAATACTATGCTACGTTAACTTTAAGTTGATAACAAGGCCGCGCTAATGGAGATGATCGGTTTTTACCCGTCATAGTTATGAGTGATTGACTCCCAACAGACTCCCCTAATGGTTATCTCGAATCCTCTATTGTGAATCTCCTTATAGTTGCTTCTTCGTTGTTGTTGTTTTTTTCGGGGAAAAAAATCCTTGTTGTTGTTATTGTTATTATATTATATTATTATTATTGCTTTTCCTTTCAATTTGAATTCAAGCTACTTTTCAAAACGATAATCTGTATTGTATCGACCAATAACAATGCCCTTCTTTTATCCTAGAGCCATTTGTGAGAGTTTTTTTTTTCTCTTCTCAGTGAATATCCTTTATACATAATGAATGCGCAAAAAAAAAAGACATCATTGGTGATATCACAGCTGCAGGCTTGTTAGCAATTTAAACAATGTTTGGGAAATATATTAAAATAAGTAGGGTAGGTATTAGGCTACATATCTACAATAAAGATATGTTGACAAAACTGAGAAAACCTGCTAATTAGAGAAATAAATAAAATAAATGTTTGAAAATATATTTAAGTGTATCTGTTTGTATTTCAAAATATATTGATTAAGATGGAGAACTATAAATATAATATATTGAGAAAATAGTAACCAACCATTACTGTTCAAACCCCTGTGAATTAAAGCAGAAATCGTATTAACAAATTTTAAAAATGGAAATGTCGATTATATTAATTTAGTTATGTATAATATAAACCATATTAATATGTATTTTAATCAACCATTTTTGAACAATTGGTTTTTTACATAGCTGTTGCGGTAAGGGAACATTAAAAAACTTAATTTTTCATACTCACCATGAACTAATTTATATATATGAAGAAACCAAACTCGTTTTAAGAAATGTTACAAGCCTTTATTATAGAACAATTATATTCAATTTAATATCAACGGCCAAACGACTGAATAATAAATACTAAAAATGTAATAGAGAATTAAAATCATAATTTACTTTACGTCAAACTAGCAGTTCGCACTAGTATATAAATAAACCACTCTATTCCCCATGAGTCTCTTGGTATTTCCTTATTTCTTGGGTTCCATAATAACATTTTCTATATTCTTCTTTCAACCGACTAGTTGCTAATACGAATACTCGGAAATGCCGCCGCGCTAGTGGTACCAATGGCTGAACCGCATTGTAAACACTATGACCGTTTAATCCGCGTTTTGAAAAGAATACAACTGTTTGAAAAGATGTAGGTGTTCAATAATGTTACGTAGGTAACGTATATTAGATGCTAGATGATATTTAGACAGTGTCAACGTGGATGGAAATGAAACGAATAATAAACCAAATTGAAGCGTGTGGCAAATAGAGAAGCCTTTACGAAAATTAAAGCTAATAGACAATAAATTAGCAAAATATCTTATTTTTATAAAATATAGGGGGTAATTGCCAATATCAAACCCTTCCTTCACCTCTGACAAGACATATTGTGAATGTGGGGAATGCCAGGCCTCCTCCGTGGTTCGGATTCCACGTTAAACTGTAGGTCCTTCATTTCATCTCACAATCACCCTACCATTACACATTAGCGTAAGTGCGTATAACCCGAACGGGTAGTAAGACGCGGTGCTAATAATAATTGCAAATAACATTTAATCGGTTTGTGCAATATACTCATATACAAAGATATAAAATATCATAAAAACACATGCTAAATCAAGAGCACAAAATTACACATTCATATAATTCTCAGAATTAAATTTTTCCTTTATTATCATTTCTTAACACTTTTTATCTAATGGAAGTCGTATATAATAATCCATCTAATCCACGGATGACATCTTACTTAGGTCGAATCAGGAACATCTTTGTGCGGTTTTATATATTTTGCTTTAAAAAAAAACACTTAATTTTAATAATGAAACCATCTATTCATATTTTTTTAGAGTCAACACAATTGTAAATTAAATACTTTTAATTAAATAGTTATTCAAATGATTCCAATTTTTTTATTTTCAAATGAATAAAGAAGAAAATTGAACTTTTATACATTTCTAGTCTGAGATTAATCTTGTATGTAATATGCCGGTTATTCGACAGGCCAGTATTTCATTGAGTAATACTTAAAAATAATTAATATTCTATGTAGATTATATATTACAATCATTGTATGACATATTCATTTTACTCTTTTTATATTTGTTTTACCCATGACACTAATAATAGTAACTTTGATAGATATATATACAGTTGAACTTGGTTAAACGACTTCGGCTATTCCGTCAACTCGGGCGTAGCATCATTTTTTCAGAAGTTCGATCAAACTATCATCTATTAACGTTACAAACCCTCTATTTTAGCGTCATTACCAGTCGGTTGTAGCGTAAAAACTTCTTAGACATTTTACTTTAAATTGTATTTAAATGTGCGTATATGTAAAAAAACAAAATTAAAAAATGGCCAATTTCTACAGAAATATATTTTATAGCAAGCTGAGAATGTGCTAGTCTAATAATAGACTGAATGGCAAAACAAAGTTATGGGAATCGTGGGCGTTTCAAGGTCAAAATGAAGAGAGGACTAACCGTCCTTCATTGTCACTGAGATGGCTGGAACTATTTCGTGTGCGCTTCTAAGCTCAAGGCCAAGAATTTTTGTTTTTTTGTGTTTTTTTTACAAGTTCAACGTTAGTTTTGGTGGTCATGGTATAGTAATCTGGTAGTCATTATATGTAGGCCTACATTTTTTATAATTATGGCAAGTTGTTGTACATAAAGAAAAGTTATGTCTATTCAATAGAAAGTACGTGTCATTAAAGCATGCGAAAGTGGACGGAAAAAGGCGTATGTATGCCGTGAGTTTGGATTAGTGAATTCTACTGTAAATGTCCTTCCTTACAAGCTATTAAAGGTGTTTTGTTTATACCTCTTTTATAACGTCACTCTAACGTAACCTCGAAATTTGTTTATCCCCTTCGACGGGTTGACCTGGTGGTCTAGGGGTAAGGTGTCAGACTTCTGTGCTGGCGGCCGGGGTTCAATCCTCGGTCCCGGCACAGATTTATCTGATTACCAAACCCTTCCTTCATCTCTGTCAAGACATCTTGTGAATGTGGGGAATGCCAGGCCTCCACCGTGGTTTGGATTCCACGTTAAACTGTAGGTCCTTCATTTCATCTCACAATCACCCTACCATTACACATTAGCGTAAGTGCGTATAACCCGAACGGGTAGTAAGACTCGGTGATAATAATAATAGTAATAATAATCATAATAATAATAATAATCATAATAATTTATCCCCTTCGATGATGCTATAACAGAGTTCGACTATATATATTTATGTACAGAAGTAATATAGCCCGCTTTGGCAGTAGAATGGTTTAATGCACTAAGTGATATTCAAATTTTTTTTGGTCAGCTTACCCCAGATATCGTTGTTGTTTTTCAACTTTGTACACCCAAATGTGTTGGGGAATAATGTAGGTTATACATATTCTATACGCAACATCTTGAAGAAAGAGAAAGAAAAAAATTGGTGTCCCCGGGTCACTCGTAGTTAACCCTACGTGTGAACATTATTATTTTCAGTGTTTATCTTGAGGGTGAGTAATTTATTAAATATATATAAATAGATAGACACATTTGAATATGTCTTCCCGTACTCCCGGGGGGTACTCATACCACAGGTTGGATACCACTGGTCTAAAGCGTCACTCTCGTAATAAACTGGACTGCCGATAACAGAGAGATTGAGGTTCGAATCCCGGTTGTGTGTACTGAGCATTTTCTTACTGGTTTTGCACTCTACCGAAGGATTTAATTTAATAGAGTGATGACAACATAAAATGTATTATCATCTGTTATCTCCCCCCTCCCTTGTTTGTTTTTAAACTGACGGGCAGTTCTACCCAGCTTCGTTATAAACACATTTTATTTCTGGCATTTATGAATTTCTGATTGATTATTCTGAAGCCTTAGCGTCAATAAAAGGTCAAACATGTAATTTAATTTAAGCAATAAAATCATTTAAATTGAAAACCGGATTTATTTTAAAAATTAAATTTATCATTACCGATATTTTTCTATCTCGTGTAAAGCTACTTTCTTGGATTTTGTTTTCATATATAGGACAAGTCAGATGGAAAAGGCAATATTTTGTGAGAGTATAGTGTGGGTCATTTTAAAATAAAAATATGTATGAAAATGTTTATTAGTCTAGATAGTTTTTGAAGACACAGCGGTTTGAATTAATCATGAATGATACATGTCTTAAATTTTCACTCAAAAATTGGTCCATGAACCTCAATACACTTTACAACGAGTTTCCTAAGGATTGTGCATAGTTTCTCTGATTGTAGAGTGCCGTTATCTTACACGAATGGCAGTATTCAAAATCCGATCAATCAATTCTTCTTGTGTGCTCAGCTATGTTTGGTAAACTACCATTTTCAATCATCCCCATAAACAATAATCTAAGAACTGAATAATAATAATAATAATAATAATATAATAATTTTAGCACGCGTCTTACTAACCGTTCGGGTTATACGCTTTAAGTACTAATTACGCTAATGATTAGGAATTGGAAGGTTGAATTAGAGGAAGTGAACCCGCATTTGCGTGAGGGAGAGTGGAAAACCATTTAGGAACCCCCCCCCCCCCAGTTCACCCGACCGAGATTCGAACCTCGATCTCCCGTCCTCAGCAGTTGAGCTCAACATGACAAGCGCGTTAGCCAACTACGCCACCGAGGCGGGTAAGGGACTGAAATCCGTAGAGAGTGACACCCAATTATTTGGATCATTACGTTCAATCCATAACCCGGGGCAATTTGGTTTAAGTATTGAGTCATTGCACGAGCATAATTTGGTGGAGCTCCGTCCCGCTGATCTTACATTATCTAGCGTGTTGCTTAAGGAAATATCCTCCATAAGTCCTGAAAATGTATGTTGTGGCAAATGTAGGTACTTTTGCACCAGCTAGGCGATTGTCGTTAAATACAGGACCAATTAAGGTATCGTTGATAACACCACACACACATTTACTGCAATACTCTTTTGGAAATGAGTTACCACAGTTGTGTGCGGATTTTCTTCAGACTAAAAATGATTGTTTCGACTGTTATTGATCTAACGTGTAAAGGTTGCCTCATCAGTGAAACATATTATTGGTATTAACTGGTGATAAGTGTGTAGCCACTGAGAAAAATTCTCCCTGGTGCGGATGTTGGACACGCTGAAAGTGATAAGTATGAAAGCCAAAGTGATGTAACGCTCTATATACTATTGTCTGTGGAACAGCCATTCACATACGCCTAACTAATTCATCATGCGCTCATAGTAGGGCTTCGGTCTGTAATCTGTCGATTTTTTTTTTTCGTTCGCATGTTCTTGACCTGCACAGTATGATGAGATAAAGATATAAATTTCCGAAACTTTTGAGAGTAATAAGCATGTTCATATACACTTTCATTTTAAAATGACTCATTCTATCATCTCCCAAAATATTTCCCTCTCCTCCTGACTTATCCTGTATATGTTTTAACCAGTTAAGGTGGTCACATGGTATAATGTTTCAAGTTCTTGTTAAACTAGTTTTGGCAAAATTGGGCTCTAATCTTGGCTGTGTGTTTTTTTAACGGTTTCTCACTCTCCCTCCACGCAAACACCGGTGTATTTCCCTTAAATCTCTACCTTCCTCCTTTCTATTCTATCAGCATAATTAATGCGTGCCTAAGACGTGCTAAATATATATATATATATATATATATATATATATATATATATATATATATATATATAATGAAGCAATCAGACAGAAGTATTTCCGAAGATTCCTTGATAAGACGCTACGAATCTTATTACTTAGAAATAAAAGAAAAAAGAATGGTGAAGGTTGAAATAAAGACACTTTGATCGAGTTGAAATGGGTTTTTTTTCCAAGAAGCTAATTAAAGACGGCAATTGGAAATCCCTCCCTTCTCGCTCACCTCTTCTAAGTAAAAACACGTCCCTTCCAATAAAAGTCGAACTCTAAAAATATCGATTTGCTATAAATCAAGATTCCACATGTCATGAGCATTTCCTTCCCCGTTTCGTCACGTGTCAAAAGGCAAACTCTCTTTTTTTTTTCGTCTTCTATGAACTGATGAAATATGCACAACGCCACTTTTCACCTTCCTCCGGAAAAAAAAAAATTCGTTTCACGAACATGGGGTTTGTATGATGTAAGGGGTAGACAACCCCTTGCCTTACTCCCCTCCCCCTCTTCTTGTCGTTTTGAGTCTAGGGACTCTGCTTTGCATCGTGATCTATTCTGTTCTCTCATCTCCATTTTTTTTTTTTCATTTTCATACATTTTATTCTAGTCATGTTACCAATATAAGAAATGATTCTTTCCTCAGAAGTTCATATGCAATGTAAAATAAAAAAATAAAACATTTGTAAAATTAAATATTCCAATTTAAAATATTCTTGAATTTTGGAAATAATTATTAATATATTATTATTATTATTATTATTATTATTATTATTTCTTTATTATTGCTATAGTGAAAATTTAATCCCTCACCATCATGATGAATCCTAAGGTTTATGAGCCCCAAACTCAAAATATTGAATCTTACAGATCTGGCTGGCCCAAATGTATGTTTCTTTGTCGGTTGCACAGTATGACATGTCTGTACCGGGCCTAGAGATAAATTGATTTAATCGATCTCATTCAAACTTTATGTTTAGATGTCACATATCTCAACGATAAATTACGATTTTTATTCCAACTCTAGATCTAATGGTAATTTACTAATGACATTTGATACCTCAAAGAAAGAGTGTTACAATCCAAACTCAAAGAATTTTCAATATAGAAATAGGACTAAAATAGTTTGTAATAGCATGGAACTATTTGGGTTAGTTATATAATATTGTCAATAAAGATAAAGTTTAATTGTAGCCTTTTTAATTTATTTTAACAAATTATAAGTTTATTAATGTTATTAAATTAATAATTAAAAATTGAGTTGTAGCACTGTTCCACTGAGGTATCCTTATTTGAAAATTCTAGATTTGTCTGTAATGGCTATAACTGTTTTATTTTAATATATATATATATATATATATATATATATATATATATATATATATATATATATAATTATCTGTGTATATATATCACTTTCAGATAAAGATACATTTAAGGCTAGTTTGCGGACGACTGAATTTTGGAAAACTTGTACCAAACTATAATAAACTGCATGAATGTTTGTTACCATTTATTTTAAAATTAATACGTTCTAATACAAGGGTTATTAGCAACTTATTTTTAGGGATGAGAAGGGAAGTTTTAAGGAAATGCCTAGACAACTTTATTATAAATTATAGATGTCATGATATCTGTTTTTCTCGATTCCGATCCTTATGTTTATCCTCGATTTCGATTCTTAAATATTTCCTATTACATATTTCCAACCTCATGAAAAAAACATATTTATTGAACTTAATAGCATAGTAAAAATACTAAAAAAATAATAGTAATTCAAAAAATAATTTATAATTTTAACATAGAAAAAGATCCATTTTACCACGTATTAAAGCATACTATACATAAATAATAAAATAATTAAAAACTAAAATATTTACTAATAAAGTTTCACTGAGTCAAAAATATATACATAATAAAGAAAGTATAATAAACATTGTCAAAAAAAATCTTTTAAATTCACCAAATAGGGTTGTTCACTGAACCAAAAATAATATAGAAAATAAAGGAGAATAAACTAATATGAGAGAATTAATTACTACTTATTCTGAATTTTGCTGTTTTGCTTACTTTACAGTACTTTCAATGAGAGTTAAGAATTCAGGTATCAAGAATCTCAACATTAAGATAGATTCTCAAGGATGACCTGGTGGTCTAAGGGTAAGGTGTCGGACATCTGTGCTGGGGTCCGGGGCTCAATCCTCGGTCCCGGCACAGAATTATCTGATTACCAAACCCTTCCTTCAGCTCTGACAAGAGGTGTATTAATCACAACTTGTGAATGTGGGGAATGCCAGTTCTCCACCGTGGTTCGGATTCCACGTTAAACGGTAGGTCCTCCAATTCGTCTAACAATCACCCTACCATTACACATTAGCGTAAGTGTATATAACCCAAAGTGTAGTGAGATGCGGTAATAATAATAATAATAATAATAATATCGATTCTCGGTTCTTGGGATACTAGTAATTATTATAATTATTATTAGCACCGCGTCTTACTACCCGTTCGGGTTATACGCACTTACGCTAATGTGTAATGGTAGGGTGATTGTGAGATGAAATGAAGGACCTACAGCTTAACGTGGAATCCGAACCACGGTGGTGCCCTGGCATTCCACACATTCACAAGATGTCTTGTCAGAGGTGTAGGAAGGGTTTGGCATTCAGATAAATCTGTGCCGGGACCGAGGATTGAACCCCGGCCGCCAGCATAGAAGTCTGACACCTTACCCCTAGACCACCAGGTCACCCAATATACTAGTAAGAATCGACGGTGTTGAGGTATCGAAGAGTTGAGTTTGACATCTCTAGTAAAAATTGTGCACGGAAAACTGTCTGAAGTGCACCAAACTGAGATTCGAAGTTTGGTCCTTACGTCAAAGGTGACCAAGTTTAAGTTTAACTTATAATACCGCTGAGTTACCAGTGCGAATATAGACAATATTAAAACTGAATAATATTGGCATTATGAAGGTTTTAACTTAAAATAAACACATTGTTTGGAAGGAATTGTTTAACGTCTTGGTTGAGAGCACATAATATTTAGTGCTGAACTCTATAAAGTTATCCATGACTTCGGATTTCGAATCTTGGTTTAAAATGTCGAGGTAAAATTAATCAGTGATATTAAGAGTGGTAAGGATCAATATTTTTTTAAATAATTTAATATATTAAACTCTCTTGAAATTAACGATGAAAATAAATCTCAAATTGTAAATATAAAATCATAAAATCTCATTTAAATAAAATAGCAAGCAAAAAAAAAAAATACTTCTGAAAATATATTTGTCCTTTTGCCATATATTTTTCAAAATAAACAGTGTCTGTAGCAAATATACATTTCGAAAGAAAAATATCCTCCAAGATTACTTTTTCGTCCTCCCCATACGTTCATGGGCAACACCTTTATTTCGGTTCATACCTACTTTCTGTGAACTGGGAAGTGTATGAAATGTGTGTGGAATAATCGTAGAATTTTGCGGGAAAAGGGGGGTTAAAAAGAAGACGAAAGGGAAAAATGAAAAAAAAAAAAAAAGAATGAATTGGATGTAGAAGGAGTTAAGCTTGAAATCAAAGCAAGAAGATACGAGCCCGTGAATAGCCTGAGCCCTTGAGATTCGGTCTTGAGCCTTCGTTATTGAGTGACTGTCCTTGATATTATATTGGATTCTTGGTGTAAGAACACGCTAACTCAATTTAAAGAAATAAAAACATGCGTGGATAGAAAAAATAAACAGTTAAAATAACACGCTTTTGGTAAGCAAGCGGAATATACATCAAGCTCCTATAGTATGGTTTACAAGTGACTTTAAGGTAAAAGTTTGAATCCTTGACAAATATATTAAAGGTGTTTTTCCTTAAATAGTTTCTCACTCTTCCACCAAACAAATTCTGGAATATATCTTCTAAATGTTATCTTCTTCAACCTCCTCTCATTAGCGTATTTAAAAATGCATACATTTCAAATGGGTGGTAATACTACGAGTAAAGTAAAATAAATGGAACTATAAAAACAAAGTTTTTTTATAGAAAAATAAAATTACGTATACTTGATTAAATAAATAAATAATTTAGTTTGTACAATCAAGTTATATAATTTTAAATCATAGTTTAAAAATGTCAGTCCTATAGCTCAAGGAGATATATAGTCGGGTGGGGCTATTTGGGTAATTTCAACTTTAATTTAAGTTTTCACCTATAATATGCTTGCGAAAAAAATTTTAACCGTTTTTTTATATCTTTATTTATAGCTTCTGAACCATAATTAGTAAAAGGTTTTTTTTAATCTAAGTAGGACATAATTAAAATAGAACATTATCAAGTGGAAATAACATTTTAGTAAAAACGTGGGGCTATTTGGATCATGGATGGGGTTATTTTAATCACACATTTATTTTGATATCTTACCATGAGTATAGCCAGTTTTTTTTTATTATTAAATGTGTATACTACTAGATGCAAACAAAATGTTTATATGAATTTCTCACACTTAAACTGTTGTTTTTTTCCAAAGGCCCCGATACATACTTCATGAAACCACGATTTGCAGATTTGACACAGAAACCAGTCTCCTTTTCCACTTGAATTTTTGTCAAGATAAGTAACTTTACGAAAACCACATGGTGCATCTTCTTTTACTACTTCATTGTCAAAAATATGATCGACATTAAAGTCTTCATCTGAGTTGTTGGGTGTGAACAACTCGGATAAAATACGTCTCTTAGAGACTCTGTATTTCAAGGTCAAACTATTATTAGTTTCTTTTTCGAATAGTAAAGCTCTTTTCGAATTTAATTTATCAACATTTTCTTGTGATGTTAGGCGGCAGGCTCTTTGTTTGGTCCTCTTTTGGTTTTATATGTGTGAAGTGTTGATAATACTTGAGGAAAAATATTGATGGATGTTTGTTGTCTGGTTGATGGTCCTGCAGTGTCACATAGATTATTATTATTGTTGTTATTATCACCGCGTCTTACTACCCGTTTAGGTTATACGCACTTACGCTAATGTGTAATGGTAGGGTGATTGTGAGATGGAATGGAGAGCCTACAGTTTAACGTGGATCCAATCCACGGTGGAGACCTGGCATTCCCACATTCACAAGCAGTGTCACATAGAGTTTCCTGTCTGCAATAAAGGTGTGTGAGGGAATAATCTTTTTTTTGGGCACTTTATCGCAATTGTAAAGGGATATCCCTCGCTTTACTCAGACCTTCCAATGAATGAACAAAACCACGATTACAAAGAACTTTTAATCTTTCTACTAGGGTTCGCTCCTGATTTAAAGATAGGACTGTAGGATGGCTATTGACTTTGATACAATTGGGTTATCTTGGTGGTGCCCATCAGTGGTTTTAAGTAGTCTTGCCACCCAAACTCTTTTTTTGCAGTGTCATGAATGGTACCTTTAAATGTGATTCAGCTGCTCTGACACTCCAGTTTTCGTTAAGTGTACTGTTTAGGGCCTGGGTCATTACTTCTTTTGACTATTGTTGGTATCTTTTTTCTTTTTCTTTGACCGTCTAAACTATATTTTAAAACTAAATCAAAACACTAAAATAACTTAGATAATTTTACAAGCTTAAGCTATATTGTATTTAAATACTGTAAGAATGGTTAAGATGTTAATATTACTAGGACTTACCCTCACGAAGATAAGTATTACTAAATAACAATTGACTGCTCATACATTCAAACACACAATCACTAAATCAAACCGAGACACACCAATCCCAACTAAATATTCACTTAACTGTCTGAGATGGCCCGGCAAAATACTGAAAACCTTTTACCCCCTCCCTCTTCATTTAATAATACCTTTATAGGGTTAGCCAGTTAAGTCGGCGTTGACAGGGCTGTCCAAACTACAACTTACAACTATAACACATCTAAGTACTTTAAACGAGAGATAAATACCTTTCCAAATAAACTAGACTATTCTTAAAGCTTTGAGTACTAGTTAGAAATAATGTGTGGTAGTTAATATGTTTAGTTTGGTTTTAAAATGTAATTCAAAAGTTTTTATTTTAAAATCCAACAACGATATTAATATGACAGCCTATAAGTGGGGATTTTAAATTAGTTAGGCCCTAAAAGAGTCAGCCTGATATATTAATGTTTGTACGCCACCATTAGGGTGACGTTTGATATAACAATTGAATTGGGTCCAAGTTTGCTGTTCTATATTATAATAATAAAATAGGGATTATGTTTTATTTTATAAATTAAAAGTTCTGGTGTTTTATAGTTATTTTTATTTTAAGTAGATAAACAGTTTTTTTTGCTAGATATTTCACACGTTGTATATTTTAACAAAAGCCCGACTATTACTTTATATGTATGATAATTCCCGACACGTGAGATTTAGAACACAGATTAAGATGTCATAGACTCTACCTGCACGGCTCCTCGTCAGGAAGGAAAGTGAAGAGATGCGTACCCTGAAGGGGTGTATCAAGCGACATTTCCTTCTCGAAACTTCCCAAAAGAAAAAGGGTGTGGTCATACAGGTGCGTTTCTGTTCACAAAACTGCGTTGTCTTTTTAAACAAAGACGTAGAAGGATGTCACCATACCTTGCAACTTAACAACTTAACACAAATAAATATTACTACCCGCTCTCATTTAAAATATAATTTTGAATAAAGATGTGAATAATAAATTATTGAGATGTATAATTCCATTTAATTACAATATTTCTAGATAAAGAAAACACAAGAATACTTCATGAATATTTTTTTAGCACCACGTCTTATTACCCGATCGTATTATACAACTATCTGTTAATTAAGTTAATGTTTTTAGGGATTAGGAAGGTTATATTTAGAGTAATTGTACCCACATTTTCATAGAGGAAGAGTGGAAAACCGTTTTAGAAAGCCACCCTCAGTAAGATTTGAACTTCGATATCCCAGTCATTAACAGTCTAGTCTACTAGGAGAGCAGCGCGTTAGACCACGTGGTCACTAAAGCAGGTGATTTATAATTAATCTAGAGTAATTTTAAAACATTCTACAACTATCTACTTTACGACATTTGGCTTGTAGGTATTGAGGTGTTTAAATTGAAGTGGAAATGACTAATGATTTGTATGCTGTTTTGTTTGTATCGATCGTTTTTAAAGTTAATTCTTGGATCCATCTCGTTGAACAAATATAAGATTTACGGACAAATTTAATTCTAGAACAGATACCAACACCCAGTGTTGCCAGACGTCAACTAATCGCTGAGAAAGGGGAAGTTCTAAAATTCACCAATGATTATTTTATTCCTTTTGACCCGCCTCGGTGGCGTAGTTGGCTAACGTGATAGTCGTGTTGAAGTTCGACTGCTGAGGACGACGTTCGAATCTCGGTCGGGTGAACTGGGGGTGGTTTTTCCTAAGTGGTTTTCCACTCTCCCTCCACGCAAATGCGGGTTCACTTCCTCTTATTTCAACCTTCCCAATTCCTAATCCATTATCGTAATTAGTACTTAAAGCGTATAACCAGAACGGGTAGTAAGACGCGCTGCTAAATATTTAATTTTATTCCTTTTGGCTCATGGCACTCACTATATCCAGACGCATTTCTGGCTGAGATAAAAAGTGGGCTTTTTTCTATTCGACTGAAACTGTACCATCCTGATGACAGAAGCCGCACCAGACATTCTTACAGGAGGTCAGAAAATATCTGATCAAATCGTTTACCTTCCGTTTTGTTAAACTGACTATATCGGATGAATGATTTTTCTTTCATTAATCGTGTCCTACAACTCATCTTGTATATCAGAATATTTACACTAATCGTGTAGGAAGGAGGGTAATATAATTAAAGGGAAGTGTACCCGTATTATTGTGGAGAGATAGCGGTAAACATTATTAAAAACAACCTCAGTATACTTATCAGGATTCAAACCATGACCGCCCGACCACCGTGAATCCAGCCTGTGTGAAACCTTAGAATGTGAGAACGCCAAATTAATTAAAATCTTAGTACTTTTTTAATTGTAATAAAAACTATATAATTTATGGATTTTTATGTATTCTTAATGTGTTTATGTGTTTATCGTGGTTTTTTATTTACTCCTTTGCACACAGGTAGCTTTTATTTTTATTGATACGTTTAACACTCTGGCTATTGATGACTTAATCTAAGAGTTAAGTTTATTTATTTGTGGTATTTAACGCGCACTTTCTTAATCGACTAATTAAATTATATCAGCACACAAGAATTTCTATGAGTGAGAGTGAAAGAAAGGGCTTACCTATTTTTCCTGAAAAAGTATTTTAACATGCCTTACAGGGTTATTTTACATGCCCAATTGACATAGGACAAACGGCTTTAATATACTACACTTACTCATACATTATACGATATATTACTACGGCTTGTGCTATGGATTTTTATCGCTCAATAAAAATCAATCGACCCCAGCTATGTTTGAATCCATTAACGTTGGGTCCTGAGGTGAGCACCTTACCCCAATATTATCGAGGTCGACTTTATGAATATGATACTTGATGCGTTCATAAGACTTATCCGTAAAAATATGTGCACCTTAATTTATGAAAAACTGGGTTGGAAAGAATATAATGAAGATTTTTTTTTCTGTTTTTTTAAGCAGAGAAAAACATTCCCTTGAGTAGCCACGCAATGAATTACGTGATTACCCTGGTCAACGTGGATACTTCTGCTATTATTTGATAAATAAACAAAACAAAAATTAAAACTATGCTTTCTAATGATCATGTTAATATAGGCCTAGTTGCTTATTTAAAAGTAGTTATAATTTATATAGGTGACCCACATCGGTGGCGTAGTTAGCTAACGCGCTGGTCGTGTTAGATAGACCACCGAGGATGAGGAGATAGAGGTTCGACTCTCGGTCGGGGAAACTGGGAGTTTTTTTTCCTAAATGGTTTTCCACTCTCCCTCCACGCAAATGCGGGTTCACTTCCTCTTAATTCATCTTCCCAATTCCTAATCCATTAACGTAATTAGTACTTAAGCGTATAACCCGAACGGGTAGTAAGACACGGTGCCAAATCAAAAATAAAGAAAATTATATAGTTCGACTACCTTAGCTCTGTCGGTAGAGTCTCTGTCTACTGAGCTAAGGATCCCGGGTTCGATTCCTGGCATAGGCGATAATGTATAATCGATGAAAATATTGGTTCACCCTTTCACATTGATAAATTAACGGCTGGGACTGGATGCTGTGTTTGTCCTTAGTCCTAAGATAGATAAGACATATGAAGAAGCTACGACAGGCCTAGCAAGCAGTAGTGGAAAGATATATGACTTTAATAAAAAAAACTGATCCAGGTGATAAGCTGTATATAATAATGGATGTAAAAAAAATAAGTTTTAATATATATATATATTTTTATTGTCTCCCTAAATAAACTTAAAAGATTGTAGATGTGTGGTTTTCCAGTTCAACATGTCATATATATGGCTTGGGTAGAAGGGGTTGGGAGAGGTGCAGGACATGTAAGCTGCGCTTCTTTTGATCCGTCAACCCTCCCTACTACCCCCCTTCGCTTATCCCGTCTTCGGCATCATGAAATCTTTTCCTCTTCTACAGCTCTTGCTGGCTCACAGCTAGACCTCTATTCAAGGGGAATCCCCTTAGCGTTAGAAACGTTGTCTGTAAAGATGGGGATGACCTAAGGCTACACGTCGAAGAAAACTTTTATGTGTGGTTGAGATGAGACAAGTGGGAAGGGAGGAAGGGGGGGGGAGGAATAATGGATGGAGAATCACCTCACAGACGGAAGAGTAGACAAAAGAAGTGCCTGTTTCACTAGCTTATTTCCTGTGAAGATGAACTATTTTACTGTTTTTTTTATTATTTTCATTTGTCATAACTCATATATCTTAATTTAATTCATTAGAAATATTTTGATATGTTTTATTTTGAAAATATTTAACTATAGTTTTATTGAAAATGTAAACAAAAAAGTAAGATTGATTATTTTTTTCTAGGTGTAAAGTTTTGAAATAAATTAGGACTAAATACTGACCATAGCTAAATATGAGTTTTAATTTATGATAGAAATTATGTATTGCTCAATTAATATTAGTAAAAACATAGCTACCATGTATTATCGTGTTTATTTATTAGATATCTGTTTTTTTTAAATAACGCAAACCTTCAATGCAACATATCATAATTTGTACAACAGAAACTATTATATAAAATGTATTTGTTTAAAAAATCGTTTAGCGTTTCATTAGGCTCCGAACTAAGATTTAAAATATATCAAAATTAAATAGAATTAACAAAATTATTAATATATTGCATTTGTTAGTACTCGTTCCCTTGGTTAAGTGAAGAGAAATAATAACTATAGGTCTAAGGGACCTGGTTTGAGCCCAGAAGTTACTTAAAAGTATTTAGTAATTTGGCAAGGGTTTGTCCTAGTGCACATCGATGTGGAGTGTTATTAGATTAATTTACATTATATAAATATCTTAAATAATGATAAGTATTATAATATATATATATATATATATATATATATATATATATATATATATATATATATAGAAGAGAGAGAGAGAGAGAGAGAGAGAGAGAGAGAGCTTTATATTAAAGAAGGGGACATATTTTAAGAGTTGTTGGATCCATTATGAGATGAAAGGGTCAATTAGTAGGAAAGTATTTGTGACAAGTCTTTGAAAGTCACGGTTGTATATGTTTAAAAAACAAAGTAAAGTCACTGATATTGTTGTTGGCCGGCGTATGTTCAGGGGTTATGGTCAAGCTAGCGAATGGTTGATAACGTTTGAGTGTGTTCATCCTAAGCAGCCGGGCAACGTTCAACGTTCATAATGAATCCGATAGGCGGTGATTTGTCGTTAGCTGAATCATTGTGAAGGAGGCTTAGTGGAGGGGGGGGGGGATGCATCTCAAAGGTGCCATGTGTTTTTCTTTATTATACCGTATTAGAGGGATGAAATGTAGGCCACGAGAAATCCGATGATATGTATTTAGGGATTATTATAATTAAAATATGCCACACAGTTTTAAAGTCAGAAGATGTTAGTTATCATAAGTACAAACCTTATCATTTTTGCTGTAATCAAGAAGAAGGTATATCAATTCATTCTGGCTGAATAATGCCCAATCTTACATTGCCACTTCTGTCTATTCGTTAGTACTTTACATAAGATTAAGTAATAACAATTACTACTTTTGATTTTATAATGTTTATTTAGCTATAACTTCCACGTAAAAGTGTTTGTCAAGTTATTGCAAGGTCTAATCATTATTCGTAAATATCACAATAATCAAGATATTACAATTTGTTGACTCTTGTTTCAGATTCAAATGTATGGTTTCAACGCTGAACTCTATCACAATATGTCAGAGGCCCAACACAAATCACAAGGCACTGTTGGGATATCGCTGATGGTGCAGGTATGTATACCAAGGATATCATTTTAAGGTTTTGATCACAAATAAAAGGACAACTTTTGTGATGAATAATTATTATTCTAGCCATAAAAATATAAGTCCTTGAGACTGATATATCTTAACATTTTATATTCCACAAAGTGAAACACGATTTTTCAGTAGACGCAATCATTTTTTTTTTTAAATTGCACTTACAACATAAAGGAGGAAAGATATACTGTATTAAAAAAATAAGTTACTACTAGCCAATACACATGTAATTTATTAGATGAATGCCATTTTTTTTTTTTTTAGATTTTTCATTTTTTAGCTGGCACGTGTAAATTTATTAATTGAGATTCTCAAAATAACAATAATCGGTGTGTTTTATAGAAATAATATAGCTTCTCTTCTATGAGAATATATATTTATTTTTATTCTGATACAAGTGATTATAAACCAAACGGGTATTGACTAACAATGATTTTTTAAAAAATAATAATGGGTATGTATGAGGAAGATAAAATTAAGAGGAAGTGTACCCACATTTACGGGAGGCAGATTGATAGTCCATTAAAGAATCAGCCCCTCCAAACAGTAATACTAACTTACTGGACGATATCAAACTGATATATTACTGTTATATTATTTGAACTAAATAAAGCTTGGCTATCTGTTGTTCATAGTTTTCAAACTTAGGGGCTTTTAGCAAAGAAAATGATAAGTTTAATTTACTTCAAAATATTGAAGTCTGTGCGGTTCAAACCTCTAACACAAAATATATATTTTTGCAGATTAGTGTTCTAAGCATTTGTATCTCGCCCCCTGGATTTTTTTTAAATCTAGAAGATATTGCAATAACCACTAAGGCAAAGTATTTTGTTTCTCTGCTAACATTTAGAGTAATTTCATCAAGGCTAGAAACCCCCGGCTGCTATTAAATATGTTTCAGTCACCACGTGGTTTGTTTGGCTGAGCCACCGATGTCATCTTTATTTAGTAGTTACTTTGCCTGAGAGATGGTGCTTAAATAATGTAAATAAATAGTCTACCATAGTTTCTATATTTTTAGTAAAATAACACAGATTTAAATAAGTTAATTTTATATGATTTCTAACAATAAATAAGTAGGCAAGTAAAAATAATAATAATAGTATTATTAAATATGAAGCTATAAAATAAATGCATTAAAATATTAGCAATAAATAGAGATTCTCAGTAACGTTTTATATTTTAATTAAGATATATAAGTTAATTAAACTTATCATACAACTCTTTTATTGTCAGCTGTTGTTTTTTCATGTTCTTTTTGAAAAGTGGCTCGATTTTGTAAGAACCACTTATAATTGTATTACCAAAGTTAAGAAATAGGCCATTATCCGATCATTCATAAACTAAAGTGTTACCATAAATCAATTAATCGTTCCATTGGTAGAAAAATACTCGATTGACAACTAATCGTTAATTTGTATTATATAACATCGCGTTATTCTTTCGTTGTGTACGCTTATGTGTTGAGAATGAAATAAGTGTAATTGAGAGTAAGTGAGCCCTCATTTTTTGGGGAGAGAGAATGGGAAACAATTTTAGGAAAACCACCCTCAATGCACGTGACCGGGATCGAACCTCAATATCCCTGTCCTCGGCAGTCAAGTAAATTACTAGACCAGCGCGTTAAACTGTGTGGCCACCGAGGCGTATGATTATTAATTTAATGTAATGGAAAGAAATTATATTTAAGTCTCGCAATAGAGAGAATTTCAAATAGAGGAGGACCAAAGGTAGAGGGAGGGGGCAATTGCCCCTCCTCTCAATATGAAAATAATCATACCACTTGGAACCTATACCTTAAAGTTGTAAAGAGCTGACCTTTATATTTGCTGCGCACGAGAATGAGGGGATAAGTGCTTTTTTTTTATTAAAATGAGCAGGTATTGTTACATTAATGGTACAAAAGATTGTATTAGAGAAACTAGTAAAGGTACAAGTATATTTATTAAATATTTGGGGAGGTAGTAGCATTTGTTAGATTATTAACATAAGGAAAGAAAACAGTAATAGTAGTAAGAATGTGAATATATAATGTGATAGTATTATGAGAAGGGAGCTAGACTTAATAAAGTAATAGCAAATACAGTCAACTCTCGATTCTACCCTTTCACGGTTCCCTGGAAAAGGGTAGTTATTTCAAAGGGGTCGTTATTGGAATTTTAACAGATTTTGTTCCACCCCTGACCTTCATACGAAAAAATTGCATTTTTTAGACAACAAATAGCGTGGGTCATCAAAAATCGTTCACAAAATCCAACCAAATCAAAATAACAATGTTAAACAATAGCATGGGTCGTCAAAAATTGTTCACAAAATCAAACCAAAATAGTAACCAAATGAGAATCGAAATAACAATGGCAAAAGCAAGCCTGGCACGTGATGTAGCGGCAGTCACGCGCGGGGAAACATTGTCTTGCTTGTGGGAGGGGGTGGACAGAGTCAAGTTACTATTGGCTGGCATTGATGAGGTGGTGTCTATTTTTATACCGGACCCACCCCAGTTACTAGTAACACAGCGCTCACAAAGATAATTGCAACGCAGCGACCTAAATAAATGCAACAATCACATTTTACAGCCGATTTCCTTAAACTTTTCAACCTTTTTTCCCACACTATTTCACGGTTCCCCAAAAAAGGGTCATTACTTCGAGAGGGACGCTATTCCCGGGGTTGTAGAATTGAGAGTTGACTGTAATGATTTAAAAAAATTAGATTTTAAAACAAAAACAGATCCTAACTAATCAAACAGAATGTGTATCAAAGATAGAGTTAGAACATACACCATTTTAGATTGGTTATCAGAGGAAACAGAACAGTATCCTAGAACTATTCCTGCATATTTAAGATAAAAAAGAAAAGAAAGCAATTAATATTATAATTATACATACAAACAATACAAAAAAGAAATTATATTAGTATCTGTATTAGGGACTCATCCATGTTGGATAGATAAATATATTAGGGCAGTTAAAGGTATGAGAATGTGTGAGTCCATTCCTGTAGAATAACTTAGGTGACTTTCTACATCTCCATCAAGATGTTCTGATAGAACTGAACAAGTTTGTGAACCGTTTAGAAAACAATGATAATTGCAGAATCAAATTATGTTTAAATCTAAAACTTAGCAGTACTAGATTACTGATTTTAGTATAATAACTAAGTATTTGTAATATTTTAGTCCTATATATATATATATATATATATATATATATATATATTATTATAGATATAATACTTTCTGAATATGACTTTTTTATGTTGTTTTAAAGAAATTAGAAACTTGCTTATAAAAACTGTGGTTTCATTAAAATATTACGAAATTTTATCCAACTTACTTTTAATGAGGTAGACGCTATATGCAGAGGAAATAATTGAGGATGATCAGTGTAGATTTCGACAAAATAGATCGACAACAGATCAGATTTTTACTATTCACAAATATTAGATAAAAAGGGAAATACAACGAGACGGCACATCAATTATCATAAAAAAATTAAAAAAATCTTATTAGTTGGTTAAAAGAAATAAATTATATGAGCTATTTGTTAAGTTTGGAATACAGAAAAATCTTATCAATCTAATGAGGTATGTTTGACAGACTCGCGTGGAAGGGTATGAGTTGGATGTCACATAACAAGGGCTTTCGAAATACGTGATGGATTGAAACGAGGAGATGCACTTTCCCCATTACTTTTTAATCTAGCCTTAGAATATGCTCTTAGGCCTTAGGGTAATGCACGAGAGCATATATGGCTTGTCATTAAACGGTACAACACAGGTATTAGGAAATGCAGATGAATTAGACCTGTTAGGTAATAGTAAGGGCACTGTGGCGAGTGCTTAGGGAAATATAAGGACCAAAGATATATGAATAGAGTGTAAAGTTGAGGAGGTTACATAATGATGAGCTGCATACACTGTACTCTTCACCAGACGTTGTTAGGGTGATCAAATCTCGCAGATTACGGTGAGTGGGACATGCAGCGCGAATGGAAACCATTATAACCGCGTTCACGATTTTGACTGGCAAACCTAATAGTACTAGACCACTGGGAAGACCTAGACCACGTCGTCCATAGACGCAGATGCGAGGATAACATTAGGATGGACCTGAAAGAGATAGGATGTAATGAGTTGGACTGGATAGGGCTAGATCAGGATAGGGATCAATAGCATAAGTGCGGTGATGAACTTTCAAGTTCCTAATGCCATAGGTTTGTACTTGAGGGGCCTGAAAACCAATCGCTCCCAATGACAACGACCCTTCTTTCCCCCTTTGGTTGTCGATGACGGGGAAATCAAGGTTTGAATCTCGAACAGGTGTAATAAGTACTCAGGGTGGTTTTCCTCATTTGTTTTCCACTTTCCATCCACGCAAATGCAAAGTACACTATCTATCTATATATATATATATATATATATATATATATATATATATATATATTATATATAAAACCTCCCTCATCCCTAACACATAAGCGTAAATAGTAGTTAAGTTTGTGACCCAAACGGGTAGTAGGACGCGGTGCTAAATAATACATTTTTAAAATAATATGTTTATCATACAATGGAATAGGACTCAATGGTTATCTGACAGTCTTACTACCCATTTGGGCTGTACGCCATCTGAAAATTATTAAAGCTACTTTCATAAGCGGGCTACATACGATATGGTTTGATCAGGTGGTCAGGCCGATTTGGTAAGATCAAACACAATATCAGGTCGTGCGTAGGGATGTCACCTGACGTAAATTACCATTACATGTCAGGTGGCCGACCTATCAGACACCCTGACCACCACAAACAAATTATTTCGTAACTGATGAAATCAGACCGTATCTAGGTAATACCTGATAGGGTTAGGATGATTGTTGCTGTCGGGACGACAAATCAAATAGTCTGTAGCCCGTTTTATATTTATGAGCCTCTACACGATTAGTCAGACTGTCAGTATACGTCAGTATTTACAACGAGACCGTACACAGTCGGCCTTCGTGTCATTATTGTCCTCGGTCTCAGCTCCTGCAGGCTTCATGAAACAACGTGAATAATAAGAAAAAGGCGTGTTTCCAATGATAGCATAGGCGTCGAAACTGGGGAATGGGGGATCATGGTGCATTGCCCTCCTCCCCCCCATCTGTTCCTTTTAAGGAGGCAAGGGTATTTTTTTTAAAAAAGCATTTAAAATGTGCTTATGATTCTCGTGACGATAAACATGAATTAGACTTATCATGCAATCATACTAATTATTTTGTTATACCATCAATAGTATTTATTTCAAACTAATAAATTAAAAAAAAGTAACTCCATGGTGTCAGCTTGCAATCGGCCAATACCTACTAAGCGGCTGCCGCCTGTTTTACGAGTTACTGCCAACTCTTGCGGAGAGAGGATGTGTGTGGTCAGCACAACGATTCCTACAGCCATCACACCCGACTTTCTAGACCGGAACTGCTACTGCTTTATTCAAATAGCTTCTCATTTATCCTAACGAGGATGAGTCGGATCACTCCAATATTTTCGTCAGTACTACCCCAACACTTATCAGTCAGACTGTCAGTATGAATTATTATTATATCATTTATTTGAGTACGATTCACTTTGTTAGTGGGTTCAGGGTCACTTACATGAAATGTCAAAATTCATAATGATCTTGACATTGAAATTTTTCACTATTGTAATACTTTCTCTTGATATGTAAAAGTAAAGAATATATATTTTAAATTAAAATATATGATTTTATATCGATTATTTGGTTCGATTATTATTATTATTATTATTATTATTATTATTATTATTATTATTATTATTATTATTATTATTATTAGCACCGCGTCTTACTACCCGTTCGGGTTATACGCACTTACGCTAATGTGTAATGGTAAGGTGATTGTGAGATGAAATGAAGGACCTACAGTTTAACGTGGAATCCGAACCACGGTGGAGGCCTGCATTCCCCACATTCACAAGATGTCTTGTCAGAGTGAAGGAAGGTTTGGAATCAGATAAATCTGTGCCGGGACCAAGGATTGAACCCCGACCGCCAGCACAGAAGTCTGACACCTTACCCCTAGACCACCAGGTCACCGGTTCGATTATTAAGTAATCGTTAAAAAGGTAATCTATTAACTCTATTAATCGCAATTCTATTAATCGGTAAAGATAAACTATTAATATTATCACAATAATCGATTAATCTATTATAATCGCCCATCCCTACCAGAGGTGTATCGAAATAGAGCGGGGTTGAAACATAGTATTGGAGTATTGCCTCACTTGATTGAGTAAGCAGAGCTTAGTAAAACTGTAACCTGTATTATTCTCTCCTCTACTATATTTCAATAATTGAACAATAACACATAGGCTCTGCTACACACCCTCACATGGGAATATATATGCATTGATACCTGGCAAGTGAGTGCTCTATTGAGTGACGAGAACAATCAGGTAGAGTTTAAGCCATCTTTCCTTACCCCGGTACCATTTCACAACACGTCGCTGGCTGAATATGATTCAAACTTGTAATTGCTTTCATAATTCATATTAAACATTTACGAAGTGTTCAATTTATGAATAAATTATACTGAAGAAATATTGATACCTGAGTATTGAAACAATTTAAAGAGAAGTATCGATACAAGAATCGTTCAGGAAGAAAATTATAAATATTCCATAGTATAATACTTTCATTTACCAATAGAAAAATAAAGGCAGTTGTAAAAGTAAAATGAAAATATTTTATAAACCATCAGAAAAATAAAGGCAGTATTAGGATATAAATGAATATGTTTTATAAACAATCAGAAAAATGAATATATTTTATAAACAATTATTAAAAATTAAATGGTCAACTTTTCTTCGCGGCAAACGCTGATATAAAGCTGTTTGCTCAGCCTTGTTCTCAGAAGCGTATTTATGTCCGTACGTATATCCTTCTTTGGAGAACAAGTGCTCTGAAGTCTGAAGGAACTGACTTTGCTACAATGGAAAAGTACACCTGGACGATTTTAAATAAGTTGTGGAAGACTGATTTTATGTCATCCCAAACTTGGAGTAAATTTGCTTTCAATGGTGAAACAGGATTTTTTGAATAGAAGGATAGTTCATTATTGATGCAATACTTATTGTGCAATGTGCTCTAGAATGGAGAGAAGTGATTGGGTATCTTGGGCACTTCTTGATCCGATTCCAAACTCCCACTCCTCAAAGCTTTTGTTTCAATAAGCTTTTCTAGCTTTCTAATAGACCAACCACCCACTCCCCCCTTCTATAAGTTCAGGTTCCTAAACTGTGGATAACATAGCGTTGTCAATACTATGGGCGAGTCTAGTTCTATGTTTCCAAAGTTCCAGGACACCTCGCGAGCTAGGGCTGATTTACAAGTTTCTATGACTAGATTTTATGCTATGATGGCGTTCAGTTGCTGTGCACAGTAGAAAACCGTTGGAATAATTTTTGTAATAGCTATATATTTTTCACGAGAACACTCCTTAGTAATGAACTCCAGAGGTTGAAGCAGTTAAATGTTCCTTGGAATCTCTTTTTTTGAAGTTTTGAGGACAAATGGGCTTTTCGGCTTTCTTAATAGTATAGAGTTCACCAATTCTTGGAGTTCCAGGTATCTCTGCAACATTTAAAAAACAGAATTCCACCACTTCTTCACGTTAAGAACAATTTTTTTGATATCTCACTTTCCAATGCCAGTTTTCCTCTGATTGTTTCAGATCTTCTCACTTATGATAACACTGCAATGATCGGCGCTATTAAACTATTTGAAAATACTGCTTCTGCGACTAGGTTGAGAGTGTAGGCAAAGCAAGGAATATGTTTGCTCTTTCGCAGACTTTAATTTAAGTTTATGGTAGAGACAATATTCATCCGTACCCACATTTGCGTAGAGATAGAGTGGAAAGCCATTTTGTAAAAGCCTCAGAACCCCCTACTAAAATTTGAACTCCAATCTCCCTGTCATTGGCAGTCTAATTTAACACGAAAGTGTTGCCTTATACCATGCAGCCGGGGTTCAATCCTCGGTCCCGGCACAGATTTATCTGAGTGCCAAACCCTTCCTTCACCTCTGTCAAGACATCTTGTGAATGTGTGGAATGCCAGGCCTCCACCGTGGTTCGGATTCCACGTTAAACTGTAGATCCTCCATTTCATCTCACAATCACCCTACCATTACACATTAGCGTAAGTGCGTATAACCCGAACGGGTAGTAAGACGTGGTGCTAATAATAACAATAATAATAATAATAATAATAATTATTATTATTATTATTATTATTATTATTATTATTATTACTACTATACCATGCAACTACCGAAACAAGTGTACAGAGATTCTGCTAAGGTCAACCACCTATTTTGTAAACAATGAACTCAAACGAGTTTCATAAAAATAAAATGTAAACTGTTTGTTCAACAATGTCATAGATGTTAATAATCGTGACTCCACTCAATTCAACGTACAACGAATATATTTATGAATTGTTTATCCTGGTCTTAACAAATTCACTCGAAAGTTTCTATTGTAAGGGGGAAATTTACCTTAAAATAATGTACTATGACACTAAGAAAGTTCATCTACATCGTCTCAATTCAAATGTCACATGTTACTAAAAAGTTACTTTCTTACTGCTTAAAAAACTTTTTGCATATAAATTCCGCAAAGGTTCGTACTTTTCATCGAGCTGGATTTTATAGGTATTCTCTAATGGGACTTTATATATTCTAAAGCTGTTTCCTTTAGCATCATTTGGAAAGTTTGGCCGCTGCCTTATTGAAATTACAGGTTGTCTTTAAAAATAAAATACAAAATTGAATTTTGTAGTTAAAGCGTGTTGTTCCGGCCTTTTTGTAGTATGTAAATTCATTGCAATTAACAAATATACTGAGGTACAGTTGCTCCACCGTATCATTGATTCAATATCCTGGTTTACCACTGCCCAATTTTATTTCTAATTAAAGGAAAAAATATGTTATAAGTCACAATGCCTACACCATCACCTCACTTCATCTCTTCATCGTGGGCATAGTGCTATTATATCACCATCATAATTATTATCATCATCATCATCATCATCATCATGAACATCAGTGATCATCGCAACAAAAAGAATGGAATATAAAATAGTAAGTACACTGTAGTGTAAAGTACACATTATTACTTTATTACTCTAAATAATTTATCAATTAAACGTTACCGTATTTATGTATGTTACATGAATATCACTTTACATAATATTTCGATATTATCCAAGATTTCACATTATAAGCAATAAACTTTTGAGTTCCTAATGCCATTGATTAAGTAAGCATCTGGTTAATATAGATAAAACTGTTTTCAAACAATGGGTCCTTTTTAATAGTGGACATACACTTTTTACTAACGAACATCTTTTTTTTTATTATTCCGGAAGTTGTACGTTATCAAAAGATTTCACTTTATTTTTAAAGCATGTTGGCTATTTCTGTTTTACACGATGTATATTTTCTATTACGAACAAGTTAGGTTACCGTGTTTCTAAAACTAACATTTTAATTAAACAAAATGTTAATTCAGAAGTTTCATTCAAAATATTCACACATACCTAGAGGTAGGTATAGAAAAACATGTCAATGAATTGATTTCAATCACAAGTTCCAGTGATGCATTTCCCTCATGACAGACGAATTTATTTGGCTTAACGTGTTCGCTTTTCGGTGGCGCTATTTCCCCTGACGGGGAAGAAAATGTGTTGTAAATTCTAAATGGTTGATTTCCCCTAACAATCGGTACACACCGAAGGGGTGAGTGAGTGAGTGAGATGGAAGGGATTTGCTGTGAAGGGAGGGGGTTAGGGGTTGTTTTTGGTCGGCTTGTTTGATCGTTTTAGTGAAAACGACCATGTGAGAGCAGCCATCTGTACACTGCACCTATGTCCTTCTCCCCCTACCCCATTTCTCTCTCCAGTTGACCTCGTACAACCGGTAACCATGCCTGAAACCTATCGGGACCCGACATTACCACGATAGAGGACCATTACTGTTAACAAACGATCTAGAATGTTTCATCACCTCTAGACACTTTAAACATGATACTACATTTAGCACCTGAGATCTCCTGATTACATTAGCCTATGATACACTTATTTCATTGCTCCGCGTCTTACTACCCATCCATAAAAATTCTCTTCAGACACCCGAAAGGATTGAAACCCTGACCCTCTCACCACTGAAAAACCAGACAAGGCCTTCGTACTCGTGCCCGTCATTGCGGGTTATTTACCTCAACATCTTATCTTGCATCCCCCTCTCTCCAACTGGGATACAAACATGTACCTCCCCTTAAGATACTCAAGAAGTGTAGGCCATCGCTTACATTAGTCGATTATTGTTTTCTTTCATCCCTTCTTTAACAAAATCTGAGTTATTATCGCTTGGAGCCAAGCTAGAACGGAATTTAAATCTCTTGCACTTTGGTCTTTTTCACGTCGTGCGTTGTATACTAACAAATACCTCAACCATGAACAAGATTGTTGAGATGTTTAGTCGCAGACTAAGAAAGGGCTTTGGTTCAAATGCTGGAGGTGTCAAATATGTTTACCAAAGTTTGGTTGGAAGGGGATGCTAGAAAATACTAGTGTTTTTGAAGTTGTTTTATTTTTTGCCAAATTATTATTAGCACCACGTTTTACTTCCCGTTTGGAAATGTTTATGTACTAATTACGCTAATGGTTTTAGGGATAGGGAAGGTTTTATTTATAACAAGGGTACCCACATTTGCGTGCAGGGTGAGTGTAAAAACATTTAGGGATACAGCCCTCAATACGCCCGACCGAGATTCGAAAACCAAATATTGATTCAATAAAATTATAGTTTAGTTTCTTCAGTTCTTGAACATCTGTCATGAGCATAGCGACATTATTTAAGAAACTTTTTAAATGAATTGAAAAAGTGATTAATTTCCAGAACACCTTTGACAAATATTCAAGAACTGTTAAAGACACCATGTGAAGAAAATTCAACTCAAGGTTTCTACTCGTGCGATATTTTATTTATTTTGTAAAAAAAAAGTTTGCTACAAAAACTGCACAAATACCACCCTTTTCTCACGTCCTCTAAATGATCAAATCAGACATTTTATTACTAATGATGCCATCATTCGTGTTACTCATATCAATGAATACGTGGGCTGTGTCGACTTCGCTGGTCTTGGATTCCGGTGACAAGAAGGTGGAAGCTTGAATCATGACCATATTACTGAGGATGTATTTAACAAAAAAGAGTTAAACACTCTCCTTCCCTTTCACCGCAAGTATAAATATCTAGATAGAATAGTGGTCTCAAACTCACAGCCCGTCACCAACTATTTCGCTGCCTACATAAAAGATTACAAAATAAAAATAAATTACCCTTTTTTTTCAAGTATATTGTAATATAGTAAATATAATATAAACATAGTAATGCTTTGTAAAGCCATTGTCTTTATAATTAACAAGTTTATTTACGAATGGAGGACCAGTATTAAGCCTACCTGTTTTTGCCCCAAAATAATTTTTAAAAAAGTCCAGGTATCTTTCCCTGACGGACTGTCTTTAAATCCAAGAAGATTTCAACAGGTGGGGGAGAATGTTTCAAAGTCATGAAAATATTTTAAATACATTCAAGTCTCCATTTTCATATAGTGCTGACAAACGCACATGGATCAGGTAAAATCTCTTGAAAGGAATAGGTTAAGTGACATTCACTTATGCTCACCTTTAAAGTAGCATGTCCAAATATAAAAAAGATATCAAAAACAAGCACAAATTTCTGGTCAGAAAATGCAATATTTCCGTTGGTAAATTTTTTGATTCTTTTAAAAATGTATGTGAAAATATATTGTTATATAAAAACGATGGTTTTCAGAGATACAATATGATAGAAATAAAAGTAAATGAAGTGTTTGTTTTAACTATTTACGGATAACTAGGAATAATATCCTATTCTAGATCAAAGCCGTTGGTGTAGTTTTGTAAATTAGATATTTATTGGTAAGAAATTCATGCGGCCCCCTAATTTCCTTCAAAACTTGAAGTGAGGCAGCTTGAACAGCTGCAGGGCTATCCAAAGTGTGCGTGTGGGAGAAGAAGGGGACAAATGTGCACTTTCCAATGTCATGGCACCAATTCTTACCGAAAACCACGTCCCACGTGCATAACAGATAATGTGTATTGTTTACTTTTTATATCGAGTCATGTCTTACTACTCGCCCTGACTGTCCGCATTAAATTAAACTAATGGTAAAGGGGGATAGTTTAATTCAGATTAACTGTATCCATATTTGCGTAAAGAAAGAGTGAGAAACAATTAGGTAATATCACCCCCCGTAAATTGATCGGTCTTCAAATCCTAACCTTTCTGTCACGGTAAACAATACTAGATGAGCTTGAGTTTAGTCCATGTGTTCACCGATGCGAGTGTATATTGTTCAATATCCAATGATTTTATGAACCCATTTTTTTAATGCTGATTGTTTGGAGCTGGGCGTAATGTAGTATGCTAACGGAAGTCAAAATAATATCTTTTTTATGTATATAATCTAAAAATTAATTTAAATAAATCAAACAACCACATAAGTTAAGGTGCTTAATTTTGTTTATAGAAAGTGGTACTACCCTGAAATTCTACTGCCCCTGGACTCCTCTGAGTGGCTTACGGATGGTTAGTAAGATGAGTAATCCAGTAAAAAAAAGCACTTTGTTAGGCACCTATTAAGGCACTAATCATAAAAAAAAATACCTATGACTAATCTGCATTGTAAAGTGACGCAACCTTGTTACGATACTAAATGTATGCCAGGAGTAACCATGGAAGGAGGGGAGGGGGAGGGCGGCCAATGGAGAGTGCGCGCGCAATCAATTCATCACAAGGATTCACCCCCTCATCCCCCTCCCCCTTCCTTACCACTTCGGCAAACCGTCCCGTCATCCCCTCCGGCTAGCTTCCTGAAACCTGTCAGTGTCGCTCGTAGCGGCAATACCCAGGAAACTACACCCACAAACAAAACAAGGAAGCCACGGGCCTACTCCCGTTTGCATAATCACACATCCACACACATACGCGCACATACATACATACATCCATGCATCCTACGCAGGTATATATAGCTCTTCACAAAAGCAGGATATCCTAGCGTTTGAGATTTGCATAAGCTGCTCTGCATATGCTCGATTTCCTGAATTGTGAAATACCATGCAAAGCACTCAGCAGCAAAAAGCTTTGCTCTTTATAACATGGATAGATAAAAAGTGGGGGAGAAGGCCGGGTTTGCCAGAAAAAATTATTTCCTTCTGCCTTCTTCGCTTAACACACTCGCCGGAAAAAGGGGTCGGGGGGGGGGGGCGCGAGGCTATGTATAGCAATTAATCCAAACCACCTTTCTTATATTTTTTAACCCTCTGTTGCCGGTATTGGCTCCTATAAAAAACAAATCCATCTTAACGGTCCGTTTCAACACCAACGGACCGTTTTCAATTTATCTTGAAAGTTTGTTATTTGTAGTGAAATGAGTTAAATTGACTACGCGGAAGTGTCTTTCAGAGGTAAAATAACACATATTTCAAATTAAACTGTTAAAAGTATATAAAATAGCCAGAATTTTGCTTCACAAGAAAATATTTCATATCAATAATATATTATTATATAAAATACTGCGAGTATACATTTTAATGTTTCTTTATAAACAATACTGTACTAATGACACTGATGTGTATTGTCAGTTTTTTTTAATCTGTTTGAAAAAACTTTTGTCCTTATTTAGTGTGTAAGGGGGATTCACTTTGTATTTATATTCAATAAACAGTTGATGATACAGTCCAATTTTTATAGGAAGGGCCTTCTGTATCTGAGAGTTATAGAAGATAATATATATATAAACTTTCACGTATTAATACGTAAAGTCATGTGTGCTGTCGCTTTTATAGATATAATCAATGGTTCTAATATAACATTAATAAATTAATTAAATTACAATCAGTGTTAACTATTTTTTTCTATAAGGACTTTTTCATAAAAATTGGACAGTATCTTAAGAAATATTAAATAAAACTATTATTGTTTTTATTGATACTAACTGGTCGACCAATTCTACTTCTTTCATTTGATTTTTTCACGTAATAATAGGTCAAAATATGTGATCTACAGCTGTCCTTTTTGATAATAATAACACCCATGATTAATTACATTTTAAGTACACCATGTTAATAATCGTCATGTTATTATCGTTAGCACAGTACTAACATTTCAATACATAACATTAACATAAACATGTTGATATAAAAACCATCCTGTTTCCGATGATATAGGATTGTCCTCGGTGGTCTTGGTATTAAAGTGCTCGCCTCAAGACCCAACGTTCCTGAGTTCAAACCCAGTTGTTGTCGACGGAATTTTTTCTGTATCGATAAGAATATGTAGCAAAACTTCCTTCGGAAAGGACTGTTGGTCCCATTTCAATTGTGGCACGTAAAAGAACCCTAGGAAGTTATGTGAAAATACCTTTCCCAGCAAAATTGACTTATTCTTTTGCTCTCGTTTATATAAAGTCTCGTTTGTTAATATGGTCAGTTGGTTTAGAACGTACACGTTAAATGCTTTAAATAACAATGATATTGTGGAAAGGAGAGGGTAATTTAGTACTGGAAATAGGGTTAAGTCAAAAATGTATTCTAGAGGGGTTTTCTACCTGCGGTATCTCATGATGAGATATCCCAACAGAAAAAGTAATATTTTTTTTCTTTGTAAAATTGAAATTTATATAATTAAAAAAATTAAACATAAATAGCATTGTAGATGTTACAAATTCAATGATAAAGTAATAAATTTTAGCCTAGGCATTGATTAGGAAAACAAAAAGTATAAATTAATAATACTTTGGGGAGGAATTCCTTCTGCCCAGGGTTCTCCTGTTTCCTTTTTCACGAAATGAGCTAAGTTTCGTACTAAACTTGTACAATTAGGCCCTAAGTAGCCAGTATCTGTGTTTCTGGTAGCTACTAAGTAGCCAATGATCTCACACATCTATCATATACCTTTCCCTAAACTACAAGGTATGGGTGACCGACCACCTGAAAACACGTTTCAGAGGCCGAATGGTCTAAAAAGGCGTCACTCCTCTGGTTAGGTTGGACTGGTGATGATGGGCAGATTGTGGTGTAGATCCCACCTGGATATAAGGAGGGGGGTTTTTCATAGATAATTACACAGTCTTATTCCACGCAAATGCGGGAATATCACATCTAAAATGCGTCCTTCCTCAGCACCACCCCATTAGAGTAATTATCACATCAGCGTATAGCCTAAACAAGTATTAAGACTAGGGGATATAAAAATTAACTTGAACAGATCAGTGGTAGAGAATTAGCGCACCAATCCAAAGGTCTCAGATTCAAACCTAGTGTTCAAATTTAGTTTTTCAGCTACATTTAAAAAACAATTATGCTTATGATAGTTTAGTGATTTTTTTTTAACTAGGTGGCCCTTGTATTGGTTTGCCTTAAAATTCTCACTATAAATTTTTTAATATTGATATTTCCACCGCTTACTAAAGTAGGCCTACTATCCATCCAGGTAATCCATATTCCAACTCCCCCTAATTAGATAGGACTGAGGTAGGTATAATTTTTGCCCAAATTTGCGTCGAATAAGAATGTAAAATAATTTTAAAAACCATGCTTAGTACGCTCAGTCAGGATTCGAACCCTTTATCCCCGTCACCAGTAAGTTTTACTAGATGTGTCTTACATTTATTAAGCCTACACACAGATGCGGGTAAGTTTTTTAATATATTGTAAGCCTTCTATTTATCTCTCTAGAAGTATACTTTAATTTAATAATTGTATTAAAATCAAGATTAGTGTTCAGTTAAGTCACTGCTTACAAATTAATTTATAGTAAAAAAATGATTACAATAATTGCTTTTAAACCTCAAAAAACCAACTCTAGTCATTTTTACCCTAGAAAATACAGATTGAATACTTGTTCAGCGTTAGGGTGTGAGAGTTAACCTACCCAATATAAAATTACTATGTATGCAAAAATTATCAACACCCCCTTTCATTATAATAGTTCAATAAATTAATCAAATTGTGTTTGTAGTAGTTATAATAAAGCTATATAAGCCATTTAAAAAATAATGTGTCATACAGCTCCCTGGCTAATGCAAACCAGATACAAATGAACTGTTCCATCTTTGCCTATCTATTTTAAATTAAATTAAACATGTTGAATAGCGTTAGTATGTGATAGTTCAGTATTTACGCCAAAGTTGAATGGAGTTTTGTAATTATATAATGGAGTAACCAAAGGCATAATTACGTTGAATTATTAAATATGCCTTTCCCTCCTAAAATGTGTTTTAATTAGCTCGTCTGTTAGAGCTCGCTTCAAGAGGGTCGTTTATCTTTATTTTTATTTTTTTTAAGTAGAAATTTCATTTAGTATGACATTCAAATTTAGGGGCTCAAAGGTAAAGTAGGTTAAGCCCATAATTTTGAAAAATCTTTATGTTGTGCTAATACTATTTTTATCGCTATATGCCAGGGTGAAAATTAAATATTTTCTTTTTTCTATCGGCGATTTTAATAGTATGTAATATATTTATATATATATTATATATATATATATATATATATATATATATATATATGCCTGCATTCCTTGAGATTGTAATAGTAAGTGGTTCATCTCTATTCTGCATTCCTGGAGAGTGTAATATTATGTGATTCATATCAATTTTTGCAATCCAGGTGATTGTCGTATCATTTGATTCATCTCCACTTCTGCATTCCTAGAGATTGCAATATTATGTGATTAATTTCCATTTATACACATCAGTTGTTTGTAATATTATGTGATTTACCTCCATGTTTGCATTCTTGGAGATCGTAATATTATGTGATTCTTCTTCATTTCTGCACTCTTGGTAATTATATGAGATTAATCTCAATTTTTGTGCTCTTGGTGGTTGTAATATTATGTTATTCATCTTCCTATTGGCACTCCTAGGGATTGTCCTTCCATCCGGATATCAAATTCCTAATCATAAGATTGGTTATTTAATTGATACAGTGGATATTATATTTAAGGTTGTGAAGCGTGGTGCACCTTTTAGAACAAAGTATTGATAAATATATTTGGAAACAAGATGGCTGAAATAACCCGGATAATGTAGAACTTTGCATAGGAAAGAACTTTATGATTTGTATGTATCTTTAAGCATATTACAGATATTCAAAGAACACAGACTGAGGTGGGGTGGTCATATGGCGCGTATGGACGATGACAGATTTGTACACAAAATGTTAGTAGGGAAACCCGAAGAAAATAAATCTCTTAGTACAGCGCTTTTCAAACTGTTGTCCTCGTAATTCTTAGGCTACATCATAATATTATCTTAAGCTCCATTGGGCAATCTTATAATATTCTTTATTTGTTTTCCACAATATAAAATAACATGAGTAACTAGGGTTGCAATTTTTTTTTTTTTTTTTTCAAATTTGGGTAAAGGGAATTTGCCAATGGTGTAGCGGCAATATTTTGTATGTCAATGTAATCTATATAGTCATAAAAAATGTATATTTACGTTCGAACCATATTTTCTATAATTCTGTATTTATTTGTTTCAAGTATATTCAAAATAAAATTATTCTGTTCAAATTGATAAAATTTGTAATTCGTTTGTAGTAAAAACTTTGTTGTTATGTACAAAAACTACAAAAACAACAATAACAACAAGAGTAAAAACTCCAAACTCCCACAAGCATCGCATAAAACTCTATGAAGTGTAAAAACTATGTGTGGAATGCGGGCAGCGTCCACGCCATGCCTTTTATTTGGTTTTTAAGAGCAACTGTTTCGCTAAAAGAGAGAATTAACGAGTTTGCATATGGGGGAATGTGTTTTATTTATACTTTGAAAACAAGGACGAAATACTGGGTTACATTGTTGGCAAATTTACAAGTCGTTTCATAAAGCGTGGTGTAGGCTAGCTGGATAGCACAGCTCTACTTGCGGTCAGTAAAAATATTAAGGGGGCTTTTAGAAGCTTTGCCTCAGCACAATCCGCACAAAATTGAATTATTTTATTTTCAAGCGTTTTTTAAAATATAATTTCCCTATTTGCTTAATTTATATACGTTAAAAATTTTAGGAATTAACTAAATACATATATTTTTGTTTCAATATCAGTTTTAATTAAAAACACTAACTCTCAAAGAGACCATTAAAATTAAACTGTGGGTTTAAATAATTTTTAATTATCACTTCTTAACGGGCATGTAAATTTAAAAAAATTCCAATATCACCCTTAAATCAAGCTTCCCGGTTTGGTATCACGTCTAGACTAACAATGATTTATTTTATCAAAAATGTATGTGATAAATAAATTGTTATAAGATTGAATAAATTATTAGATTGCTATATAAGTTCATATATATATATATATAAGTTCATATATATATATTATATATATATATATATATATATATATATATATATATGAACTTATATAGCAATCTAATATATATTTTTACACAAGTGTGTGTGTGTGTGTGTATTACAAATATATCGAGAGATGGATAGACATGTGGATAATAATATATATATTATATATATATTTGTGTATATATATATATTTGTATGTATTGATGGATTATGGATGAATGTGTAGGAGGATAAATGGCTGGAGGGATATATGAATATATACAGGTTGGCTATGAAATAAGGAACAAGTACGTGTATTAAAGTATTTAATGTAAGTGTACTTGAGTAAGTACGGGCCATGCATTCATTTGGTGATTGGAGCAACCAGCTTATATTTCATGCGTATATTTAGTGATTTGAGCAGCTTTCTACTAGTGGCACTGTTACACAGTAGTAGAGAAAATGGCGGAAAGTAGACTGCCTGTAGACAAGTGAATGAAGTGCAGTGTGTACATGACTAAAAAGGCATCCGATGCTAGGCATCAAATTACAGAGATAAATGCCCCCACACTCACTCCCCACGGGACCAAAAGAGCAAAAAATCACTCATATAAACAAGTTTTTCGATTATACTGAAAGTGTTCTTGATCCGAAGAAGTCGGGTTTCCCTAAAACGGTTCGTACAGAACATAATAAAAGACGTGTGACGTTACAAGTTGTGCTAAGGATTTTTATCAAACAATAAAACTCCGTTGACCCCGGATGTATTTGAACCCACGAACATCGTATTCTGAAGCAAACAATTTACCCTAAGATTTTGACAAAGATCTAACTTGGGTAGGTAATAGTGTTTGAACCAGCCGTATCATCGTGGTGTGGTTTTCTATATTATACATTATATAACAATTGAATTGAGACCAATTAAATCATTTTAACATTTTTAATACAAAAAAATAATGAAAAATAACTACTCAAAAATGGAATATATACACAGCTTCACTTTTGTTAAGTATATAATAAGAAAGCTATGCTTCAATATGTGTTTTTGTTTCGAGCGCTTTTTGTGTATAATTTCCCAGCTATTCGGTTGTGAAATTTGTTAAAGTTAAGGGACAAAATATATAACATATTGCTTCAGTAAAAACGTAGAGTTTAATTTTCTTCACATGGTGATATTAACAGTTTTTGAATATCTGCGGTGAGATTAGCAGTGTTCGCTGACATACTTTTTAAATGAATAGAAAAAGTGGTTTTCAAATTATAGAATACACTTGACCGATATTCAAGTAATGTTGAGATCAACATAAGAAGAAAATTAAACACCTATTCTTCTAATGGATAAATATTTGTATTTATTTTGGCCATAAAATGTTTTGCTATGAAACCTGCCAAATATTGACCTTTTCCTGTTTCCCTACACTCCTAAACATTGTGAGAATTGAGTCACAAATTATAATTTTCTAGATTTTGATTCCTCTTTGTTAACTGCGACTACAATCATCTCTATTCTGTGCAGAATAATGGAAAAGCTATTAGATAGAATATCATGTTCAAAATTATGTTAAAACTCTCCTAGTGTGTTTCTTTGCTTTATTACAGCTTCCCCACACCGTTTTTTTTTTAAATCAAGTAATTTTTTTTAAACGTGATTTATTTGAAAATTTAATCCTTTTTTTCTTCTTAGCTCCACGTTTTATTATCCATTCGGATTGTACGCCTGTGTACTAATTACTCTAATATGTTGGGGATTAGAAACGTTGATTTAGATTAGAAGAATTATATCCACATTTGCGTGGAGAGAGTGAAAATCCATTTAGGAAAGTTATTGCGAAAGTAATGACTTATACCATGCTGCCACTGAAGGGGGTAATTATATTAAACTTAATAACTCTACAAATGTTAACATAAATCTTTTTACTAGGATGATTTGAGTAAAATTATTTTAAAATTACATTCATACCATATCAAGACGTATCTCTGTTTTTTCTTTATGCGTGATGTAGGGAAATGTGTAGTACCTTCTGACACTGAGCAAACATGTGTGGCAAACATTTAATCTAGCCCTAATCTACTTCTTATATCGTGTGTGTAGTGTGTGTGTGTGTGTGTGTGTGTGTGTGTGTGTGTGTGTGTGTGGTGGACTATATGCCGGACACACCCAATAATTACCATATTGGAAGCAGCAAGTAAATGCGTGTCCTCTACACAGAAGCAATATGGCGCCTGTTTTGTGTGTGCTTTAACCCCCCTCTCCCCTCCTCTTTACCACAACTCTTTATGTTGTTGTTCATTTTTTTTACCCACTTTCATAGTCGTTAAAACCTCTCTGTAGAGTAAAACAAAATTTTGTGGGGGGAGATATAAATTTACAAACATTCGCAATGTAAAATATTATGCATTATTTTTCTTGACAAAGTTGCGTGCAGACTTGTCTTCCCCGGTGAATTATATACAGATTACATACATTACATTAATTACATACAGATTGTACTCACCCAAAAGTAATTTTAAAAAAATAGCTCGACCCACGTCCGTGGTCACTTGGTCTAAGGCAGTTATATATATATAACTATTTTTTAACCTAACACCCACTGTTAAGAGTTAGCTGCTGGCTCACCTTCTATCAAAGTTAAATGTGATGAGAATTCTGAGATCGGCAATAATAACAAAATTATTGTTATTTTATACATTCGTATTTAATTATTTCAAACTAAATCATTATTATATATTCTATGTAAAAGTATAAGTAATTTTTATTGGTATAACTTATAATCCTTATGAAGATAACTCACATTAAAACATAACTTATCTGTAAAAATTAGTAATTACACGTACTGACAATATATTAGAGAATAAATATTAAAATAAATGTTAAAACCTTTTGTTTAATATGGTGTTGTCTGTTATTATTAACAAAAAATTATTGCTGTAATATTCATGAAAATTTAAACGCCTCTTCCTTTTGACTCCTTACAATTTACCGCTCTCTTGAAAAAACTAAAAATTACCACCCCCCCCCCCCCCCCCTCTCCTGCGGTGGTAGTTCCGTGCGGGATGAGAAGCACTGGTCTAAGGCCTCGAGCTCGTAAATCATTGAGGATAACCTGTGAAGGATATGTCGATGTTATAGTCTCGAACTGTTGCACTGGAGACTGTTTACACATGTGATTTATCCTGAGGACTTCTTTATCCATACTCCATGCTGAGTCGAGTACATTTTCTGTTTTAAAAAAACAAGCTATTTACTAAAAATTAGGGTGAGGTTAACTATCGTTAATGTTGATAGTCACAGCCGTAGCCGAATAGTCATAAGGTGTTAAACTCTCAAACTCATACTCCATTTGATAGATATTTACGGGGCGATCGGGTTTGGAATACCGGAGGGGGTTTTAAAATTTAATTTTCATATAGTTTTTGAGAGCCGAACAGCTGAATAAAACAAACCTCCTTATCCTAAGCCCTTAAAGTACGTAGTTAAAAACTCTTTGCCTGAAAGCAAATTAAAAATATATATATATATAATGTCGATACTTTGTTGTACTTATTATCAAAGACTTGAAATAAGCGAATGTAATGAGTTCTTGGAAAACCATAATATTACAAACCAATCTCCAAATATACCTTCCCAGGAACAAATCCCGACCTCTGGGATCGTAGACAAACAAATAACAGTGCCAACAGTACGTAAGCACCTTAACACGAAATATTTAAGTATCTAGTTGTATATTGATATGTTATCAATATTAATTTATTTATTAATTTAAAACATTCCGTTTTAAATGTTCTCAATCCTGTAGCTATTAAAACCTTATTGAGTGATCGACCTGGCTTAGAAGTGTTAAACAAGTTTTATTGGAATAAAAATAATAAAGCAGGAATTCAGCATTCAAAAAATGGCTTTAAAAAATTATATTTATAAATGAATCATAACTTAGCTATGTTTATTTATAATCTCTGTAGGCCTGTTCATAGCAATCATATTTTAACTTTCGTCCACAACATTAAATAACGCAAGTTATTCACAATCGAATATAGTGAAACGACTTTGATCGCATATATAAAATTAATAGAACTTAGTCAATATTGAAAAAAGTTAATTTTACACATATGAGTACAAAACTGTCAAATTTGTCATTATTTACCAAATGTGACACAACTAAATCAAATGACTTGACGTATGAAAGTATGAAAATAAATATATCAACATTTTGACTGTTGTATAATTTTTATCCAATGTGGTCTAACTATATTTTAATTTGGTATCCATTATGCTAATATTAACATGGCTTTGTAGTCTATTTTATAGTTTTTAATGGATTCATAACATCATTAATAATTATATTTGTACAAAGACTATTAAATTGATATCATGACTGGTGTATACATTTAATAAAATACTACAGTTCGTGTAACTAAAGTGATTAATCATTACTTCGCATTACATGACTTTGTTAATGGAATCTTTGACAAGCATTTATTGACTAAAATTAATTTTCCTTGAATATCTGTAGCACTTTAAGTGCTCAATTATATCAATGCTTTGACAAAATGTGTACCCGTATTTCTAAAAAGAGACGTAAGAAGTAATATATATCACATTCATGACTGAGAGACACAAATAGTAAGTTTGATTTACTTTTTTATAGAGGTGTATTATTAAATGTGTTATATATTTTGATTTATATTTCCAATAAGTATTTTTAGGGGAAAGAATTGTCGTATAAATTTGTTTATTTAAGGAACTATATTTTGTATTTGTACATTTATAACAAGGTTCCTTAATTACTTTTAATAAGTGGTAAGGAATATAAGAGTAGTTTAAATAAATTTCACCAACTTTAGCGAGAAGAGAGAATGTAATAACATCATTATAATTTGGAAAGCCCTCTTAAGTAAACCCAGATGGGATTCGAACCTTAACCTTAACACTAGCGTTTGAGAGTTTGTAATTAAAGATTATATGACCATTAAAGTGGTTGAGGCATGGAACTTATAATCGTCGAATACAAGATTATATCACTTGGGTTCATAGAAACCTTTTTTAACCTTGGACATCACACTTTCTCTTACGTACCCTATAAACGTAAATATGTAAAAATCCCGGATGGGTATTAAGATGCAATGAACCAAAAAAAGTTAATATATATTATGCTTATATATTTTCACTAAATTGATGTGTAATTTAATATTTATTACCAATAAATCTGAACATTAATCGACTTCAAATCACTACACAATTGTTTAAAAAAAAGAGAATTTTGGCTCGAAGCAAAACAAATGGATGGCGCACATCTTTTTTCTATACATACTTATACGATTTGTTTGGTGTCACCATACAGGATATGGTATACTATTGTTTTCTAAAAGTGTTAAAATTCTTACTATTGTAAAAAAATTAATTATAAGTGTAATATTTGCAGTTGAAGTGAAGTTGAAGGCACATAGTACAACGAACTTAACCCATTCAGTATCGAGTCTTCCTATTCAGCAAAGGGTTCCAGGTTTGAACATCGCAAAGGTCATCATTAAACTCGGTGCTGTGGGGCATGGTTGGTTGTTAGGGTACAGACAAATAAGAAACAGACTCTCAACCTTACGGGAGTTTTACCTTGCTCCTTTTGACAGCTTGAGTCCCTCAACACTAGACTTCGCTAGTGTCACTGCTGGGTGATGATACGACTAACAGCAGCGATCCTAGTGTTGAAGACTCAAGCAGCCAAAAAGAGTGCAACCATTTTTACCCGGAGGTTGGGTGTCTGGTATATTATTTGTCTGTGTGCTAGAGTAAGCAGAGTTGGTTGAACCTGTCCCTCTGAATTGTTCTCAACACTCAGTATAAAATTCATTAGCAAGGCAATTATCAGCGAACATACATTTCTTTAAGAGGTATATAAAGCAGGAGGGGTGAGGCCTTAAAAATATCACATGTACATTTTAATCGCGCTCTATTTACCCTGGTAGTACTCCCTGACACGCCACTGCTCTCCCTCTCTCACAAAGTGATGAATTGACGACCCTAAGACTGTATGTTATGTCAGTTTCAGAACAAAACTTAGTTTGTAAATCATGTTCTGATATAATCAACCAGTTCAGAAAGTGCACGTTTAATACTCCTGAGGAATTAAAAAAAAAATAACGTACATGATTGTAAAAGTTCAGAGAAATAACCTAGACGTTTTCGTCCAGTCATGATAGAAATGTTGTCACATATGTAAACTACGGCTAGAGAAGCACCAACGTGACACGTGGTATCTGTAATAGCAACATTCTGCTATTTTTACAACTACTGCGTGAAATATATAAATATCTCAACGCGTTGTTTTCAACAGGGCATGACAAGTAACGTGCTTATTCCGCCACAGGGCAAGTGCATCACACGCCTGGAGGTTCCACCAGAATTTGACTCTGTGCTCAACAGACAACAGCAGTGAAGTTTGGACGTAGTGTCTTGTTATTCTATCATGTTATGCTAGTTTTTACGTTGGTTTAAAAATATTGGCACCACTCGAAGTATTTATTTGAAGTTATGTGCTACTTTATAAAATGTTAACGCAAAATAAATTAGTGACAATGATGCAAATAAGAAATAATAAGAGGATGTGTCGAAAATAGAGTTCACTGACTTAATTAAATAATAAACAAAAAATTATAAAAACAAACAAAAAAGGACTATGAATATTATACGAATTTGGAGACATATATTGTAAAAGGGGGGAGGGAATGATTTTTTTTAGAAATTAGGTATCAAGAACAATGAACAAAGAATAATTTAAAATTCATACAAAAATCAGAATGCAGTAGCTGCAATTAAGGTTCATAAAGTGTAAGCTAAAATAAGAAATAGCTCTTGACAAGGATGTAACCCATCCATCCCCTACGGTCTTTAATGCTTATACAGGTTGTTTCTAGCTCTCTGCCCAAACTTTAACCACAGCATCTTTGGGCAGAAAGAAAGAGAAAAACTTTGTAAAATGTTGTTCGGAAAAAAATCATCTTGTATTATTAAAACGTAATTGAAGCTAGGCGCTACAACGCTGGAAGTCCGCAGCTTTAAGTACGCACATGTACAACAAGTTACATATAATTAGGCGGACAGATGTCCTTGTGTGCGAGCAACTTTTTGTAGGGTCGAAAGTAACCGACGGACTATATGTATGCATTGTGACAGCGGAGGGAGTTTTGAACAGCTGATGTGATGTGCCCGCCTAATGACATGAAACTTGTTGTACACGTACGTACGTACGTACAGATGCGTACTCCCAGTTTTGTTGCGTTTAACTTCAACTTTCATTTAGTAACAAAAGATGACGTTCCCAGACCTATTTTTAGTAGAATTTTCTGTTTATTTCCGACCACAAATGTTGCGGTTTAAATTTGAGTGGAGATTTTAAAAACACCCTGTATGTAACAAGTGTTATTGGAGTTAAAATAATATAGATATGGAATTAGAGTAGTAGGAAAAATTATTAACACGCTTTGATTTGCTGATGATATTTCTGTCTGTGCATACAGTGAAGAATATCTTCAAGAAATTTTGAGAATAAAGTATGAAATACTTGAAAATCTATTATTAATAGAAATCAACCAAAAGAATACGAAATTCATTATATGCAATAAACAAGATATGAGGAATATATTATGATATAACTAGAAGTAAAGTTACAACATGAAATAAACTGTTTCTCTCAAAGAAATGAGATAACTGAAGTAATAAAGACATAGTGTAATAGTGTATGCAAATAGAACCTTTCATAGAAAAATGTATTAATAACCTCAAAGAGCATAAGTCTGGAAATCAAGAATAAATTATTCTAGGCAAATTTTGTCTTTAATGGAAGTGGAACATGGGAGAATGGGTCCGATCTTCCAAGTTTAACCAAAAATTAAAACACTCCGGCAAAAGTATTATTTCACCATGGACAGTACGTATTGATCATCATATTTGTGAGCGTGATTGAAACAATTGTTTATTTTGTGCTTCGTGTATAGTTCTCCTTGCGTGAACACTGTCCAATTTGAATACAACCGACAAATATCGTGTTTTATTTATTTGCAATTAATAAAGGGTGGTTTATAAAATAGTATCGGATGTTTAGTGGTAAACCGCTTGGAAATAATTATGTATACGTGTATGGTTTTAAAGTTATTTGGAATTTACAAACGAAATCATACCTATTATACCCCTTCTCTGGGCTCTAATAGCTAGCAGATTTGCTGGCTACAGATCCAGAAGTCTCAGATTTTATCCCCGGTGCTCCTATAGATTTTACGTGAAGTAGTGGGTCTGAAACATGTTCTTACTCAGACTCTTGGGGACAACTTATGATTTACTTGAATAAATATCATCTCTGGTTTAGAAATTTGAGATTAATGGTAGGATATATGCTGTGTTAACCATATGACACCCTCTATCCACAAATTTTGACACCATCATCGCTGACAGTGGCGTCCGCTATGTCGGCTTAGATCGCTTGTGAGCTTAAGCCAAGGAGGGTCTTTTTTTTTTGTCAGAAAACTTACTTTCCTCATTGTGTATCATACTAGCATTGGTCTACATCCCAGAAACAGTGCTGAGCTCACTACATATAGGCTAATAAATGTTATATTCATTTAAAATAAGAGGTTTTATCAAATCATTATGTATGCACATTTTGATTATATTGCTATTATATTAAATGCAACTGTGGTGGTTGTGGGAGAATAACCAACTAAGTCATATTGTGTTTGCAATGAGATATCGTAACGTTGAGTGGATCGGAAATAAATAATGACAAGCCTCATTTTTATAAAAACTGAGGAAATACAGCTATTTAATTTCCAATGTACAGAGGGGGGTGGGGGGTTGATCTTACTTATTTCAGCAAAATTCCAAACGTATAGTCTCGCTTTAACTTAATTCCCCGTAACCATAACATAATATTTGAAACTTTGATCAAACTTTTTAATCTTCTTGTTTTTTAACATAAAATAGTGCTTGACACTATTTCCCACGACCCCCTCGTTTGATTTATATTTGCTATATTAGTATGTTAGCAGGATTTTTTCATAAAAAAACACTTTTTTTGCAGCAATAATTGATAACATGTAACTATAACATTGGTTTTTTTATAGATATTTATCTGTATATTAAATATAGATAACATTTTTTTGACTTATTATTATGCGTAAATATATTTAGTAGCTTTCCGAGCTTTTAGATAAGGTCCTTCCTATGAAAACTAGCCTACAAGTATGACAACAGAATATGAATAGACTACACCTTGATTTTAAATATTTATCCCGTTATATTTGCAAAAAATAAAGTTTACCTACACTTAGCGCTAAAATAATTGTGATAACGTTTTACATACAAGCACCGGTGGTCACATGGTTTAAGGCGTTAAGCGAGTACTAGACAGTATTGTCATTTATTTGACGTAACTAACGTGCAAATTTCTGAAACGATTGATTATATCAGCACACGAGAATTGCTATAAGCGGGAACAAAAATACTCACCAATTTTGCCGGCAAAATTATTTTAACATAAGTTCCGCGGTTATTTCACAACGCACAATTGACATAGGACAGATGACTTTACTTCCCCCCCCCCAAGGAAATTGTTCTACGTATTTTTATCACTCCAGAAAATACGCTGACCCCTGCTGATTTTGAACCCACAAACATCGGATCCTGAGGGGAGCACTTTACCCCTAGCCCATGGAGGTTAACGACAATATAGTCGGTTACCGAGATATCGATGTTCGAATCTCGACTGCATCCAATGAGAGGGAAAGGGTTCAAAGATGTGATTAAACATTCTAATTTTTACAACTCCTTTCTTATGGTATGTAGGTGTAGGCCTACTTCCTCTAAATTATACATTATTAATCTTTACGTCATTAGTGCAATTATTTGGATAGTCCATAAGCACGGTGCTTAATTTTTTAATGTAATTAATAACTTTGGTTTGATTATATTAACTAGGAAAAAAATATATGTACAGCAATCTTAATGAATACTCTACCAAAATTTGCACCATTGTGAGTTTTCATTTAGTCATTTTTATTGGCCCATTATATTTCCTAAACACACTGTAGTAGCCAATGTCAAAGCAAACAATTGAGTAGCACCTTCAAATTGGCGGTGGGTTGATTAGAATAATTCTTCTAGGACCACTAAGGATTATTTTAATTTTGATGAATATATATAATTTATATAATTTTAATTACATCTTTCAAGATGAGGGTGGAAGGAAATAGAATTAGGTCCTTATTTTTACAGTTTTTATAAAAAAAAACTTTAGCCAAGATAAATTAAATATATTTTTTAGCACCATGTCTTACTATACTTTCGGGTTATACGCTTATTTACTAATTACCTAATGGTTTAGGTAAAAAACCACCCCCAGTACACCCGACCAAGATTCGAACCTCGATCTCCTCGTCATCGGCAGTCTAGTTTACTGCGTGAGTAACGTGTTAGACCATGTGACCACGGAAGAGGGTAAATCAAATATTTATTCGGTAGAAATGTTATGTTTAATTTTCAATAAATAGTATCATCAAAAGTTATTTTATTTTTGTCGTAGCATAGTGGCATTTAAACAAAATCTTTTTGAATGAAGAGAAAATGTCCTGCTATAATTCTAAAATACCCATGACGAATATTCATTAACTGTTGGGACAACAATGTGAACATGTCGACAGGATTTTAATCAGTATTCTTCTAATCGCTGAATATCAAACAAAGAGAGTAACGGTACTGAAACAAATAAGACTTGTTTAATACTCAATCCTATACTTAAAATAATATTTAACTATTGTAACTAGAACACCCAACTAACCGTATTACCAATTTGGGAAAAACTAAAACCTACGATTTCTAAAATGATTTAACTATTTAACATCAGTGATGAATTGAATCTTTGTTTTTTATCTTTAATTTATTGTCAACTTTGTAATTACTTTTAATATGTTGTTTGTGTATTTTTAGACTTGTTGTCAACACTATGTTTATTTTCAATTTTGTTGATGTTATTGCAATGTATGTAAATAACTTTATATATGACACTTTGTTGTGCACTCTAAACACAATTTAATCAGACGTTTGAACAGTAAATCCATTCAATTTTAACAACAATTTTTTATAATATATTTAATTCAGTATAGTTTTCAATTTATATACTGGGTATATCAATCCTCAGGTTTTATCTAAGTCTTAGCAAAAAAATTAATAAAAGTAAACTAAACTTATTAACAGAAGAAATATTTTATTTATGTTCCCAAAAAAGATGTTATTATAAACATATTTGCTCTACCTAGTATTCCTACCCTAAATGTGTTGATATATTATTTTATTGAATTTTATATCAAATTCCTTATGTTAATGTAAGCTAATAACAAATATGTATTTTAAAACGGCTATAAATGTTAGGCTGGTCTAATGCATAAATAAATAAATGGGTTTTTAGTGTCCTCGAATAAGATTTGTAAATAAAATGACTGATATAAAGACTAACTTTTGGTCTAGTGGTCAGAGTTCTGGGTTAGATCCTCTGTGAAGCAATGGGTATGGAATGGGGTCAAACTAAGCCTTGTGAGGACCAATTAGGAGCTACTTGAATAAATAAGTAGCAGCTCCTGTCTAAAAACTGAGATTATTGGCTGGAGGGTTTGTTGGGCTGATCTTATGAAACGCTCTATCCGCAAATATCAGCAATATTATCGCTGATGGCGGCGGCTGCTCGATCGGTATAGCTTGAATGTTGGCTTACGCCATGAAGTTTTTTTGTGATAGAAAGACAAGTGTTTATTATGAATAAAGTCTTCTTTTTTTTTTTTCAGATCGGAGATACACCAAACCCAGAGCTACGAATTATTACCAGTACCTTCGGTAAAGTGCAGTACAAAGGTAAGTTAAAATTCCAAAAGCGTGTTTTTAAATTGTGTTTATTGCTAAAAGGACGCAAAGGTCACTTTTATATTTTAAGTCGAAGTCGAAATTAAGATACGAAATATACGAAGTTAAAATCTAAGGTGAGGTCTTTATTGTCAGATAATACTACTTTAAATTTTAAAATTAGTAAGGGTTCGGCCAGTCAGACAAGCGTGCGAGCGAGCGCGTGATTATCAGATAGTTCTCGATAGTTGTTGATGGTTTGAATCTTGGCTCGGTGAACTGAGTGTGGTTTTTGACAAGTGATTTATTGTTGTGGTTTTACCAGATTCTCTCCAAGCTAATGGTGATTCTTATTTGTAAAGGCCTACTTTGATTATAATATTGAAGTATTTTAACATATCAGTTTTTATATTATATATAGAAGAGAGTTAGGACCTATAGCTTATTATCTTACAAATTAAATTAGGCCGTTAGTAGCAAGTGTGATAAGCTTATCGATATTAATAACAATGTCAAAATGAGAAGTTTTCCTAGCACTCAATGAACCAACATATAATAATAATGCCTAGCGCCTGTAAACTAGACTGTACCGGTCGAGCGCACGTGCTTGAAAAATAGAACCAGTTCTATCTTTCATGCGCGCACGCTCAGACCCTCGCTCACTCAGTCTGGCTCTACACTTATGCATATGGGTAAAGATAAAAGTGTAGAGAAAAACAACGAAAATTATTATATTATTTTATGCTAACATTTAAATGTTAGAGCTAGCTTGGTAACTTTTGTATTGTTGAAAGTTCTCAAGTTTGACGTAATCAAATCCGCTAACGTCAGCGTTGTAACATAAAACAGTCACAGGCAACCTCATTCATTTGTTATTATTTTAGACGGTGTTTCTCCTAATTTAATATAAATTATTAGTAACAATGGCGAACTCAGAAGGGGAACATAAGTCTAGTTGGGCTATAAAAGTGTCAAATTTGGTCCATAGCGGTAAATGGAGGGCTAGAGTGTCGTAATAAGAGGCCTGTTGTATTGTACTTTGTCAACCTGCCTCTACCTGGTCGACGGGACGGTAAATCTGGAAGAATATCTTGAGTGAAGGATAAATCTCTGTGCGGGGAAGATGAACCCTCCCAAATAATCAAAAGTCTAAAGACACGGTATATTCGGCACAATACCATCGTGACGTAGCCTATATGTTAGGTCGGGCGGGCTGTTAGAATGTTAGCAACTGTGACAGAAGCGGTAACCTTTCTGAAATATCTCTAAATCTAAACATGTTCAATCAACATCACATTCTGTAGTTTCTGGATAAGCTCTTTCTAATTTATCAATAAACGACTAACTGTGAACCCAACAAATATTTATTGGTACTCAACCCAAACCACTAAACCAACTTTACAGATTTACTCACAGGTTGGGACGGGTAATGGCATAAATGTTTTTATTTATGTCAAAAATTCACTTGTAAATTCGTAATTTAAAATTCCAATGAGACAAAATATCAAAGAATAAAAAATAGATATGTGTTTTATATATATGGTGCAATCAAGGAAGAGAGCACAGTTAGAAAGTTTTATGAATTAATTTTATTTGTTTCATACAAGTAACCACAAATAAGTTCATGGAATTACAACTCGACAAATATTTTTCTTTTAGACAAAATATTGTTTATGATATTGAATATAAAATAATACATTTTCTTCTACTTACCTACCTTCTTGATATTTTCTTAAGTTGCAGATGTCATTTAATCACTAATCGGGGATATGATACTGTTTATTAGATGTTTTAAAAATTATTATAGGTTGAAGAATCCATATTTCTTGAGATATTTCAATCTGTTTATTATATATCAAAGATTTTGTCTTCCATTTTTTGAAAATTAGAATGTTATTGTGAATGTCGAAGGCAAAGCGAAGTAAAGTTGACTTTAGACTTCAACCTCAACATTATGAAGATTCATACATACTTATATATTGCTACTGATATATTTAAGTGAGCAGTTGGTTCTTTTCCATGGTGACAATGGAGGACAAAGCAACAAAGTTTATTGTTAAAAACTACGGTAAATTCCTATTAAGACAGACTGAAGATTAGTGCACAATGATTATCTGTGAAGGCATTCTAAAATGGTTAAAAACAGCATTTTCAATTAAGTTTTATCTAAATATAATTTAATATTTCAACTATATACTGTATTAGGAACTTCTATTAACTCTTTATCCCCATAATTTTTTTCATCAGAAATGATCTACGTGCAATAGTGTTCATGTAAATTAACGATTTTGAACTGACTGTATCGAAGAGTTTATGGGAATGTCACGCTCTTAATATATCGAATTTCACAATTGAATCCCATAAAATGAAAGGTGTTGAAATGTATACAACTATTATAGATATAACTTTTCGGTGTGATTAAGAATTAAAATTTGACAAGCATATAAATAAATCATATAAGATAATCAATAAGTCTTAAACTTTTAAAATGGAAATGTGAGAGCTGAAGAATGGTTGTGATTGAGAAGAAAGGGCCTGGTAAAAGCTTAAAATATTTCTAAAATTATTATAAAATCTTTTTGCTTTGTAAGTTGTCAGCTTTTTAAAAGGACCCCCCAATAATAACTAAGAGAGTTGGAAAGTTTGGATAGTAAAAATAGAGGGCGGGAAATAATTAATAGTAAAAAATGTTTCTCGTTATAATAGAAAATTTGATTTTTTTAAATCAGAAGGAATAAATCTAGAAATAAACGAATACAAAAACTAAAGATTATCTTTAAGTTGATATATTATTAGCGTTGCGAAACAAAGCTAGAAATCAAAGGATAAATTAGCACCTATCTATCAACGGCATAGCAATTAAAATAAACTAATTTGGTTACATAGCTAAGTGAGTCATGATACTCCTTTGTAAACCATTATGCGTATTACTCAATATGTTTTTGTCACAGAGTATATTATTTATTTATGCTCTTTTTTTCTTTAACATATAACACTGTATATTAGTTCGTTTATCTTATTTCATGATTGGGCTCAGGTAAAGATTGAGTTGTTAGTGGATTGCGTTTGTTTGTGCACTCAGCTTGTGGACAAGATAAAAATCTGAATTAAGTATTAAATTTGTTTTAATCCATTAATTACCATGATTGGTTTGTGATTTCCATAGATAGCTCAGGGTTGTACAACAATAACAGTTATAACAACGTGGGCAGCTGGATGTTGAACCTTCTGATTTGATATAGATTTGATGCAGTTTAGCTCTGCGAAGAACGGATCTAACTGCTAGTTATCTAAAAAAAAAAACATAATACTAAAGAAAAAAAATTGTTCCAATGTTAACGGAAAATATTAAACTTATCCCCATATTGTAAATTAAATGCTAACATTATAAATTTAAAATTAACATATTCTATATACACGTATAAAAATAAATACACTTGCAAATAATAACCTAAAGCCAGTTTCGCTAGTCGAATGGTCTAACCACTCACTATAGAACTATAGAGTGGACTGCCAATCACTGGGAAATCATATCCTGGTTAGGTGTACTGCGGTTGATTTTTCCTAAAAGTTTTTTCACTCTCTCTTCACGCACATGTAGGTTTTTTCCTTTAAATTAAACCATCCTCATCTCTTTCACATTAACGCAATTAGTACAAATACATATAATTTAAATGGTTAGTAAGATTCGGCGCTAAAAATAAATAAAAAATAATAATAAAAAATATATTCAATTGAGATTTTAATCAATACAAGAAATTATTAAATTTGTTTAGTTTGTTTTTTTCTGTGATTTCAAAAATAATTTACCTTTTCAAAAACCAAAGGTAAGACTCTAATAATAATTATCTTAATCAATATAGCAATGTTCTTACATTATCCAACTAAGAAGTTGAACCATTGATTTCCGAGAAAAGTAACGGTCAACACAAAATACAGTGTGTCCACTGTGAAACTTCACTGTAATGACCTAAAAGGGCTGAAAATGTTGGAGCCTCATTAAAGACACCCTGTACAAACATCCTTCCAGGAATTTCTTCCTTTTATTATGCGCAGTTCTTAGTAAGGACTCTTTAATTGAATTCTAGTTTGGGGCTAAAAGAGAAGTGTTTAAATAAACTATAAGTACCAAGAATCACTCAATATAGAGAGTTAAGGATCCTTCACAAAATATAATAAGTTTGGATCAACGTAGGAAGTACATTTTGAAAAATATAAGAATAATCTTAGTTAGATCAGTAAACTTCGACAAGAAATAAAACACATATAATAGTATTTAACTTTTAATTAGTTACCATAGATGCCAAAAAAGACAGCCAAGTTAGATTATTCTTGACTACTTAATATATTAAATCTACCCTGGTGGCGCTAATATTATGGATATTATCTATGTGATTCGACTCTGAGTAACTTAAATTATTAGTATCTGTTTATTAACATTTTAAATGTAAATAAAACCTGGATAGCTCATCTGGTCGAGTATTGATGCACGCTTTGTTTAAAGTTTATGATTTGAATCCCGTTCCAAATAAATATTTTTTAATATTCCAGATTAGCTTACAATAACTTGCTATCTTATTAATCAACATGAATAAATAATTATTTATCATTAGAACACATAGAAATAGTTTTTTTTTTAGACTGGACGTGATTTCCAACAGTATTTTTCTCGTCCTCCTTCAGCATTAACTTGGGTGCATCACCTTTAAACTATATATATTAGGGTGGTTCAAAGCTTCAAAACTTCCACTTGGCTTCGGAATAAACATCAGCTTCGACTTCGCTTCGAAAAAAATTCCTGCTTCAAAGATTCAACAGTAAAAATATTGCCAGCTGAAATACTCAATTTAATATTCAATTACTGTCAATATGAGCTGTTTTGTATATTACAAATTAATATTCATATTGAAAAATCTGAACTACATGTTGTGATAGTAATATTGTTTAATAATATTGCTATGGTATTAATACTATGCAATTAAACATTTTCCAAGCATCAAATAGCCAAAATTATTATTTTTGCTTTTAGTGAGGATTACTCTATCTAGATATCATATTCTGAAAATTGAAAAATGACACCTGGATATGATAATCGAATTAGGCCAAAGGTCCCGGGTTCGATTCCCGTGTCCAGGTGTCATTTTTCAATTTTCAGAATATTTTCAAAGTAATTTTAGTGCGTAGAGTATTTAAATAACCACAATATAATATTTTTCAAGTGTAAAACCACTAACGGAAAAAAAAAATTGGGCTTCGATTTGGCTTCGAGAATATTTCAAATATTCGATTTGAACTCGCTTTGAATTGATAAAGTGGACTTTGCCCACCTCATATATATATATATATATCGGAGTGAGGCATTTATTGTAAGTTAAGACACCAATATATATCACCCCAAAGAGTGAAGTCGATAAAAATCCTTGTGTCAAACGTATGCAAAAAAAAAAAGATATTCCTATGCTATGAGTCCTTCACTAAAACGGGGATTACTTGTGCATCATCAAGGGAAATCTACAGTCCTTCTATCTGGTGGCTATAATAGTAAACTCAACTTGGTCGTTGATTAACCTGAAACACTGCAGTTCACACCGACTACTATCGATTTTATCTATTAATGTTAACAATCACTCTAGTCTAGACCGTAGTTAATGAAGATCAAATAGTCTGAAACTCAAGAGAGCGTGTTTATTACCAACTGGCAACTATTAGATATGAGAATTATTTTACCGGTGATGTGCTTTTATAGAGATAAATCCGCTTAGATGGACAACAGTAAAAGGTTACTTAAATCAGTGGACACGTGGATTAAACTTCTAGTTTACCTATGAAGGGAATGTTTTGGAATGAGAATTTTGGCCGGGCGTACTCAAGGGGATTTTTCTCAAAGGCTTTCTCACTCAACCTAAACGCAAATTTGGGTGCATTTCATTTAAACCTTATTTTTATAGTTGCTTGACAATTAGTGTAATTAAATTAGAATATCCTGAAAGGGTTGTAAGACATGGTTAGAAAAACCTTAAACTTTTTTTATTCGGACCATTTTTAGTGATTAGCATTTAATTTTCTTTCAATACCGTTTTAATTCAATAATACTTTAAAACATCCACAAGCAGGCAAACATTATTCTGTTCAGTATTGTAAAATATAAAATACTTAACTAATAAATTCAATGTCTGATATTTGAAATAAGAAAGTATTTTCTTACATTTAAATAAATAAAATATTAATTATCGCCAATAATTAGTTTATTTTTTTAAATATTTGTTATTTTTAAAAATTCTTTAGTAATCATAATAAAGTAATAAAAATCATAGGGATATTGAGATTTATGGTTTAGTTTTACAAACCTCTCTCAACGTCAATGCAAGGGAAATTCCTATATTACCTCATTAAATAATTATCTTACATGTTAAAAATAAAAATAATTCATACAGTTGACGTTCATATATGTTTTAAGTGTATATTTAACCAAACCTACTTGTTTTTAAATACTGAAACATCAAAACTGAATAAATTGTGTGAATTGGTATTTAAAAAAACACTAATAATGAATTATTTATCTTATCATTCGTGCTATCCCTCTGTTTTTTTTTATCTTTGTTAACTTTCTGGACTATTCCAGTTTATAAAACAAGAAGAATAAAGAGAAAAAAATAAAAATAATAAACATGGACACAAATGAAATGTAATCAAGGAAAAAGAAAAAAAAAGTGACAGGCGAAAATAAAAAGAGTGTGTAGGCTTAAATCGCTATGAAGTGGGAAGTTGTTTTACTTTTTTTTCTTCCGGAAATCCTCTCTAATACGAAAGCCCACGTCAACGCGCGGCCTAGCACTCATCTGTTCTTGGTATGGTTTTCAGTGCCATCTGCCGGCACATCCATCACCAGTACGTTTCCCCTTCCGAAAATCGTTGAGGGGTAAGGGGCATGCTTTATGTTACTTTTTATACTGCACTTTCTCGCAGCCGTTGCGTTAATGTCATTGGAGGAACTATCTTCGTTCGACAAGTGGTCGCACGCATGGTTTAATATCCCGAGAAGAGGTTGAAACTAGTGACATACACTTGTCTAGTTGGCTCCACGTGGTGAATTACTTTTATTTCTATCCTCCTTTACTCTTTCACTCTTTTTTTTGGTTGGGACTTGCATCGGTGGGCATGGGGACTAAATTTTAATTTAATCTACTAGTTGGGTTTGTCGGTAGCAAAAAGGTAAGATTTTGAATCCCAGCCGGATGAACTAAAGGAGTTTTTACTCTTATGGCTGCAATAGCTTTCTCGACGCAAATGTAGGTACATTTACCTTAAAATGATCATCCTCATACATATCCAACTAGTGTAATTACATACTTATAGCCTGGACGGTTAGTAAGACGCTGTTAAAAATAGTTAAAAACTTCTGTCACCAGGCATGCAGGTATGTCCAACTGAGGGAGGGTCAATTAAAAATTGGCTGGAGGCCCTACATGGAGTTTATAGGACCTAATATCCAAATACATGAACGAAAACATACAAAAGCTAGAAATGGAAATTAACGCTGGTTCAATTACCTCAACCTTGAGATCTAAAATATGTTGTTTATTTTTGCAATTTGAAGTATTTCCTTTTGATCTGGTGGGCCGCAAAGAAAGAACTCGGGGGCAGCATGTTGGCCAATGGCTATGCTTGTACTGAAGGAGGTCGGTGGCCTGGTGGTCTAGGGGTAAGGTGTCAGACTTCTATACTGGCGGCCGGGGCTCAATCCTCGGTCCCGGCAAAGATTTATCTGATTACCAAACCCTTCCTTCACCTCTGACAAGACATCTTGTGAATGTGGGGAATGCCAGGCCTCCACCGTGGTTCGGATTCCACGTTAAACTGTAGGTCCTTCATTTCATCTCACAATCACCCTACCCATTACACATTAGCGTAAGAGCGTATAACCCGAACGGGTAGTAAGACGCGGTGCTAATATAATAATAATAATAATAATAATAATGTACTGAAGGAATCACGAATAATAGTATTGTAATCCTTTTTGTGAACTATATGGTTTCAAATTTTTAAGTTCTCCTAATACATGTCATTTTCTTAATTCCACTTTTAAGGCTTTCTTTAATAATTGGTGCGAATGGAGAAGGCCGTAGCCAGGATGATATTTTAAAAGGGTGGAGCACCACCTCTCAATCGCCAAAGGCTGATTTTGTTGTTTGTGTTTTAATATTGAATGCCTATAAATGCTAAATTAGAGTTTTTTAATGGCAGCCAAGGAAAGAAGTTTGAGTAATTTAGATGCTTTATTTTTTTTTTGGGGGGGGGGGGCTGTTCATAAACTACGTCACGTTAATTTTGTTGAACCCCCCTTCTTTTTTGCACAATTTTGTTAACTCCCGTTTCTAATATTACGTCACAATGTTATTCAAACACCCCCCTACCCCCTATTTCATAATTAAATAGTATTTTTTATTTTATAAACCTAGATAACCTTTTTATTGAATCGTGCTCGTACGTGTTCGTCAGGCTAGATTGTTTATACGTACAAGCAGTTGGGTTTATTAATACAGTATGTTCCCCAATACGCTTAATTATTGTAATGTGACATCACGCCTTATATTACACCCCCCCCCCCCTCTGCCTTTATCACGCTTAGTCATGCAGCAATACTCCACCCCCCTACCCCCGATATGAGTATGTAGTTTATAGACAGTCCCTTTACAAAATTTGTGTTTCAGCCTGTCTTCCTTACCCTTTATCTATATATCGATATGTCAGGACTGCCTATCAAAGGGTGGAAGTTGTTAGGTTGGGGCGTTTAAAATAGTCAAAATCACCGTGTTGATGGATTTATTGTAGACTAATTTACAAAATATAATGTTGATAGTTAGTGGGTAAAATACTACTAAAGTCATAGCCCAAGTAGGTAATTCTAGAAAACAGTCCTTGAGTAAGTCTACAGTAGCCCCATGGCTTCTTTGGTGCTGACTGACAGCTCTTAGCTGACTTCTGACAGTCAACATTTAGGTATATACCTAAATTTTGACTGTCAGATGTCGCAGCTGCTAAACACATGTTTTTGCAGATAATATGGTTCGGTGTAGGGATTCATAATTTGATCTGGTAGCTTTTCAAGGCCGTCATCTGTCATCTGTGAGGTGTCAGTCAGCACCAAAAAGCCACGGGGCTACTGTATATCGGTGAACTACTCCACCTCATCTGGGACAAGAACTACATAAGTCCTGCCTTGCCGTCAACTATCAAAACCCTCTTAACACCTCCGAAAAACAAGAATCCCTTTGTCCTCGTTTCACACATACTTGTAGCTTTAGAAATGTGTTGTGCTTACTTGATGTTTTGCTAAATATAATTTACTGGTATGTAACAAAACACAAAGCTGACTTTCAAAACGTATGTGAAAATGTACTGTGGACTGTTCTGAATATCTTGGCTGACTTGGGCTTTCATTGTAATGAAGGAACTGTGTATCTTATGTAAAATACCTATGTCCCATTGTTACTAGACACTGACAGATTATTTTAATATAAAAAAAATATGCTAAGTTGGTACAAATACTTTGAGTCTTGAATAAACGCCTATGAAAATAAAATAATATGTTTAAGAAACCGTTTTATTTGTCCCTAATGTGATTTCCTATTTATAAACTAGCTAGCTAACAAGTTTTCAAATGTAAATAGATTCTACCAAATTCCACAAAGGTAAATGTTTCTAGTTTTTTCATCCAATTTGTGGACATTGTTTATTGTTTTAAAGACATGAATTTTATTTCATTTTTGACAAGACCAGTTCTGAGTTGACTCACCATTTTAAACTCCGGTAATGTAGACGTTCTTAGGTACAACGTGGGTTGAAGTCCGGGTTTGATACAAGTGGTAATCACTACTTAAAATCTTTTCTTCTTCCTCGATTTTGATATTGCTTGAAAGATAAATAAGATAATTTTAATATTTTTTTTCTAATTTCAGGAGTGAAGGGGGGTTTAACTCAATAACCTTCCTCCCTTCCTATCAGTGGACATGAATGATTTGTGTGTACAGAGCTTTGCATTAATTACTAATTATTAACAAATGATCTTGATTGATGAACAACAAGACAAATAAGAATTAAGATGGGAGTGTATGGGACGTGAGGAAAAGTAAATCTTTTTTGCAAGGTTTATAAAAAAAATTGATCAAAATAAATAAAATATTGCTTCAGTAGAAATAAATAGATTAATTTTCGACACATTGTGATATCAACTTTTGTTGAATATCTGTCATGAGCATAATAGCATTTGATGATCTTTTTAAATGAAGATAGACAGTTGTTATTAAATTCCAGAACCCCCTTTACAGATATTAAAGAGCTGTTAATATCCCTATGAGAATAATATTAAACTAAAATGTATTTACTGAAGAAAAATTTAATTTACTTCTGCCGAAATGTTTTGATATAAAAACACCTTTCTTTCGATTGCACAAACAAACTCAAAATGATAACTATTTTAGAATACAACTCGACGTCAACGACGGGCTGCCTCCATTTGATTATTTACACTTCCTCCCTTTTTCATCACACCTTCATCATTTTTTATCACCTTTATTTCCACCGACCAACCTGAAATAAGGGTTGTTATTTACAGTAACTATTCCGACTATTTATACCTTTAAAAGCTAGGTTACAATTCCTATCTCCATTCAAACGTTTTAATTTTTTTAAGTTTATAAACGTTGGGGCTATATATTATTTATTTCTTGTAACGTGTATCTTCTATTAAGACTCATTTATCTCAATTAATTATTATTGAGATCCACACTTATCAGTTTTAAATCCCCTTATCCAGAGTTTTTCTTATTTTCCTTGTAAAAAAAAAAGTCACAAAAAAATGTTCCATTTCACCAAAACCGAGATGGTTTAAGGAAAATTGCGCCGGGGAAAACTGCGCCTTCCCAGAAAAAAGGGGAAAATTGCGCCTTCTTATCATTCATCACACCATTAGGTGAGAAAAGTGTGCCCCCACGACTTTGTTAAAATTATTTATGTGAGACAAACAAGGTCGAGTGGGTGCACTTTTCCCACCTATTAGTGTGATAATTCATTCGAGGGCGCAGTTTTCCCTTTTTTTTTCTAGGAAGGTGCAATTTTCCCTACACCACCGAGACATGATAGATGATTAGGTAAGAAAGGATATTGTAGAGAGTACACCACAGTATCTGATTAGTAAAAAGTGAAAGATGAATCAAGGGACTGGCCAAAATACAATACATAATATAGAGAGAAGGAGATAATGTACAGTCGTGTGTAAACATACGTATAAAACATTTGTTTACCTAACTTAATATATTGTCTAACTATAACTATACGCCATCAATAGTTACCATTTGCACATATAAGATATGTTGATGTATCAAATAGTTAAGCTATTATATTAATTTATTATTTACGGTTAAAGCAGCATCTAATTAGCATATATTTTAAATTGACAAATGACAAATATAATGGCTTTTCTATTTAGTGCATCATAATAGGTGCATTCATATAGTTGTCATTGTATTATTGGCAAAATAAAGCCTTCCCAAGTTGAAGGTAGCTGTGTTATTGGATAGATCGTTATTTTAACTGATTATACAAAGGTAGCTGACGATTTCCACACGTCCATCACAAATTTTGCCTTAGAATACGATTGAAAACTACCCCTGGATACCGGACGTTTCCTGGATAGCTCAGTGGTAGAGCATTGGAGTACTAAGCCAAAAGTCCCGGATTTGATTTTCGTGTCCAGGTGTCATTTTACGATTTAAAGAATATTTATGTTATATTGTTATAAATTTATTTATAATTATGATAATAAGGAATGTATTAAAAACACATTGAATTAATTTTTATATTAGAGTTATAATAACTGTATGTATACATATATATATATATATATATATATACCCGTTCGGCTTCCACACTCTTAACGCTAATGTGTAATGGTAGGATGATTGTGAGATGAAATGGAGGACCTACAGTTTAACGTGGAATCTGAACCACGTTGGAGGCCTGGCATTCCACATATTCACAAGTTGTGATTAATACACGTTTTGTCAGAGGTGAAGGAAGGGTTTGGCAATCAAATAACTCTGTGCCAGGACCGAGGATTGAACCCCGGCCGCCCAGTATTGTATAGTTGTTTTTGTGCTATATGCACAGTTTCTTGCCTACCCTGTAAGGGATCAAAGTGATCAAATAGGTATGTATGTATATGCTAATACCATATTCAAAATATGAACAAGAAAAATCTAAAATTAAAACAATATAATATATGTTATATTATAATATATACTCTAATAATATAATATATTATTGTATATAATAAAATTTAATATATATTAATCAAAAACCAATTTATATAATATATAAGCGTTTTTTATTTGGATTGTTTTTATTAATATTTTATGATACAATGTTATACCATATATACAATTGCACATAAGTTTTATATTAAGATCCAGGTGATATTATAATATATATATATATATATATATATATATATATATCACCTGGATCTTAATATAAAACTTATGTGCAATTGTATATATGGTATAACATTGTATCATAAAATATTAATAAAAACAATCCAAATAAAAAACGCTTATATATTATATAAATTGGTTTTTGATTAATATATATTAAATTTTATTATATACAATAATATATTATATTATTAGAGTATATATTATAATATAACATATATTATATTGTTTAAGTTTTATATTAAGATCCAGGTGATATATATATATCACCTGGATCTTAATATAAAACTTATGTGCAATTGTATATATGGTATAACATTGTATCATAAAATATTAATAAAAACAATCCAAATAAAAAACGCTTATATATTATATAAATTGGTTTTTGATTAATATATATTAAATTTTATTATATACAATAATATATTATATTATTAGAGTATATATTATAATATAACATATATTATATTGTTTTAATTTTAGATTTTTCTTGTTCATATTTTGAATATGGTATTAGCATATACATACATACCTATTTGATCACTTTGATCCCTTACAGGGTAGGCAAGAAACTGTGCATATAGCACAAAAACAACTATACAATACTGGGCGGTCGGGGTTCAATCCTCGGTCCTGGCACAGAGTTATTTGATTGCCAAACCCTTCCTTCACCTCTGACAAAACGTGTATTAATCACAACTTGTGAATATGTGGAATGCCAGGCCTCCAACGTGGTTCAGATTCCACGTTAAACTGTAGGTCCTCCATTTCATCTCACAATCATCCTACCATTACACATTAGCGTTAAGAGTGTGGAAGCCGAACGGGTATATATATATATATATATATATATATATATATATATATATATATATATATATATATATATATATATATATATGTATACATACAGTTATTATAACTCTAATAGTGTGGAAGCCGAACGGGTAGTAAGACTCGGTGATAGTAATAATAATAAACTATGCCATACTTAATCAATCCTCAGTAACTTTCTCCACATTTCCCTATCCTTGCATACTCCCTTCGTTTCGACAACATTCATACACCGAGTCATACATGCTCTTTTATTCTTATAAAACTCTAAATTTTATCTTTTTCACACAATCGTCTAAAATATTTGGCCACGTCTTACATATACATTATATATAAAACAAAATAAATATAGCACAGCATAAATCTAATACATATTTATCAGCGTGTATTTACTAACCGTTCAGGTTATACGCATCACAGCATATACATCTGCCGGATTCAAAAATGCGGGAAAATAATTTCACCAAAAATGGGGCACGATAAAAAAAAAAGAATCTTGTGTTGAGATAAGAATAATAAACCAAATTAACTGTAAAAAGGTAAAAGGAAAATCAAGTAATAACGTTTTGACAAATGGAATTAGTTACTCTCGTTCTCCGGCTTAGAAATGGATAAGAACGGAATCTATAAACGATAGGTAGATCAAAATTATTGATACCTACTCTATTTCCTTTGAGAGAAGGGGAGGAACATGGTTGGTTTTCTCTTCTATTTAGGATTTATGGTTGTTTTTTTAAGGAAAAATTTTACAATGAATTTAAGAGAAATGTTTTTATCAAACTTGCATCCGGCCGAAAAATAGTTTTTCACGTGACCATACATGTGTGGTGGGATTTGGGTAGACAGGGAGATGGGGGATGGGTAGTGAGTAAGAAGACAAAGACAAAGTAGATCGAAAAAGGGTTGGGGGGGAGGGGAAGGAAGGGTCGTTGGGGTGGGTCTCCAGGGAAAGGGGGCATGCGTTCTTCTTTTATTTTATCTTATTTTTCTATTCCTACGAATTTTGTTTCTCCTTCCCTTCTCTCTCACCCACCTTTTCGTTGTTCTCTTGTGTTTTAACTTCCTGCCTTGACGTCGTTGTAGCCATATTTTTTATTTACATCCAGGAATATATATATATATATAATGTGTGTGTATAAAGTTTTACTTGGTAAACAATGGACCGTCAAAATAAAGCCTAGCTTTGGTTGTTAGTTGATTGTTTTCAATATCAATATTACGTTGATTTGAGAGATCTACAATAAATATAGACAGAGAAAAAATGTATAAAATAGTTATTTAGTGATTCACACAAAAACCGCTTGATTAGTTGATTTGTAACAGTATTAAAATATGTAATAAAATTCACACATTTCAAACTCTTTTTTTTTTTACTTTGCCAGGGAATGGTCTTACTAATTTCACCAGGGCACAAACCAGGAATTTTATTTGCACTAGGGCTATAGCTCATGTTGGGTACTACAATGTCAATTTCTTTTTATAAAAGTTATTTGGTAAAGAAATATGATGTAGCTTTAAACTACACATCAAAGATCTTTTATAAAAAAATATATATTTTTCAAAACTTTTACAAAACATTTAAATTATATATTATATCATGCATTAAAGTGTTATTTTAAAAAAGTGGCAAAATCTTAAGGAATAACCTGGACATGTAAAATTGTTAAAAATTAGATTGTGTAGCATGAACATAATATAACACAAATTCTACACTTAGGCTATACCATAGTTGTGTTTTTTTAATTTCAAATAATGGAACAACTTTAGTGATAAAATTATTAAATTTTCGTGGTCCATTCGTAAATTATTTCAGGCCTAGCTAGCCGATAGTGGAAATATATATGACTTGAATAAAAAACTGACCTAGGCATTAGGCTTGGAAACGGTAATGGTTTTTTTCTTAAATGGCTACCCGCTCTCTTCTTGTAAAGGTCAGTACTTTTCATCTAAGTGCATCCTGATATTATTAGAGTAATAATATGGATAGCCAGAATGAATAAATAAATAAGTAAAATATTAGGTTTTTTAAGTAATCAATTCTGCGAAGATTGAAACAGTAAAAGGCTTCAATTTGGGCTTGCAATACTTGCTTTAAGATACAACTTGACAAATTAAATACAGCTGAAATAGAACTAATATATAATATTGTTAAACTGGCTTTAAAAATATTGGCTATACAAGTTGTAACAAATTCTAACTTTCTGTTTGAAAATAATACCGTTCACATTATAAATATTTAATTTTATTTAAGCAGTATTTATTCAATTTAATATGTAATTAAACTCTTTTAGCATCTCTTACTACTCATTAAAGCGATTCAATTAACAGTTTTTAAATCTAACGCTATAATGAGGCCACCCTTGAACTTGCGCCGCAGCTGACGGTGAAATCCTTGTTTATTTGGTTTTTTTTTTAACCGTTCCAGCGTAAATTTAGCCATCAGCTTGTCTGGATGGAGCTCTTTCTGACTTTCTGGGATTCTTTCTAACCCTTCCACCATTTACCCACTCCAACTCATTTCTTTTTTTCTTACTTTCCTTCTTTCTTTTCTTTCTCCCCTCATTTCTTCAGCTTTAGTACCTCAGTGTTTCCGGGGTCGTTTAAAACTCACAAGACCTATAAATTTTTCATTGCCTTTTCTTGCGTTCTTTAAATGGCGGAAAATGTATGTTCATAACTTGAGCTGATACTTTTAAATTGTTTTGGAAACATATAACGCAGATCAGTTATATTGTTTCTATTTTTCCGAGGAAATAAAGGAAGTATAAAAATATTATTGATGTTTTTATAAACGCTAAACTTACTTCATGTAAGACTGCACCTTAATTAATCATTGATTTCTGCCCTATCCCCAAATCCACCATCCCACAACACACACACACACACACACAATACTTGTATCAAAACCAGTTCTGAACACCTCCGCATCGGTGGTCACATGGTTCAAGGCGTCACTAATGCAATAAACTGGTGATGGTGCGGGTAATGGAGAGGTCAGAGCTAGAATACCAGTCGGGTGTAATAAAGGGGCTTGTTCCTAAATGGAAATATTTTCCAAATTACTGACTGTACATATTTATACCAGAGTCATGTTATCTCATCGTCCTATTAAATTTCACCTTCATCATCCAGTGCATTTTATTTAATGTAAATCTGTAAAAATCTGAAAGACTGAAGAAGCATAAGATTAGAGGGAGTAATGTCCCGTTACCACTGAAACAGAAAAGTGGCTTCTGCGTCACCTGCCTGTTTGCGGCCAGTCATTGTCACAACAAATAATAAATAACTATTTTACTATTCAAATTTGATAGCTTAGTTAGTCAATGTTATCTTAGACATAAAATTTTCACATTTATTTAATCGTTTATGAAAAATTCTTTTTCGATTTATATTTAATTTAGTGGTATGAATAGACTTATTATCAATATATCAAGTTACTACTTAATATATATTAGGAGTCTGCGAGTACTCGGATTTCGAACTTTGAGCCGAATTTGTAATTAAAACTCGGGATAAAGATTGAAAGCTTTGTAGCCTCGTCATTTTCGAGCTTCCTAGTTTTGTACTGTACGTACAAATCAATTTTTAAAATGCAATGGTATGTATAGGCTTATTAATTTAGATTATATATGCAGTTTCGCTTATAAATCATTCGATATATATGCGAATTGTTAAAATTAATGTTAAATCTCACATTAATAGCGTAATAGAGCTTTGAACTACTTTTTTACCGGTAAACTAACATGATTAAATATTTTTGTCCATTTTGAATTATATTCTATGGAAGTTGCAATGCCATGACAAGGCAATAAAAATAAAAATAGCTAAATGGATCATTGAATACTTGAATTATCATTATTTTACTGTTTTTACAAGATCTCTTTAAGAAATATATTATTTCAGTTAAAATAAATTTAACATTGAGAATATATATTGATTGTTAACGAATTCAAGTTGTATAAAACTTATACTAATACGTTCAACTACAAAACTAGAATAGGTTACTATTTATTTATAAAATTATGTTGGTTAACATTCCACCCACATTTTCTTGGAGTGAGAGGGATAAATTGTTTAGGAAGAACCTGACTCAATACACCCAATCGAGATTCGAACCCAGACCCCTCAATCATCGGAGAAACAGACTATCTGAATAACGTTTAGTCTCCATGCCTACTGAAGTTGGTTACTATCGCCTTATTATCTTTACATTGAGTCCGCGTTATAATGGAATATTTTAATTAATTAATTAATCCCAAAAAATCATACTTACACCATATTTTACGCTTCTACTCAAATTGTCAATATTAAATACAGACGTTTGCAAATTATTAGCAATTTTCATGTTTTTGGTGTTTGTTGTGATAAAACTCCCAATTGGTGTTAATTAGCGGTAATTAATTAAACTGGAATTTGTATTTTTGGTACGCCATAGGCTTATACATATTTTTGCCCCATTTTCGGTCAAGTTCAGCCCTACATTTTATTTTGGATTTGTTTCAGTTTACACTGTTCAAATTCAAATACATGAATTGTGTTCGATATAATAATTTATTTGATTTTTGCGGGAAAGAAGTGGGGGAGACGAGAGGGGCAGGGTTATAATGAGAAGAGCCTTTGCATGTTCACTTGAAACAGCTCCTGAGGCTGTCGATTTGGTTTCGTTGTAGTCACCGCAAGTGTTGAATTAGAGTCGAAGATCAAGACAGATGTTAAGCCTCTTTCACCACTTCTGCCGCAATCCGATTACCAACATATATATATATAGATATAGATATATAAGTATGAACAACCCTCCTCTCCTCTCTCATTCCCTTTCTCTCTTCCTCTTTGCCAAACCATCGCAAATACCATCTTTTATGCCCTTCGGCTCTTTCTCTTAGCAAGATCTTATCATTAGTTATTACTTTGTTCAGTCTAATATTCTTGTTCCTACACTTTACATTACGAGCTGTTTATAGTACTACTTAGCTACTGTTGAACTTAAAATAAGAATTTATGAATCTTCGCTGTCATAAAACGGAATCAGATACATTGTTTAACTTTCAACCGCAAATGTATCTGCATTTAAGCTAGGCTTGAAACTAACAAATAAGACGAATATTCTATAGCCCCTAAATACGTAGTACTTATCTCAGAAGTTTGATCAAATAAAGGCCTACTATATTTGTATATCTCCTCTTCTTGGAAGGCCTAGATTAAATAAACGGTACGACATATTCGTATTCCTAGTGTATTATAACTTTGAAACTTTTTTTAATTAAGTTTAATTTACTATCCTTAAGTGGGTTTTCCTAATAAAAATCAGCATATTATCATCTTGTTAATCACAATAAACACTTTATATTTAATATATACATTTTAACAAAAAAATTCAATCCTTTTATTTCTAAATTAAATTTTTAATCAACATTTATTTACAGACGTTTGCAAATTATTAGCAATTTTCATGTTTTGGTGTTTGTTGGGATAAAATTCGAATTTGGTGTTAATTAGCGGTAATTAATTAAGCTGGAATTTGTATTTTTGGTACGCCATAGGCTTATACATATTTTTGCCCCATTTTCGGTCAAGTTTGGCCCTACATTTTATTTTGTATTTGTGTCAATTTACAATCGTACTGTAACTTACATTTTTCACTTGTGTGTATTTGGAAGTAGAAATCCTCCCTGCTCCTTCCACTCACCTTTGTTTATTGACTGCTTTGTTTTGTGCTTAGGGGTAGTTCTGGCAATTCATCCCATGGCCGGAATAACAATGGTTATGGCACGTAGTGTGGGGGGTGAGAGCCGGAAGCGGTCTGGAGTACTGTTCTCTCGCAGTTGTAAGGAGACTTTAGTGTAATAAATATGGGCAAAGCTAAAGCTGTCACACCGCGAAAGAGAGCACAAATTGAAGTACTTTTGAAAGCTAGAGGTAAAACAAAAGCTCAAATTAGTCAGATTATAGGAGTAAGTACTAGTTATGTTACGCGATTTTCACAGAAGATGATGGATCATAAACGTACCACACCACAACGAGTGGAAAGGTGCGGTAGAAAACGCGTGATATCACCCATTTTAAATAGAATTTTGTTTCGAGAACGGTGTCAAAAACGAAGCATGACATCAACTCGGCTTCAAGCGGTTTCTCGGGAACATGGACGAGAGCATCTGCTAGAACTATCCGCCGTGGGCTTTCCGAAGGTGGATTAAAAGAAAGAAGACCTCGTAAAAAGCAAAAGCTGACACCTGCCATGATAAAAAAAAAACGCCTTGATTGGGCCATGTCACACAAGGACTGGGGAAAGGTAAATAAAGTACCAAAAATGTATTAAAAGTAAAATTATCATTATTACAACACAAGTCTTGAAGTAATTTTCATTTTGCGTTTTCATTAATTTGCTTATTTTCAAGCGAATAACGAAAATACTTGTTTCAGGTATTGTTCAGGGACGAGACGATTATCTCTGCTGTTGAAGAAAAACCCCAGTACGTAAGAAAAGGGCCAGTAGAGGCTTTGAGGAAGGGGTGTGTAGTGCAAAATGTAAAGCACCCCACTAAAGTTATGATTTGAAGTGGGATTTCAATTTACGGGACTGGTAAAATCCATGTAGTTCAGGGAAACATGAATGCTGGACAATACAGGGAGGTGGTAGAAACGTGTGTTGTACCTATGATGAGTGAATGGTTCCTAATAGGTAATGGAATTTCCATGCAAGATGGTGCGCCATGCCATAGGGCAAAAAGTGTTACAAGAAAACTGCAATAACGGGACATATCTGTGTTGGAATGGCCCGGAAACAGCCCAGATATGAACCCTATCGAGTCTGTGTAGAGTGTTTTGAAGAAGAAAAAGTGAAAAAGAAGCACTTGGGACAACCAAGGAAAGTCTAGTAAAACACATTATATATGTGTGGAAAAATGATTATGAAATTGTACAAATGTTCAAGACAGCAATAGAATCAAAGGCTTAATAAGGGCTAAAATGTTCCATACTAAGTAATAGGAGTATAAAGACTATAAGTAAAGTAAAAGTGTATGTAGGTATAGTTTAGTAAAAGTTTGGTTTCGAATAAATCAATTCTTTCGTTAGAATTAGAAAATTGCTAATAATTTGCACACATCTGTATGTTTGTAAAAACCAAAATACATTTCTATTTACTATGAAAATATTTATTTTAAACAATTGTTTTCTAAACCAATTTTTTTATTAATCGGCAATTTATGTTTTTAAAATATATTGTTATTTATTGTAAAAAAAATTCCTTGATACCCAGTAGGAGAATTATATAAAATTCACCCTTTGTGGTATCAACTAAATAAATCTTAGGGACTTTATTTTGAATTTCCACTGGGTTAGATTTTAGTTTTCACAGACTGAGAAAGCAGGCAAAGCGGTTTGGTGCTATGAATGAGATCTGCAATAGTAGAGTTATAAATAAAGAACATTACATCATGTACCTTATTATAAGGTAGCCCGTATACGTGACTTGTAGGAAGAGTGGACATTGGTCAAGATGACTCCGGTTTGATTCCGGGTGGATCTGAAGAAGACATTTACTATTTATATACTGTTTCATTTTAATATCCAATCAAATATCTACTTGTCTTAATCTTAATTTTTCTTGGTCTTAAGTCACTCATTGATATAATTTATATACAAATAAATTTCACTACAGATGCCCCTAAAAAATAGAAATTTCTTGAAACTCGCGAAAGCAGGTGGATGTCTCTCTCGTTCCTACTATGTCAACCTTCCAAGTCTGGGAATTACTTACCTTTAGTAAGTTGACAGAGAACAAGGATCATCAAGGTCATTTAAAATCTGGCTCTAGAAGAGATTTCTCTGTGCTCAGATATGTAAAAAAAAAAGTTTTAAGAGCGCCTCCCACTTTAATAAATACATCATCTCACACTGATGAACTTTTTTTTTATGGGAATCGCAAACCAATAAAACAATCGCCAATCATCTTATAATCGGCTGTGACTTTATTTAAACATGTCTTATATTCTTGGGCATGACTAGATCTATGTTCCTAGCAACTAATCTTTTACTTCTAAAATGCGACATTTCGAGTGATACGTTTATGAAAATAAGTGCTAATTTGATCTTTTTTGTTATTTGTTTAAATTATTCAAACTAAAATGTAAAGGATTTTAATAATAATTTATTTTATCTTCCGAATAATTTTTTTGTCACTAACCATATTCTTAAATAACAAAGCCTTTATTAAATAACACGGTGTTTCTGGGCGTTTGCATAGCATGTTAGCACTCTGGTAGTTGGACCCCTTAAGTGGGATGGTGTTCTGAATTGTTAGATTACATTTGTAATTATTTTATTTTTAAATCTTTCACTCACTAGAAATTATTACTGTAATCACCCACCTCAGTGGCATAGTTAACTAACGCGCTAGTCGTGTTGAGCTCGACTGCCAAGAACAGGGAGATCGAGGTTCGAATCTCAGTGGGGTGAACTGGGGGTGGTTTTTTCTAAATGGTTTTCCACTCTCCCTCCACTCAAATTCGGGTTCAATTCCTCTAAGTTCAACCTTCCAAATTCCTAATCCATTAGCGTAATTAGTACTTAAGCGTATAACCCAAACGGGTAGTAAGACGCGGTGCTAAATAAATAAAAAATACTGTAATAAATCCGTAGAAAAACGAAACAAAATTAATTTGTTCTGTTGGTATGGTTATGCTCAGCATTGGCCGAGTGTTCTAAAATTTAAAATCTAATTTTGTTTGACGCCACTGAGGAGGAGGTCAGGATTCAAATCCTTACTTGGTTCACTGAAAATGGTCTTCCACATATTATAATAGACTTGCCTACCATAGTTTTTCCCATTCTTTAATTTGTCAATGAGTTAATATGAATAGATTTACTATTACCTTCATCCCTGCCTCAGATTACATTATTTATTTACCGTTGCTTCTCCCCGTCCCATGGGCCTAAAGTGACAGGTTGGGCTTGTGGGACGAATAGGTAGGGCAAATAATGGCGGGGTTCGTTTAATCTGGTTTATTGAAATATAGATTAATGAAGCTAATAGTGTATAATGTGATTCAGGATTCAGAAATAAATTATAAGAGTTTGGAAAAAAGTACTTGTTCGGTCAATGTTCCTACTCAGTATTCTGTGTCTTGACTTACCTTCCGACGCTTGTGGGGAATGCCAAACCTCCAACGTGGTTTGGATTCCACGTTAAACTGTAGGTTCTCCATTTCATCTCGCAATCACCCTACCATTACACATTAGCTTAAGTGCATATAACCCCGAATGGGTAGTAAGACGCAGTGCTAATAATAATAATAATAATAATAATAATAATAATAATAATAATAACCTTCGACGCTATAACCATAGCTGGTATCATACACCTGACCATCCGGTGCTGTGCTGTTATCGAACTCTTGACTTCTAGGATGGGAGTGGCGTCCTCTATTGGACAGAACAGTGACTCAAAACTGTGGGATATTATCTACACAAGTTGGTTAAACATGGTAGCTGAATATGTAGAAAGCACTTTGGACTAGCTCCATTAGTAATTGTTTTACGTCTAACCAAACCCCTCCCACCCCCTCTTATTTTTCTTAAGGTCCAAAACTCACTGTTATATAGTCAAAAAAGGAGTGGTGTTTCTCCTTAGATACTAGTTTTGACACATCCTTATATTATGATATTTGGCAAAACAACTGATGGTGTTTAAAAAACGCGACCTAAGCTGAATACTCGACTGTTGAGTCAGAAGGGTTGAAAGGGTTAGTTCACTAGGTTTATGTCATAATAATTGCACTCTCTAGATTGGCCAAGGCTGCAATCTATGACGTTACTTATTTATTCATCACGTCTCACTATTTACCTGAACTATCCGAATATTTACACCTATGAGTTAGGGATGAAAACTCTACATTTTAATGGGAACGTCCCACGTATTTGGGTGAGGTGAGATTGAAACTTTATTTAGGAAAAAAAAAGCCAACCCCCGGTACATCAGGACGTGATTTGAACCTCGACTTCACCATCACCAGCAAACCAGAACAGATGAGGTTGACAGACAACCTTAGCCAAAGTGCTCACGGATGAATGTGTTATATTGTTAATTTCCTTTGCGTTAAAATTATAAATTAATCCTTATTAATCATTTTGAAAAATTATTTACAGTACTGTTTTTTTATAATTTATTCACATGTAAGTTCATTTAGAGTTTTCAAAAGATAATTATTTGCCAAGTATCTACTAAACAGAACTTAGTTTAAAAGTGTACACCAGGTTTTGATCGACGATTCATCATATTTATGCACTTTCCGTGAACCCTACACCTACCTGTAAGATTGATCACGCCAACACGAAGCACTTCTTCTCTTTCTCTCTCTTCCCAGCGTTTCCCCTCCTACCTCGTTTTCTATTACTCTAACCTTAGTCGTTGAATTTTTCAATGTCACCTAGTAAATGTCGTCTTGGGAGAATTCAGCATATTGATACACACACACACATAAAGAGCAACGCACGCGATCCAAGGGAAATAACAATGCGACAAATGGAGGGAAGTGGCTGGCAGTTGTGGAAGTGCTGCTTTCAGAACCTTCTCCCCCACCCCCACCCCATACCCAACCCTTATCACTTTCCTACATCCCCATTTTCCACCCAACCATCCCTTTCTCTTTCAGTACTCCACGCCAACATGTTTTCGAATGTAAGTAAATGCTTTTGATTTGTATCGCTTTGCTCTCGCTACACTTCAGGGAATAAAGTGAAATGGCATTTTCTATCCTTTCTTCTTGCCTTCTATCTTTATCTTGCTTTTTTTTCCCCTCAAAATTGTAGGCAGCTTAAAGGTATGAACCAAAAGGTACTGCATAATGCCAGGGATCACGATTAACGTAATAACGTTCACTTAACGCTAAGAAACCCCATTTGCGATCATGGTTCACGTTAAAGTAACGTAACCAAAATACAGACTATGAATTTGAACTGTTTGAAAACAATTTTTTTCTTTTAAATGGAACCCAAGCATTTAGGGCTAATTAAGCTGAAAGTAGGTATGTGTAATAGAAGCTTACTGGCTTTACTAAATAGAGGGTATTAAGAGGTTACGACGTTTTAGTGTTAACGAGACTCGGAATAACGAACGATACCGTAGAAGTCATCTGAATTCCATAAACTTTTTTTAGTACCGCGTCTTATTACTCGTTTGGGTTATAGGCTTATGTGCAAATCACGCCAATGTCTTTTAAGGATTAGGAAGATTTTATTTAGAGTAAGTGTACCGGCGTCTTTGTGGAGGGAGAGTGGAAAACCACTTTTTAAAAACCACCCTCATTACACTCGGACGAGATTCAAACCTCACTTTCCCCGTCATCGGCAGTCTAGTCTACTGCGAGAATAGCGCGTTGGATCACGCAACCATCGAAGTGGGTTACAAGCAAATTAAGTGATAAATAGTCCTGGCGACACTGTTCGTAACATGATTGACCGAGAGGATTACGTAGTAGCCTTCAGTTAACCTTCACGTAACGTCACTTAAAAATTCTCCTATGGGCAATTCTTACATTACTAAACGTTCAATTAAAAGCATTGTGATGACTTACATTTATAAACACAAGGGGAAATTTACTTTGCGTGAAGTCACGTGAACGTTAATTGAATGTTAGTAAATGTTAAGTTGATAGTTGGAAAAAAAAAACTTTGTTGTATTGTTTAGTTTTTACAAAACATCGCTATATCCAAAACAGACCATATCTTTTTCCCACACGTCTAAGATATACGTGTTTTAATCGAGTTATTAGGGTAGGGATGACTACGATAGGAATTTGAGCAAATGTACCCGTATCTTTGAATGACAAAGTAAAACAAATTAGGAAAAAACACCTTTATTATACTGGGCTGGGATTTGAACCTTGATACTCTTACATTAGAGAAGATGAGCCTGACATTTTAGTCCACGTACCCACTGACGCAGGTGAAAAATGACTGTAGTTAAAAACAAGTGAAACACAATTTTTGCAAATAATCTATATTGTCACACAATTAATATTCAACCTTATTTTATAAATAAATAAAAATTGTTATCTTTTTTAAATGCCGTACTAAGCGGTAATTAACTTTCATATTGAGCCTTTTAAAAATGTATTAAACTTCTTACTATAAATAGACTAATTGAAGCTAGAAAAGATCTAAAAGTAACCTATAATATTAGATTCACGTTTGTATTTGGTATTTTATTTTAAAATGTATTTTCAGTTATAAAACAATAAGGAGGGGTAGATCTATAGTAAGAATTTTCTCTCTCTAAAATACATACACTTATTTTTAAACAGAAATATTGCAACATATTTATGATAGTGAGTTTGTAAAATAGAACGATTATCTCAATTTTAAAGAAAACTCGATAGTAACATCAAAAAAATAACATTAAAACATGTCATACTAGAAAATCGGGTAGTCTAAAGCGAATTTATACATTTTAGAAGATATACTCATATTCTGTACACTTACACTTATCACAACTATTCAGTACTTTCAAAAAAAAATCTATCATAAATGTATAATGCTCAAGCTAGAGAAAATGGTTTTCCTAAAAATCCTTCACTCCTTTTCTGTCCAATTGGTGCAAATGCACTAGACAGCTGCCTTCACACCGTTAAGTCTTATTTTATTGAAAAGACAAACGACAGGAGTTGTTTTGTTCCGAGTGTTTCTTGCAGCATGTATTATTCAAATATGTGTGTGAAAGTTTTATGTAAACCACTATCTACTGTAAGCATTCCCCCCATCCTAACCTTCTTTCACAGCCCCTTGAACTCAAGAAGACATCTACAACATTCAACTTGTAGCTTTGTAGTCCAAAATCTAAATGTATATTTTGTATTGTGCTCTTTTATTTTTAAAGAGTTGTATTTCAGGAAATGAAGGGCGAGTATAAGCACTAAAAACACCTAAGATCAGTGTTTCAAACTTTGGTACAAATATACCAAGGCACAACGTGACGTACCACAGAGATTTATTCATCATAAACTTTTTTTATTGTAGATTGCTGAACGGATTAACACCAAATTTCATGTGATGTCAGGGACTATTTATAAATCTTTATTTTCTTATTTCACGTCTTTGTTTAGCTTATCATTTTAAGGATACAAAACAAAAGAGGGAAAGTCCAATTTTAACTTAAATAAAGCTAGTGTTGCTATCTGTTAGACAATCATAAGACATTTCTAATACACTTTAGATTATGATTAAAAGAAAAATCTGTCATATTTAATTAATTTAAAATAAAAGTATTTAATGGGTGAGATATAAAATTCGCTGTCCTGAAAAAAAATATTTGTAATGTGTGACCTTCCCTCTAATTCCCCTGCACTCTCCATTTGTAACGACCGTTTGTATTTGACAAAAAATCAGATATTTGTTTTCTTTTTGTTTTATGAGGAAGCAGGCTTGTCATGAAGGGAGGACTATTGGTGGCATGATACTAGGCCCAGGACTTCCAGCGGCCCGGGCCCAAGTTCCAGATTCACAAATTTAAAAAAATAGAAGATGAAAGAAAATACAAATATCAAATGCCCATCAATAATAAGGAACTTAATGGCATTTGTCGCTATTATATCCTTGGTTTGATCCAGTCTTGTCTTTCGTTTCAAAGAGTTTGGAAGGTTTGCTGTTTCAAGTTTTGTAACGAAATTAATTTTGGAACATAAAGAAAGTCAGGCAGTAGATTAAATTAAATTTATATTTAAGTATTTAATTCATCATATGCGTGACATTTCAGTGTTCATTTACGTAGTAGTTATCTTACACTGCTTTCTTTTGTAAAAGTGAAAACAAAGTTTTTTTAAATGTACAAACCTAAGATAAACAATGGAAGAGAAACAGGAAGGGGGGGATTTGCCCCTGTAAATAATTTATGCTTCCCCCCTCCCAACTGGAATAAACTTCTCCCTCCCCTAATATAAGCTTGACCCCACTTCTAGATTTATGTCATTCTTCTCTAATATTCTAGAATATGAAACCCCCTTGACTGGTATAACTCTCTTCTTCTAAATTTATTTTGCTCCCCTCCAATCATCTTGAATATGAAGCTAAAAGATGGCCGTACATAAAAATCCAAATAGCTTTTAGAGGCATCCAAAATTTCAAAAATTTGCTGAAAGATGCCCATTATTAATAGCTTCAAAAGATATACAATTTTAAATATTTTCCAAAAAAGGACACTCCAAATAGCTTATATTGTCACCCTAATAGCTTCAAGGGATATTCGAAATTTGTAAAAAAAAAAATCTGGAAGATAACCTCTTCAAATATCTTCTAGAAATATATTTTTCAAACATTTTCCCAGAGAAGACTATGCAAAATAGCATCTAGAGATATACAAATTTCATTGATTTGCTGAAGGACATTCTCACTAGCTTGTAGGAGCATAAAAATTTCAAAGTTTTCTAGAGGACCACTTATAATGCCTTCTAAATCGGCATGGTAAAAACAGTTGAAAACTACTTTAGACAGATTCAAGGGGTATCCCGATTTCTAAAGATTTATTGGAGAAGATCACTCCAAATAGCTTAAATAAGAGTCTAGTTAAAAAAAAAATGAGAGACACACTAAATATTTTCTAGATAGTTGATTGGGATGGGCACTCAATTACCCTTTGGTTTGGGGGTCAAAACCTATTAAAGTTATTCATTTTTTTTATAATTGACCGCTAAAAAATTAAAATTTCACTGCCACTGAAGTTGAATAGTACAAATAGAAGCGGGCCCACTTCTAGCCCATGATACCAGTCCCGGTTGGATCACCTGTCGGGCCTGGTTGGAAAGGGTACTTTGGTTAGTTCATCATAATAAATATGCATGTGACCCACTTTTGGTGGCCGCGTGATCTAAGGCGTTACTTCTCACAGTAAACTAAACTGCCGTTGGTGAGGAAACTAATGTTCGAATCTTGGTCGGGTGTACTGAGGGTATTTTTAAAAAAAATTGTTTTCTCCCACCCAGATGTGGGTACCCTTCCTATAAATTTATTCTCCCTTATCCTTCGAGCACTCAGCTTAATTAGTACATAAGCGTGACACTCGAACGGTTAGTATGACGCCGTGCTAAAAAAAATACATGTGTGCAACCGAATGAGTATTTTATTTGTACATCACGTTTTACTACCGTCCGAGGTGTGTGAATGTTTATACTAATGAGGTAGTTGATGGTAAATGCTTAAGTATCTACGTGGAGGAAGTGTGGAAAATAATTTAGGAAAAAACACCCTTGATACACCCACCCTGGTTTCTAACCCTGACCTTCCCATCACCGGCAATCCAGTGCATTATGAAAGTGACGCCAACTTAAAACCAAAGACTAGGCTATTTTTTCAGCATAACTTTACCAGCATCGATATTATACATCTGAAGTGATGGCTGCAGATAATATGGTTTGGTGCATTAATTTATAAATATGTTTTTATTCACATTTCCTGTACTTTCTTCCAAATATAATATAAAAGTGATTTTAGTAACTTTTGTATTTTACAAATACGTTCCTTCCTCTCGTGTTCTAAATATCTGAGAGTTACAAAAGTTATCTCTAATAATACCACGGAAGGAAGTAAAATACCTAATACTGACGCTACCTCCATATATGATGTATACGTGATAGGCCTACGCCAAATAATATAATTTGCTCTGCGACTATCACGTTTAATAATTTTAAAATAACCTCAAAATTATGAGAGAAATATCTAAATTATTTTATCACCACAATCACATCTGTAAATAATTAAAATAACACAAACTAATGAACTTAATTTAGTATGTACCTTTGCATATCGGCCACAAAGTGATTCATACGTAAATGAATCCCCCCAACCCCCCATCACCCTCTGGTAATCAATAAAGCGAGCGAAACGATAAAGTTTGAGTAGCGTTGTGTGTAGATCTGTGTGTCGGTCGAGAGGATGTTGATACATGATAAACATCCCTCCCCACTTATTTACACGAGTGTACTGTTACTGTTGGAGTGGAGATACGATCACTGATTAATAGCTTGGATAAACTTATACAGTATAAAATATGTAATTTTCTCTTTTACTTGGATTATATAACTTTGAGAATCAAACTTATCTAACAGTAATAGAAAATATGTATGTTCACTTTCATTGATTATATAAACTTTGAATCAAACTTATCTAACTATAGAAATTGTAATGTTTCACTTCATAATTTTCCCCCCACAAAATCTTGGTACTGTTCGTGTTATAAGCATTTATTAATTACGCTTAAGAATAGGTATGGGTAAGGTAAAATTTTACTAGAAATGTAGGTTACCTGGTGGTTTAGGAGTAAGGTGTCGGACTTATGTGCTGGGGGTCCGGGATTCAATCCCGGTCCCGGCAAGATTTATTGATTAGCCAATCCCTTCTTCACCTCTGACAAGAATCTTGTGAATGTGTGGAATGCCAGGCCTCCAACGTGGTTCGGATTCCACGTTAAACTGTTGGTCCTCCATTTCATTTCACAATCACCCTACAATTACACACTAGCGTAAGTGCGTATAACCCGAACGGGTAGTAAGACGCTGTGCTAATAATAATAATAATAATAATAATAATAATAAAATCGCTACGTGGTCTGAATGAATGACCCCAAACACAAGATGTTAAGCCTAGTACCCACACCCTTGTTAAAAAAAATCAATTTCTGACAACAGTTATAGAGATCAAGCCTTACTTAACATTGTTTTTACCCTCCTTTGGAATAAAAATAATGTATAATACTAGATTTCTTTTCGCCTATTCAGTATTTTCAAAATTCAATGAAGCCTCTATGATTAAACGATTTGACACGTCTTCGTTAGGTAAGAAGACAAGCGATGCAGCGTTTCCCTATAGTTTATGTTTGTGCTTTGCGTAAGACTATTTTCCCCATCACGTATTTAACTTTTCGAGCTAGCCCCATTTGAATGCGCTAATCAGGCATATATGAGAAAGAACTAATTTAGAGGAAATTTATTCTAATTTGTGTGAATGGGTATGATAAACTATTTAGGAAAAGACCTCCTCAATATACCCGTCCGAGTTTCTAACCCGCAACCACCCGTCCCCTGAAAACCAGAATATATAAGCCTAACGTTTGGACAGCGTGCCCACAAATGCGGGTCTTTAATTGTTATTACTGGTTTAATCCATCCGTATATTTACACTGATGGGGTAGGAATGGAAAGCAACATTTTGCAGAGCAGATGTACCTTTATTTGCGTGAAGGGGAAAATACCTTAGTACACCTTTTGCTACAAATGTTGGTACACTTCCTTTGAATCCTACCTTCCTCAGACATACTCCATTAATGTATATGGATATCTCAGAAGGGTAGTAAGATGTAGAGTGCATATATACAGATATATAAATATATTATATATATATACTATAATATATCATTTCAACTTCTATATATAAAAGTATAAAAATACTATTTTAGAAAAAACTCTTCTATGGTTGCATGGCCTAAGGCATCACTCTCGCAATAAACTGGTCCGCTGATGTTGGAGAGATCGGGATATTGAGAGTAGTTTTCCTCAATGTTTTTTCCCCCTCTCCCTCTAAGCAAATTGGGTACTTGTCCTGAAATCTCTAACTTCTTCATCCCTATTCCAATACCGTAGTTAATAGATATGCGTGTACTACATACGGATAGTGAAACACGGTGACAAAAATTAAATCGACAAATAAAGAGAACAAAAGTTTGTGTGAAAGAGAGAAAGGGAAATTCCATATTCATAAACCTCTAAACTACGATGGGAAAAGTGTATACAAACAACCGTATTTTTTATTTTTGTTTTGCCTACAACAAAGAAGTAGTCTTTTACGTGGCCCTAAAGAAGATCATACCGAAATTTCCCTTCCGTACAGATATCACACAGTCATCACGCCCGTTGACGTGGGTAGCTCGCTGACCCTTCTCCCGTATCAGCGTTTCGCTGACGTCCGTAGAAACAAATGATGATGCGCGGAATGGCTTGTGAATGGATGAAGGACTGGATCCTCAGTCTCTAGCAATGGCCCGCATGCCAATGAAACCCACGGGAGCATATAAAAAGGAGGTTGGAGAGGAGGGGGAAGGTTGTGGAAACCACTACACAGATGGACGATGATTTCAAGGGACATTTAGCAGATGCTCGTAAAGATGGCAGCACTGCAGTGGCCAGAGAGAAAGGACTGGGTTTCAATTCTGTCGGGTTACAAAGGATAAGGCCTTGATGGAATAGAACAGTAATTATTACAGTTCAACATTTTCTATTTACGAATCTTATGGGAATATGCGTGCCTAAAGGTGTGGTGACGTGAGAAAAGGTTTCAGTGTTTTTGGAGTTTTTATATCAAAACATATTTTGGCCAAAATAAAAATATATTGCTTCATTACAAACATATAGTTTAATTTTCTTCACGTATTATATCAACAGTTGTTGAATATCTGTCATGAGCATAGTGGTGATATTGGGTGACAAACTTTTTAAATAAAGAGAAAAAGTTGTCACTTAAATTCCAGGACACCCTTGGCAGATATTCAACAACTGTCTAGTTCACCGTACGAACAAAATTAAACTTTATGCTTTTACTGAAGACTTATTTGATTTGATTTGACAAAAATATTTGATAAAAATTGCAAAAACAATGCCCTTTTTTCTCATTTCATACACTCCCGCCTTAATATAGCCCACTTTATTCTGTCCACTGGTCTCCCTATCAATCTGGCCTATTCCATTTAATTACGATAGTCAAATAGGGATAGAAAAAGTAGAATTTAAAAGGAAGTGTACAGAGATTTGCATGAAAGTAGATCTTAAAATTCTCAAGGAAAAAATATCCTCTGTTACCCAACCAGAATATGAATCCCAGCCTCCATGTCATTGACAAACCCAACTATAATGATTTTTACATTTATTATGTGTGCAAATCAATGCTTGTGGATTTCTCTAAACATCTCAACGATCGCATATCCTGATTATTAATGTCCTTGGAACATTTGTAGAGTCTATAAAATACATCAATGCAAGTGTAATTTTGTCTACTTAAAAAATACTTTCTAGTTACGTACAGTTAGTTTGGAACAATTGTGATTGGCGATCACTAATATTTTATGTGATTATTTTTCATTTAATATTTTAGAACATTGTTTAAATGTTAAAATGTAGCAGGCAGCCAGCATTGATTCTCTAACAGTGTTAAGATAAGTAGATGAGTTTACTGTTTTTATAAGCCAATATTCTTTGCCATACATATTTCATGAACAATATTAATAGCATAAATATTTTTTTACAATATGTTAGAATAAATTGTTATTGATTATTATGCGTTGACTATGTTGATAATGAATGTTAAAAATATATGCTATTTTATTAACATAAATATCATGTTTACAGAACATATATATTGTATAAATATGTATATATGTTTATAAACATATATATATTGTATAAATATGTATATGTACATAACTTATTATTATTAGCACCGCGTCTTACTACCCGTTCGGGTTATACGCATTACCAAATGTGTAATGGTAGGGTGATTGGAGATGAAATGAAGGACCTACAGTTTAACGTGGAATCCGAACCACGGTGGAGGCCTGGCATTCCCCACATTCACAAGATGTCTTGCCAGAGGTGAAGGAAGGGTTTGGTAATCAGATAAATCTTTGCCGGGACCGAGGATTGAACCCCGGCCGCCAGCAACAGAAGTCTGACACCTTACCTCTAGACCGCCAGGTCACCCATGTACATAACTATATATATTTAATGGATTATTCAAGAGGTGAGGTCAAAATTTAATGAGCATATAGCGGGACTCAAGTATCCGTTTTCTCTGAATTTATCTGGAGTCAGGTGAGACCATTAAAGGTGGATAAGTCTGACACTATTCCGCTGAAATAAGCATACATTCAGAAATGCCTGCAAGTTGAAATAAAAGTGTGCTGGTGCTTCTCCCTTTAACATCCACCTTTTCTGACGCACGATGAGTGTTACATTTTATAACAGCTCCGGCAAAATATATTCTAAAAGATTTTGCATGTGTCCAGTCAAACGTGGTGGCAGGAGGTAAGATTCGAGCACATTATCGACGATAATACCCACCCTTATATTCACAGCAAACTTCTCTTGGGCGTTGTGACCTACCCCCATCATTATCCCACACAGATAACATACAGAGGTAAGCACAAGAGAGTTATAAATTTATTTCACAATCAACATGATACACTCAATGGGGGAGAGGTACATAAGAGTTAACGCACTAAGCAAGGACAGATGGGCAATAAGACACAAGGATTACCACCAAGGCCAGATGGGTACCAAAATAATAACAAACAACAGACGGCCCCTTGTATTTAGACGTCCCAAAATGGCGTCATCAGAGAATGATAATAAAATTCTAATAAATTGGTCTCCTATCTCACTATAAAAAATATAGTTCGTAAATAATGGCAAAGAGCCAGCACACGCCCTAGCATATATCATAAGTGAGTAAAGATCACATGTACCTAACCTAAACAAAGGTAGAGGCATTATAATAATACCTTGAAAAATAAAAGTTAAAAGTTCTGTGAATACAAAATAACCTAATATTTAACAATAAACGGAGTGTCCTCCTTATATACATGCACTGGGTGGCCCACAGCCCCACATTTACTAACCATCCATATATATATATATATATATCATATATATATTATATAAGCAAAGAGACGGCAATAAACTATCCTAACTTTAATAACCAACAAAGTGTCCACATAAGAATTTCCTCCCTGCCGGCTCGCGCCCCACATTTAACCAACCTCTAAAAGAAAACAAGGTGGTAAAAATAAACTAACTCAATCCTTAACAAATACCCTACATATATCAGGAGGCAAGAAATAAAGTCAGCATGGCTTTATCAGTAAATAACGACAGACCACTAAACTTTCCGTGATGGGAAATAAAATGTACAAAAAATAAATAGAGCCAGAATGGTTCTACTCCAAGTTAACATTGCCTTATGGGCAATAAGCAATATACCTAATCATAGTAATTCATTATTCATAAATATAAAGTACTGAAGTCCAAAATATTTAAATTTTGAAAGATAAATATATTAATACGAAAGTGAATTTTGAAAAGAGTGCTGAGCCTACTCAATAGATAGGCTTATTACCTTGTAAGCCCAGAATGAAATGCGTCACAATACTCTGGACTCCAACCATTATATACACTAATGTAATCAAGTGTTCTCAGTGTGCGGATAAAAGGAGGAGGGGGTTTCCAGAACACTCGCGAGAGCCACCAAGCATCGGCCACAAGCACAAATATTGTTCATAGAAGTTTTAGAATACGCCCACCGGCGTGCGCACAACTAACGCTCAGCGGAGTTCATTTGTTTGCTTTTCCACTTGTTTGAAGAGGTGGGGAGGCTCTCCCAACACGGCCGGCGGCGAGCCTCGAACACCGGCTTAGTTGAATGTGGATTGAGTCGTGGAGTGCTTCTCGTGTTTATTGTAGACGAGTTGGGACGAGTCAACTAGGGCTGGCTTGGTGAGTGATACAACTTCTTCTGTGCCATGTTGTTACAAGGTTACACATGGGGCTCTGTTCAGCCCAAACATGGCTGCTACGGCAATTTAAGAAGACATATCTGGTAAATGATGCCTTATCCGAACTCAATCTGCTGAGAAAAATGGGGATCGTTCAGACAACGCCACAAAATCCACTGATGGTGTCTACTTATAGGGGTAAAAGTTAGACCCCTGTCATGTGATTCAAGATCAAGCTTGTAAGAGAATAGCAAAGTATGCTTATTTTAATAGAATGGGGTATCATAGTTCTCCAATTTAAATGGCCTTGCTGGTTCAGGATGTCTTCGAAGGACATGGATTACTATACGTAAGCTGTTCTACTAAATTCCCTCTATACGCTTCTTAAATCTTGGCCTAACCTTTTGAATAATCATATATATATAATATATATATATATATATATATATATATATATATATATATAATATATAAAAAGAAACAAAACAACAAACAGTAACATATATGTACTATCCCATATATATAAACTAGAAATTTGACCCGTTCTTCGCACGACTAAGTAGTACCAACTCTATAATATCAAAATATAACGTTCAACATCCAATTGCTCAATATTTTATAGTTCCTCGTTGTACAATCCTGAGATAGCTAATGTCAGTCACAAACCATAAAGTGTTTCTGTTTTACGGGTCCCTACGTTGGGAGCCAATTATGACGTTCTTGGATTTTTCTACAACCTTGCTGGGCGCCAATTATGAAGTTTACTGATGATTAGACTATTGTATTAATTAATACACACTTTTTATGTTGACATGTTTTTATTTCCAAATCTCAGTTTATTTCAGGAGAAAATAGATCATGTCGTCGGCGAACTATTACGCGACCTATAGTACGATCGTAGGGATCGCGGACAGCAGCTGCAGTTCCGAGTACTTCAAGGACTGGACTCCTAGTGCCCTTTCATTGCACCATTCTTTGTAGATATCCATTGCTCATGGAAGCTTCGAGAAGGTCGTGTTATAAAAAATTAAAATACAAGACAAAAACATCTCGGTTTTACTAGGAGGTTCGAGAGCCGGAAAATGACTCAAGCTACAATTTAAAATCTCTATTCGAACTTTCCAGAAGAGGAAGTTATTATTTAAAAATCTTATATTGTCATCTTGACTTGGCTGGTACACTCTGACGTCACTTGTCAGTGGCTCGTGCCTTCTTAGAAGAAGAAGTGCTTTAAGCGCCATGTAATAGATTATAATTTAAATGAAATAAGATACGTTTATAAAATTAGGACGATATTATTGTCAATGCTCTCACATATTCTTTAGGGGCAAATCAATAACATTACAACCAATCAAATTAATTAATAGATTAAAATGAATTAAACATTAGATACAAATTATCTTGTCCACGATTTGAGGCTACAAACAAACACAATTCACTAACGCAATAATAATCACCAAAGCAAGATCATAAGATAAAATAAACCACGCCCAGTTAACCCGACCGAGATTCGAACATCAATCTCCCCGTACTCAGCAGTCTTGCCCAACATAAAACTAGTGCGTTAGCTAACCACGCCACCAAGGCGGGTTACTTTAATTGTTATGTCGCTCTTAGATAGTAGCCAATTTATCTTTAAATTTTTAGTTTGTTATCGCATTGCTAATGGATCCTCTTTGAGATAATCTTTAGTTTTTTTTATGCCTTTAATTTTTAGATTTTTTTCGTATGTACTGTATGTACAAAATTCCTACTATATCAAGAAGGGTTTTTTTTTCTCCATAAACATTTTCCATCCTTTATTTTAAAATTCCAAACTTTCCAACTTTTATTGTTATTGAGAGGCGGCCCTTTAACAAACTTGCTGGACAGGTGTATAGTTTTATCTATATATAGAGAGATAGAGCTTAAAGTAGAATGTTTATGTAAATAAATATTTATTATTTGTAATGCATTTATTATTTTGTGAAAGAGTTAAGTCATTCATAAAATTATATTTTTAAATAAACCACATATATAAGTGAGAACAATTACAAGCTTGCTTAAAAGCTGTGAGACAGCTTCAAAAAATACAAGCCAATTTTCATAAGAAGATCCTTTTAGAAAATACAAACATATTTTGCAGCCAACATTGATAGCATTTTGGTGTAATTTTATAGGTACTAATGATATTTGTCAAAAGTTCAATTTGCAAATTACATTTCTTGGCATATGAATTATTATTAGCACCACATCTTACTACCCATTCGAGTTGTACGCACTTACACTAATGTGTAATGGTAGGGTGATTATGAGATGAAATGGAGGACTTACATTTTAACATGGGATCCGAACCACGGTGGAGGCCTCACATTCCATACATTCACAAGTTGTGTGTCTTGTCAGAGGTGAAGGAAGGGTTTGGCAATCAGATAAATCTGGGCCGGGACAGAGGATTGAGCCTCGGACCCCCAACACAAAAGTCTGACAGCTTACCTCTAGACCGCCAGGTCACCTTGACGTGTGAATAAGTAAAATAGATCTAATACATTTTTCCATTTAACCATCAAATGCTCTATATATTTCTATATAGTCTACATGTACCCTTACTGTATGTTTGGTAGAGCTATTTATGTTGAGATCGAACGCTTTCACAAAGTTTGAGGTTTGGTGAAGAGAAAAAGAAGAAACTTTCCACTTTAGTAATACTTGAAAGTTTGAAGCGCGTTCTGAAATAAACTAAATCGGAGCACTTATCATATCAACATTATGAAGTTATCTTTCATTCAAGAATTTGTCTTTTCAAATACATTAAACCATTTAAAACATCAAAAAGAATTAAATTTTTGGCTCGTGTTAATAATAAGAACAAGTTTTTATCTTACGATACAAATTAAAGTAACTTATCCATAATCAGAAATTTAGGTTTTGTATTTTTAATTAACAAGTTTTATTTTAAAAGTACTTATCGCTGTCTATTAATATATTAAACTGTAAAGATTTTCATAAAATCTAATTTAGGTTTGATTATTAAAAGTTTCTCTACAGTCTACAGGGTTGAATCCCTGCAATGGCTTGGAAGAATTGTATTGATAAAATTGTGACTTTCCTCGTCACACTGATGAATAAAATAGGAAACCCACTATAAGTATCGGGAAAGGCCAAGCACGGGTCATAATTAGCCCACCATGAACAGCCGGCACGGTGTGATATGGCACGGCTCGTAGTCAGCCCACCATGAAGACCTAGCACGGTGTGACATGGCACGGATCGTAGTCAGCCAACCATGAAGACCTAGCACGGTGTGACATGGCACGGATCGTAGTCAGCCCACCATGGAGACCTAGCACGGTGTGACATGGCACGGATCGTAGTCAGCCCACCATGAAGACCTAGCACGGTGTGACATGGCACGGATCGTAGTCAGCTCACCATGAAGAGCTAGCACGGTGTGACATGGCACGGATCGTAGTCAGCCCACCATGGAGACCTAGCACGGTGTGACATGGCACGGATCGTAGTCAGCCCACCATGAAGACCTAGCACGGTGTGACATGGCACGGATCGTAGTCAACCCACCATGAACAGCCGGCACGGTGTGATATGGCACGGCTCGTAGTCAGCCCACCATGAAGAGCTAGCACGGTGTGACATGGCACGGATCGTAGTCAGCTCACCATGAAGAGCTAGCACGGTGTGGCATGGCACGGATCGTAGTCAGCCCACCATGAAGAGCTAGCACGGTGTGACATGGCACGGCTCGTAGTCAGCTCACCATGAAGAGCTAGCACGGTGTGACATGGCACGGATCGTAGTCAGCTCACCATGAAGACCTAGCACGGTGTGGCATGGCACGGATCGTAGTCAGCTCACCATGAAGAGCTAGCACGGTGTGGCATGGCACGGATCGTAGTCAGCCCACCATGAAGAGCTAGCACGGTGTGACATGGCACGGATCGTAGTCAGCCCACTATGAACAGCCGGCACGGTGTGGCATGGCGCGGCTCGTAGTCAACCCACCATGAACAGCCGGCACGGTGTGGCATGGCACGGATCGTAGTCAGCTCACCATGAAGAGCTAGCACGGTGTGGCATGGCACGGATCGTAGTCAGCTCACCATGAAGAGCTAGCACGGTGTGGCATGGCACGGATCGTAGTCAGCCCACCATGAAGAGCTAGCACGGTGTGACATGGCACGGATCGTAGTCAGCCCACTATGAAGAGCTAGCATGGCGTGACATGGCACGGATTGTAGTCAACCCACCATGAACAGCCGGCACGGTGTGACATGGCACGGATCGTAGTCAGCCCACTATGAAGAGCTAGCATGGCGTGACATGGCACGGATCGTAGTCAGCCCACCATGAAGAGCTAGCATGGCGTGACATGGCACGGATTGTAGTCAGCCCACTATGAACAGCCGGCACGGTGTGGCATGGCGCGGCTCGTAGTCAACCCACCATGAACAGCCGGCACGGTGTGGCATGGCACGGCTCGTAGTCAACCCACCATGAACAGCCGGCACGGTGTGGCATGGCACGGCTCGTAGTCAGCTAACCATGAAGAACTAGCAATGCACAGCACCAGACCAGACAAAAGTTTGTAGAACCTTCTTGCAAGTATCAGTTGCAATGGAGAGCTCATCCGAAGAGCAGTTAATGGTAGTGGGTGCAGTTTGTGCGGAGAAAGAAAAGCATGGGGAAAAAGTGCCATAAACACGGTTGTTGGGCGTAAGAAATATTTAAGAATAGGGGGGAATATGGTGAATACTATAATCTTTTCCCAGATCGCTTAAAATTTGAGACGATAATTTTCTTGTACTTTCGTACGTCAATAAATTTCTTATTATTCACAAACAACTTTACTTCCTCATGATCACAGACGTAATGACCATTCGAGGCAAACGGAATTAACTTTCGGGGAAACATTCAGGCGGTTCCTTCCGGGTGCCGTGTCGTGCCGTGCCATGCCGTGCCGTGCTGGCTGTTCGTATTAGATAGCCTCCTTAAACAGCCGGTAGAATTGTTTAATGTATCTGTTCTATAATTATTAATGTAGTTTGTAGGTTGTGGGCTGATATAATCACTCCCAAAGAAAGCGCTAGTTAAATACTTTTAATAATACTAGTAATTAAATTGTAACCTAAAATGAAATACTATAAACGAGATTTACTAGATTGAGATGTTGTCTCTATGGTAGAATTAGGATACTGACATTAAATTATAATCTCATTCACTGGAATTAGTTAATTATTTTCTACCTACACCAGTTGGCATGACTATAAAAGCGTTAGTATCATAAATTTTGGTTTACCAGTGTTGAATAGGTGTGGGCTCGAATCCCAGTCGTGTGTTCTAAGAGCTCTTACTAAAGGTTTTCCCTCTCTCTCTCTCTCTCTCTCTCTCTCTCTCTATATATATATATATATATATATATATATATAAATATATAAGAACATAAAATAGGAGCACAAAAATGTTCTCCCAAATATATTTTCACATCTTCTTTGATTAGATACCGATAGATTCTCATATAATAGTTATTATAAGTTTCATATTTAATGGTCGAGTGGTCTAAGTCATCACTATCTCAATAAACTAGACTGCCGATGACGGATAGATTAAGGTTCGAATCCCATTCGGGTGTAGGCCTACAAAGAGTGATTTTTTACCTAAATATTTTTCCACATTCCACTCTGGCATATTCAGGTCCACTTCCTCCAAATTCAATCTTCCTCACCCCTTTCACATTTGAGTATATATGCGTACAGCCAAACTGGGTACTAGAACAAATTGCTAAGAAAAAATAAGTCTTTAAGTTGAGCTAGGAAGGATTATTTAGTTATAATCAACCAGGATTATCATGAAAATGGAAAACCAGGGGAACCGGAAAAATATCAGGGAATTTTTAAAATCCGAAAAATAAACATAGAAAACACAAAGAATAGCACTAAGAAAACTAGTAAAAAAGTTTGTATATTCATGAATTTGGGGAATTTTAGTGCAAGCTTTAAATAAATGTGTGTATACATATAATTTTATATATGTATGAAGTATTTGTCTTAACCCTCTTTTCCCCAACCTGAAATATTTGAGCCATATATCCCCATCAAACACAAATCAATTTATTTTGAAAACAAATCACATTCCCTCACAAAGTTCAATATTATGACAAATGATAGTTCATTCCTCTATACTACAATCAAAGTTATCTGGGAAAAAAAGAATCCTTTCAAAAAAATTGGAAAAACAGCTTCTTTGATATAATAAAATAAAGACCATCTTGTCAATAGTACCGTCTAACTTTCTTAAGAAATTGTCTTGTCTATTTCTATAAAAGCGACTATACATTCAACGTGCACTTTTTGAAACGACTGATTATATCAAAACACGATTTATAAAATAACTTGAATATAGAACAGACACAACATCCAGTCCCCTGCTGTTAATTCATAACTATGAAGGGGAAACCCACATTTCACCAATGATACATTTTTCATCCATGCCAGGAATCAAATCTAGGACCATTAGCTCAGTATACAGACAAGCTACCAACTAAGCTAAGGTGTTGTACTGAGAAATATATAATAAATACCTATAAAATAGTAAAATATTATCAATTTTGGCTGCAAAAAATAGGTTTAAATGTTCTAAAAGACTCTTCATGGGAGAATTGGACTGTATCTATTAGGTTATGTTTAGTTTTTCTAACTTGGTCAAATATTGTCTTAAAACAGAGTTGGTTTTGTCCAGGAACCTTGAACATGTGTATGCTCCCCATTTTGTGTGTTTCTATTTAACAAACATATGCGTAACAAAAGTTGTCACATACCCTAAGTAGGGGATCTATTATGTATCTTTCATGAACACGTTTTCATTTTATTGTTGTAGGCCAATGGGAAGTGAGCGACAGGAAAAAGGGAGGAGGGAAGAAGGTGGAAACATTCACCTTAACGTTGTAGGGTAGTTCGTAATAGGATGTAAATGACACTTTACTTGTTTAGTAAAAGGATTACAGAATAACGATTAAAACCGAGAACAAAAGATTATTGATATATTTATGGATTATTTTAATGGAATACATTACTTCCCCACTAAGGATCCTTTGACAAGAGAGATATTTTCCCCAAAGCGGGATTTTGACGCATGCATTTTTCCTTGGAGATACATTGGTTAAAATAAGAGCGTTCACACATGGAGTGAAAAGATCGCACGACAAAATTCCTGCACAAACGTCCAAAACAGCCTGCTTGTATTCGGTAAGATTATTTAACGAGCTACCGCCTCGTGGCGTAGTGGCTAACGCGCTAGTCGTTTTGAGCTCGACTGCTGAGACAGGAGATCGAGGTTCGAATCTCGGTCGTGAACTGGGTGTTTTCCCTAAATGGTTTTCACTTCCGCCACGCAAATGCGGTTCACTTCTCTAATCAACCTTCCCAATTCCTAATCCATTAGCGTAATTAGTACTTAAAGCGTATAACCCGAACGGGTAGTAAGACGGGTGCTAAATATTATTATTATTTAACGCGCGGGAAAATACCCACATCAACCTTGAGATACAATGTCTCAACTAACAGGCTTGACGAGAGGAAATAAACAACGCGTCCAGTCATCTAGTGAGAGCTCTTTCGAGATAGATCAGCTAAAAATATCTAAAGTTTATTTTGTCTTGATATCTATTGAAACTATTGATTATATTCGTGTAGATACACCTATAGCTTTTTTTAATAATAAATTAAGTATTCAACAGGTTGACAAGCGAGTGAGTGACTGAGCGACTTCGTGGCCAAAACTGGTGAGCGAGTGATTAACAGATAGCTCTCGATAGTTGTTGACGAGGAAGGCAAATGTTCGAATCTGCCTCATGAGTTTTTTTTGACAAGTGATTTATTGTTTGGTTTTCCATCCTCTATCAGCGCTACTGGATTGTTATTTGTAAAGGCCCACTTTGATTATAATATTGAAGTATTTAATATTAGTTTCACATTATATATATATGATAGGAGCCATATAGAATTTAGGATCTTACTAATTAATCTATGCCGTTAGTAGCAAATGTGCTAAACCTAACTATAATTATTAAAAAAAGAGTCAAATATCATGTTAAATTGAGAATTTCCTATACATTTTTTTATTTACTTTTTTACTCTGTGAAACAAAGTATGATACGGTTCACGGAAACCGGCGGGATTTTCCCTATCGTGTGAAAAGATCGTAATAAATGATTGTCCACGCGGATCCTCTCGTGTGAAAGGGCCTAAATATAGACCAGTGTGTCACCTTTTATTTGGAGCATCTGCTTGAAAATCTAAAGTATCTAACCTGCAAATATTTAACATACCATATAATCACTTCAGTAGATTCATCTGGCTTATTTTTGCATAAACTAATCAGATCAAATAATTGAACAAGTTGATTTTCCTTAACTTTAAATATCGTAGCTGCATTTTAACAATTTGTCCTGATACATGTTTTTGATGTATATAATTGTCACTAAAGAAATGTTTATACAAACTATTTACGTATACAGTATAGTGAAGTCCACTAAATTTACAAACCATTACATTTTGGTTTACTAACCATCACATTTTGTAATAGTAAGTCACCCGCTTCGGTGTCCACACGGTCTAACATCGCTACTCTCACATTAGATATAGATGGTGTCAGATTCATATGCTTGCGCCGGGTTCAATCCTCGTCCCGCACAGATTTATCTGATTTCCAAACCTTCCTTCACCTCTGACAAGTATCTTGTGAAATTGGGAATGCCGTCCTGACCGTGGTTCGGATCCACTTTAAACTGTAGTTCCTTCAATCATCTCATAATCACCCTAACCATTACACATTAGAGTAAAGCGTATAACCGAACGGGTAGTAAGACGCTGTGCTAATAAAATAATAGACTAATGTCAATGAAAGTAAGATGAAGGTTCGAATCTCAGTACATGTCAGTGAGGCTGGTTTTCCAATTGTTTTCCACACAAATTCAGGTACGCTTCCTAAATATAATCTTACTATTCTCTAAAACCAATAGTGTCATAAGTACATAGCCGAACGGATAGTAAGACGCTGTGCTTAAAAAAATATATAACGTGAATAAAATTTAATACAATAATCATGTCCAATTTTTCATGTACTTTCATGTACTTTTTCATAAGATTATTCCCTCCATCACGACTTTGTTTGACTTACCAATAAATCTTAATTACTATATATATAAGGCCTATGAATCTACGACAGGCCTAGTCAGCAGGTAGCGGAAAAATATGACTTGAATAAAAAAAACTACCCAAGCTATAGGCTGGAAACAGTAATGGATGTAAATATATATAAAGATCATTTAGACTTTCCATTTAGTAGGTGTTTTTTTTATTTGGTAAGTAATGCATGAATACGTAGATTATAGTTCTTAGAAGGTTACGCGACTTGTGAAAGTTAGGGAAACACCCCATTAAATATCTTATGTTAATGTATTATTAATTTTAACCTCAAACGGCCTCTATCAATGGGCACATGAAACAAACGTAAATATCGTCTAGTATAGCTGTTCGATGATGAAGAAGGTTGTGTTTGAATTATAGCCTGGTATATTTAGGGTGTTTTTTTTTTTACTAGATTGTCTCACACTCTGCTTTATTCAAAGCCAGGTACAGTTCCTCTCAATAATACCTTCCTCATACCTATGAAATTAGTGTAAATAATAGTTACAGGTGGTAAAACAGGGTCTACAAAATAAAACTTCAAGGGGAAAAAGTAGTAGTGTCTATTTGTAATTTTTTGAAATTAGTTAATTGATTGAATGGGTGTTATTATCGCCACGTCTTACTACGTATTAAATGACAATTACTCTAATAAGGGTAGGTATGAGGAAGTAAGCATTTTAAAGATAATCTACATGCATTTACTTAGAAGGAGTGTGGGCAACTATTTAGGAAAAACCACCCTCAGTAGACCCGGCCGGGAGTCCAACCCCGATATCCTGATCTTCACAGGCCAGTCTAAAAGAGATTGATGCCTTATACCATTCGGACACTGAAGTGGGTGATTAAATAATTACATTAAACACACTTAACTTACAATTAAATTAGTCTAGATATTTTGAAGCATAAAACAAGTTTTAAAACCAAAGTAGAAAGGATTTTATACACACGGGTATCATGAACGTTGACAGGTCAAATTGGAAGTAAAGTTGACAGCTTTCCCCTGTTTTGTTTGTGTCAATCAATGATGTAATTAACGTCCCCGACTTCCAAAACACGAGTGAGCTAGCCTTGGTTTAAAGTGTTCAGCTTCAAATTGTTAGTAGCGCTACATTGATTGAACAACTAAAATATTCAAAAATCTTTAATTGAGAGAGGAAAAATAATAAGTGGATTTGAGTATACTTTTCTTCTCGTTGAAGTGTTAAGCCGACATTTTCAAGCACACACATTTTACCAGAACAAGATATATTAACTAACTTAACCTAGGACATTAGGTATAATACTACAAACCTAATAGCTAAGATATATTTATAAATTGGGTAGAAAAATGAACCCGTATTCAACTAATAAACATATCTGACATCACCTGGATTGAATCAAGTTCCTCGATAAAAGATTCGTGGTCTCTCCATTCTAACTACTTAGTCATGGATAGTCACTAATTAGATATTCAAAATAATTGATTTTACCTCAATATGTGTGTTATTATAACTCTAAGCAAGCATTTGAATATTTTATCTTGGCTTCTCTCTTAAATAACACTGGTAGAATAATTATCACAACTACTTATGCCACATTAATGTTCATGTATATTAAATTAATAGTTTTGTGAAGAGTAGACCTCGCTTACTCCCACCATAATTTCTCCTTGGCTTTGAAGTGGATATATTTCCTTGGTAATCAAGTCACACAGAAAACAAATAACACTATAGCGATTAGTACATTATATTCGTAAAGAATAGCCGTTGTTAAACGTGGTTTAAGAAGTCAGTTTCACAATTTATATCAACATTTTTACAAATACGTTCTAGATACTCGATTGATTGCTTATCATTTTAAATTCAAATCACTTGAGATGAGCTATTAATTTTAAATCCCCTTGAACAGCTACCATATTGAATCTTATATCCAGATCAAAATAGTATATAGGCCTACATACATTAATCGGACTAGGTCTAAAGAATGTTCTTGCCAAATGTCGCTAAAACAGATCCACATACTTTGAAGCTATCACGGAAAAATGATCCGGACAGACAGATGAAATGCCAATTAGTCAAGTTAAATCAGGACCTCATCCGCTCAGTCAATAGATTGTTTTATTAATAGCCCGTACTGGTTGGCACTGGATCGTGGTTAGAACACCAGTGGTATGTACCAAGGGTGTTTTCCACTTTTTTCATGCTATTGAGGGCACATCTCATATAAACCCTACCTTTTACTTTCCCCACCCCCTTTTAATGAAAATAAATGGATGCTCTGTGTGTAAAGTTAAGCGCAGTACAAACTCAAGAAGAAATTAAACCGTGTGATACTAATTACATCACTTAGAATACTTCAACCTTTTAAATGTCGAATGAGCATGGCTGCTGTGTCAAGGATAAAATCAAGGATATAAAAATGTTATAATTATATTTAATATAAATATTTTTAATGAACTGCTAATAGTATTGTTAGTGACAATTTTTTTTCTTAAAATATATTTTTTTTAAACCAAAAAAGGCATTTTAAATTAAATATATGATAATTCTAGCTACTTATCTATATATTTTCTACTATTGAAACTAAATAAATATATAGTTCTCGGGAGATATTTATTTATACGATGCATATAAAAATCAACAAATTAATATTTTATATATATACACACCAAGTAAACTAAGCATTGCTAAAATGTGTATTGCCACAGCCAGATAGCCACACATCCATATATATATTTTAAGAGTTTTAATTAGTTCAGTGAATAAATGAATGTGGGTAACATCTGTGGTGTCAATGGACATAGCTGTTTTATATTTTGCTGCAAAATTGTAAGCATTAATTTAGTGGCTTCATGTTCATACGGTTCCAAAAAATTTTAGGTGCAAAATAAAATAAAGAGTCGGGTGACTGAACCGTCACAGGTGTGTTTCAACCTTTTGTCAACCCCATTAATATTTAGAAATGTGAGTTGCTGTTAATATTGAAACATTAACTGTGCTTTTAATTAATTAATATATGTGTAGTAGTAGTATAATTTTATACTTCTGTCGTGTAAAAGTGTGGCAAGCAATATTACAATTGTTTTAAATGGCTTTATGTAAAATATTTTTCCAATAGTTATAGAAACTTTTTAAATTACTCTGTTAGATTTAACTACGTTAAAATAGAATATTGTTCTTCCCTTTCAAACTGTACAATTCATTTGTTAAAAAAGATAACGCACCCATAATAATATTTATTTCAAGAATTGGTTTTAAAAATAGTAAATTATTTTAACCAAAAATATTTCATTTTTTGGTGTTAACAACAAATATGATTTTTTATCTCTATTTGGGATGTCCAGATATTTAATCGAATGAGATATGTATGATAAGGATAGGCAATATGGGAATGTACCCGAATTCATGTGGGAGAAGAGTGTAAGGCTATTTTTAGAAAAAACCTCAGTGCTGCCAGTTTTAATTCGAACCTCAGCCCCCATATCAGCCCTAATATTGAGAATCAATAAGATGAATTATACCACCGATGCGGATGATTCAAAAATATAAATCTAGAAATAAATGTCAAGGAATAACTTTACGAATAACTTTAAAACCGTAGGTTTTCACCCCTATTACAGTGATTGAAAGTAAGAAGGTTGGTTCAAATCTGCAAGGTCAGGGAGGGGGGCTTCCACGTGTGAATTATCATGGGGATTTTCCTACGCTCTCTTCACTCCAATGTCTATGCATTTTCTCTAAGTTTTCCTCCCAAAATTTATCACTTAGATCAAATAGCTAGTGACCTTGGTGTTGAATATACTAGCTATAAGAAGCAAGACAAAATTAAATATTAAAGGAGATTTTTCACACACGTTTTAAATAAGTTGACAAATTCAAATACTAGTGGGAGGTCAAAAAAGAATTTATGGATGCAATGCTTTCTATTAATCAGTCTATAATTTGTAAGCTGTTGTCTCGTCTTCTGCCTCAAGTATTAATCTGAGTATATACAAAACAAGAATCCTACTTTTTTTTATTTAGTACCGCATCTTACTACCCGTTCGTAATATGTACTAATTACGGGTTAAGAAAGATTATATTTAGAGGCAGTGTAGTCACATTTGCTTGGAGGGAGAGTAGAAAACCATTTTGGAAAATAAACCTCAGTACACCCGACCGAGATTCGAACCTCAATCTCCCCGTCATCGGCAATAACGTATATTGTGATAGTAGCGCCTTAGACCATGCGGCCACCAAAGTTGTTCTAACCATTGCTCTTTTCAGATACAAAGCGTGATTTATTAATTTTTACCAAAATAATAAATTGAGAGAGATTGATAACAAAGTACTGAGGTATTTAGGCCTAAGAGGAATCAACAAAAATAAGAATGGGGGAAATTGATTAGTGAAGAACTTTATGGTTTGTATGCATCCCAAAACATACTAAGGATATTAAAGGAGGCTGAGGTGGGATTGTTATATGGTACGTATGGGAGATGACAGACATGTACACCAAAGTTAGTTAAAGAACTGAAGATCCTTTGGTAAAACATAACTTCAATGGTAAAAATGTGTAAATAGATTCAAAGTATAGAAATGTCTCAATACAGGGTTAAATGACGAGCTACTCCATTCACGGTAGGAATTGCTCTCTGAAAGGTCTTTTTTCCTACCAATATCCTACTGTATAATAGATTTCTGTAGAAAAAGGCCTTTCAGAAAACAATTCCTACGCTGAACAGACTTAACGTTCGGCTGGCCATGATATTTCAAATTATTTAAAGCCAGAGAGCTAGTTAGTTAGTTAGTTAGTTAGTTAGTTAGAAAAAAATTACTAGTATAAATTTCTTAGGGAGGAATTTTTATAAAATACAAATATGGTTTTTGCAACCAAAGTTAATAGCAATTTACTATTTTATTGGTGTTATTCTATAGGTATAATATCTATTAAAAATTACAATTTTAAATCACATGAATTGACTTAATAAAACATGAAAATATAATTATCCAGTAACTTTTCTAGCTGCTGTATAAGTTTATCTCTATGAAAAATATGTGGGGACTTTGTACTACGTTACTCTAATTTTTTTCAACCAACCATCAGAATCAGATTTTGCCTCCTCAATTCTTGAAAATTTCGTTCCCCCCCTTCCCCCCACCCATCAAGTATTTCCTGAGGATAAGGGACTACGATAGCTATAATCAGATGGGGTGAGTATGCCGGATGTTTGAGCACTTAAAGCATAGATCTGCCAATTTATCCCATGTGATGGCTGATTTATTAGGAGAAGCATTGTCCTGAATAAAACACACTCTTCTTGGATGCTTTCAACAACGTTTGGAGATAAGTTCCTGCTTTAATGTCTCCAAATTGTTATGTAGTCATTTGCAGTGATGGATGTACCCTTCTCCATGTAATCAACAACATGATTCTGTTAACATTCTAGAAAAACAAACTCTATTAACTTCCCTGCAAACTTTTGTGCCCCAAACTTCTGTGGACGAGGGGAAATCACTGTGTCACCATTCGTTTGATTGTACTTTCATCTCTGGATCATACATATAGATACAAGTTTCATTCATAGTAACAAGTCTTTTAAAAAATCCCAAACCATCACTCTTGAAACGCTCAAAAATGACCAGTGAAGCAACCATTCGATCATGCTTTTGGTCAGCATTGAGGCATTTGACTGAAAGTTTTCTAATCTTCAACATCTCATGGATGATTAACTCTACACGTTCCCGAAGTATTATTTAAGGTGCATGCTACCTTTTTTAACGGACGTTCCTCGATCCTCCAGCATTATGGAGTGAATGGGGTCCATATTTCCAGTAACAGTCACTTTCACTCATACCCCAGGACGTTCTTTGTCCTCCATGCCGAAATGTCCTTTCCTAAACCGAACAACCCAGTTCTTGACTGTAGAATAGGAAGGACACTGGCCTAGTTCCCTTTTTTGTAAAAGATGTTTTAACACCACGTAGCATTCGTTTGTCGTGAAATCTCAATTGTTCGGGTTCATTTTCACTTCATACCTAAAAAAAAAGAAAAGGAATGTATTTGAAAAAATCTGAAACTCTTTTGATTAGCATTGAGAAAAAATGAAAATTAATTTAATAAAGGAATTTTAGAGCTCAGATGATTAGTCAAATAGGGAAAACCCAAGACTTACGTAGCACTTTACTAATTTGTTGGTTTTATTGTATAGGTACAATATATATCTAAATTACCAGCTGCAGATCACATAATTTGACGTATGAATACGGGAAAGTTGATCTAGTAACGTTTCTTTCTGTCAGATAAATTTATCTCCGTGAGAACTAGACGATGACTCTGACGACGTCAGCTTGTGAACAGCCTGGAATAAAAATCCCGGATATGTGCGCTCGGAGATGTTTACGCTTCTGAGATGTAGTCTTCCTGTCATCTCTCCAGGCGAGTTATGATGTATTTCCTCTATGTCAGCGCTTCTTAAATGCTTTCCTTCCGATTCAGTCAGGGTGCACTGCAGCGTGGACAACCCTCTTGTCATATCTGAACCCTAGACCTCTCGCATCACTTCTCCTGTCATTACTATCACTACGACTGTGTAACACGTGCGTATTATTACTATTATTATTAATAATATATTATCGTGCAAATGCATGCAGAAGGTTACTCCCGTGTACTAATTACCAACTGAAAATGCCCGCAGGTTATCAGTCCCTATGTTTTGTGGCACGTGTAAATACTGAACAGCCAGAATATTTGGCGTGGGTGATGCCTGCGGGGGCTAGCGCACGGCTCACAAGAGCTGGGAGCAACAACCGTCTATCACCACGAGCTCGGAGCTATAACGTACTAACTACCATGAATACGTCCTTGGGATATTTGAGGGAGCTATAAGTGTTTTTAATTAGGTTTTTTTTAGCATTATGTCTTACTACCTGTTTGAGCTATACGCACATGTATACTCGTTACATTTAAGGGTAATGGATTAGTGAGGTTGAATTTAGTAGAAGTGTGCGCGCATTTGCGTGGAAGAAGAGTATAAAACCATTTAGGAAAACTACCCTCAGTACATCGACCCGTATTTAAACCCCTGTCTCCCCGTCATAGGCAGTCTAGTCTATCGTGAGAATAGCGCGTTTTACCATGCGACCACTGAAGCGTGTCTTATTTTATTAGGCAAGCTGTTAACGTGACTTGCTTTAAACTGATAAGTCCGGGGTTTGTCCTTAAACGTACGCACCGGGGATGAACTTTATCTCCCCCCCCCCCCCCCCACAAAAAAAAATCTTCTTACTCATCATAAAGTGAATTCTCTTAAAATTAATCCTTCTGATCCTAGGTCCTTAATTTAGTATTTTTCAAGTAGCTGATAGATCGTTTCGTAATTTTAGGGTAAAGATAAAATAAAACAAAAATGAAACGATAGGATTTATTAATGACAGTTGAATACATTTTTTTGGTTTCTGGTTATTAAATTAATACACTATTCATTCCATATCAGTTGCGAAGAACTTAAAAAATAGCTTAAAAACCAGGATTCAAGACAAATACAAGCATCGCCTCTTATCGGGACGATGAATTACCTTAAAACGAACAAGACCTAAAATACAATGAGCTTAGCCCATCTCTTATTGAGTGAGGACAGAATTAACATACCACCCCCCCCCCCCCCCCCCCCCCCACACACACACACACACACACACACCCTCTTCACCCCTTTTACCCACCTACCCTTTCTTTCCACACCCTTTTTTTGCCCCACCCGCTTCCCTCAAAGGAGGGAGACCATTATAACTCTCATGTAGGTTAAACATAATTGAAATGCTGGTGCCATAATTATGTATTAGTGATGGTATAGTGAGGCATATATTATTTCCACGACCGTAAATAATTAGTGTACTGCAGTGTAATCTAACTGATTATGTTTGGATTCATTCTACGTTGATGAAAATAAACAGTGGTTTAAATGCCAACCGTTTGTATAGTACCATTGTGACTTAGCGGTTAGAGGATACGAGTGTAAGTACAGGATCCCCAAGTTCGAGTCTACGGGATGGTAATGAAATTATTGTTCAGGCATGGGGATTTCCTATTAAGTTATATAAAGGTTTAAGCTTTTGGTTCTATAGTTTGGTTGTGGGACTAGTCAGACCAAAAAAAAAAAAGATTTTTTGAAAAATTTAAATAGTAAAAATTGAGTTGCTAACAATCTATAAAAGTAACTAATTTATCTCTGTTTCAAATATGTAATAATTGGCATCTTCTTGTAAAATTGTCGTAACAAATTAATAAACACATGAATCTACACACCAAGATGGGCATGCGTCACCTTAAACTAAATGTTTTATGGGGCTGATAATAAATACGAGCGGAAACTTCCAATCAATTAAACAAACCATAAATACATGAGTTACTTGTCATTGATTCTTAATTAATTGACTAATTATTAACAATAACGAAACATGTATTTAAAACTCATACTCCTACTCTAAGATTGTACAGGATATAAAATACTTAATATAGTAAGCCTCCCTCTAGGACAGTTACTGGCGGTTTAAGGTGTCAAATTCTCAAAAGATTGCACTGCCTTTGACGGGAAGGTTAAGTTTCGAACTTTTTCCGAATTAACCGGGGGTGTGGGGGGTTCAAATATTATTTGGCTAAGGTGGGTGCACTTTATCTACCCGTACCTATTATATTACGCCTTTAACAACCATGGAATTAAACACTATAATTTAAAATAGTAGTGAAACTTGGAATTTGAATCTAGCGTTTCAAGGCCTGTTTCAATTTGAAATATTTTTATATGAAGCCTTTTTAAATAGCCAAAAATGTTTTGCTCATGTCAGATTAATTAAATGTAATTTAAAAATTGTATCAGTACAGAGATAATCGAGCATAAAACCTTCAATTTAGCACGCCAATGTTCCTTGCCACTTATATACCTAAAAATCATCCAATTCTCACGGTAGTTATACAACTTCAGGTTTTACTCATTTAATCCGCTCTGCCGGAACAGAGCATTAACATATTGATGATATAAGGGATTATTCAGAATAAGAGTATTTGCAGCCTATTTAATCGAAATATAATTAAATCGGTTCACTTTGTTTTTTTTAATTAAAAAACCCAATTAATGCACACATATTTTTAGATTTCAGAATAAAATATTCCTGGTTAATTATTTATTTAATCGGTCTTGTTACTCCGAAAAAAAATTATATATCTGAGTTTGAATCCCGTTTGGTGTGATAAGATTGTTTTATCCTAAAGGGTTTCTCACCCTCCCTTCACTCAAATGCATGTACAGTAGCCCCATGGCTTCTCTGGTGCTGACTGACAGCTCACAGATGACAATTGACAGCTTTAAAAAGTTACCAGACCAAATTACGTATCCCTACGCCGAACCAGATGATCTTCAAAAACATGTGTTTAGCAGCTGTTACTTTTGACAACTAAAATTTAGGTATATACCTGAATTTTGACTATCAGAAGTCAGCTGTGAGCTGTCAGTCAGCACCAAAGAAGTCATGGGGCTACTGTACATTTCCTCTAGAAGTTTACTTTCCAGCTAACGTGATAGGTTTTTTTTTAAGGTTTACCACTCCCCCTCGAAGCAAACACGGATACATTTCTTATATAATTCTACGTTCCTCATTCCATGAGATAGGAATGAGGAAGGTAGACTTTTAAAGGAAATTTGACCCTATTTTCGTGCAGGAAGAGCTATAAACCATTCAGAAAAATACACACTCTCAATACACACAACTTGGATTCAAACCCCGGTAAGCCGTCACTGACAATAGAGTCCAAAATGAGGGTGGTGCGTTATATATACCATGAGATGCGAGTCACTCCTAATATACTCCTGTTAGCTTTGTCAATCGTAACCAAATGCTCATGCTTGTTTACTCTATTTCTTTGGGAACTCGAAAGTTCACTGCCGCACTTTCAAAAGTAATCCACCTATTCCTATCTTGAGATAGTTATATCCAGTCCACCTCATTACACCCTATCTTTTTCAGGTTAATTCTAATTTTATCCTTCAAACTTCGTCTAGGTCTTCTCAATGAGTTTGCCAGTCAATACACTGAACAAGGTTATAGATTCTTCCATTCGTGCTAGATATCCTGTACACCGTAATCTAAGAGAAATGATTATCCTAAAAATGTCTTGTGATGAGTGTAGGGTATATAACTCATCATTTGTAACCTCCTCCCCTCTCCAATAGTCTAATTCCTTTTTGGGCCAAATATCTTCCTCAGCGCCTTGTTTTCGAACACCCTAAATTTGTTTTGTCATTAGAGGCAAGAGTCAACATTTCTTTTTAATGATTCTCCACTTTACTTCCAGGAAAATGCTGATTATATTACCCCTAAGTACAACCTTCTTCATATATAACATAAAATAATACAACCCAAACTGGTAGTAAAACGTGATGCTAAGAAAAAGAAAAAAAAATGTGATCAGGTGCGTGGGTTGATCAGAAACTAAGAAACATAAAAATAATGAACTTATTATAATACTTAGGGATACTTGCATGTGTGCGCCTTGGACGTTAATTTCTTAATTATATATATATATATTGCGAGCCTGATGCCTTATACTGTATAACTATTGGTGCAAATAACTTCAAAAATATAAACCTAAAATGCTTTAAACTTTAAATACACACTAAGGGAAAAATCAGAGTTAAAATGATCAGGTTTATTTTTACTTATTTTTATCACGAATCTGAAGATATTATCACGTGATCACCAGTTTTGATTCTAAAAAGTTTGCCAATATTGTATGTTCTGTTTAATCAAGTAGTTATTCGTTTTATAACTGTGCAAAGCCAGGCCATTTCAGCTAGTATGTATTAAAATTTTGGGTCGATACTCATTTAGTATAAAATTGACACAGAGGAAAAAATAAATGGTACGGCGCACCGCACAGACTTTCTCTCTCTTTCTATAAACTCGTAAGATTTCTGAACGGAATAATGTACATTGTATCATCACCACTCCACATAAGAACACGAATAAAATAATATACAATGATATAGAATCAATGAGAAAAGAGGCGCATCTTTGTCCACCTAAGAGCATTTCAAACAGTTTAATGTTTTAAAGACCTTAATAAAATGATTTGAACCATTTGCTGACAGCTTGAAAACTGGGATCTGCTTTACATGTTCCAATTTATGAAAATTGTATTACTAGAGATGAATGGAGGGAAGTAAAAAGAAATCTAAGGAATCAATAACTAATGAAAAATGTGAAAGTGCAATATTAACTATAGTTAATACTAGTTTTTAAAACCGGACAGAAGGTTTGACCTCTTTTTAATAATATCAACAAATATATATATATATATATATATATATATATATAAATATAATTGCGTATAAATTGAAAGTTATTGATTTTATAAAAATATGTTTCGAATAAAATATTTGTATTAAAAATATATATACATATTTGTTATGCTAAGTAATTTAATATCTCAAATGGTTTCGGAGGTATTATAAAAAATGTTAATTTACGCATCAGACCTGAGCCCTTAAAGCCATTTTGCCGAAATATTGAGAGTAGCCATTTTGTTTGGAATATTTATTAATGTTTATAAATGAAATTTAATCAAAATCGTTAGAGCCGATTTTGAGAAAATCGACTTTTTCTCTTTTTACCCTTCAGTAAACTACCATTAATTTTAGGGGTAGATATCCAATTCCAAAAACCCCTCGGGGAAACCCTATGAAAACCCTAGATATCAAGTTTTAGCTCAATCGGTAAAATAGTTTAGGCTATAGTTGAAGGTACAGACAGACAGACGGGAATTTAAAAACCATTTTTTCGGATTCAGGGAGTCATGAAACGTCAAGATTCATCAAAATCTCGAGTTCTATTTTTTATTTTTTTTTACGATCACCATACTTTCTCTACCTGTAAGATATAGAGAAAGTAATACACTTTCTGTTAAAACAATTTTTTTTTGCCAGTTAGCCAACTTTACATTAAATTATTTTATTTAGCTTAACTTCCAAACCATAAAATTACTCTCCCACAGACCAAAAAAACTAGTATTTTGACTTTGTTTCTAGCTTACCCTATATGTTTTAGTCATGTTTGTGTCTTACGTGGTTGCATAACTCCAATATGGCTGCAGGGGTTATACACCCGACTTTTGCAACAACTCCACAGCTCAAAGCAAGCCGCGCAAGTCTATGTGTGTGTGTGGTGTGTGTGTGTTTGCTCCTATGTAAAGAGATTGCGAGCATTCTTAACAACATTCTAGCTGAAATTATCTCGTAAGCTTAGCCTCCCCTTCCCCCGCCATCCCTACCATTTTCTCTTCCTAAACTTTACACATAAACAACAGTGTGTAAAGAAGGGGCGGAGGGGGATAAAGTTAGAGTAAGTATCGTAACATATTCCACGCATTAAAAGTAGGAAAGATGTAGAACATTCGTAGAAGCCAAGTTTTAAGTTTGAAATTACGTCCATTGCGAGTATTACTGAACTTATGAAGAGTTTTTATGTGTTTTTCTGTTTTATATATTTGAATAATAGTTCTTCACTGTTGAAGAGTTAAATAGAACATATTTATGAAATAATCCACTTTATAGCCAAGCTAATAACAAAATGTAACAAATAAATCAAATCAATTTAGTAAAATTAATTAATAAACACAAACAAAATCTTCGCCCTTACCCCCATCCACCCCCACATGAATACATTGTATTGTAAATAGGGAAAAAAATGTATTTCGAAGATTGTAAGTTTACTGCCCTTGTTAAAAACTGACCACAACATAAGTAAATAAATAGATAAATAAAATTTTAAAATAATAATGCTTCTTAAATCATAAAAAAATCGTACCTTATTGTGAAAATCAGCTATAATGCATTGTAGTGATGTTGCAGTTATTTTAGCAAAACTTTTGTATTTGTCCAAACAAATAAATTATTGTTCCAGTAGAAATATAAAGTTCAATTTCTTCACAATTTGTTAGCAACAGTTCTTGAATATCTGCCATAGCTGTCTTGGAATTTAATGAGTTTAAAAAGTTTATCATTAAATGCCAATATGCTCATGATAGATAATCGACAAATTGTTGATATCACCATGTGAAGAAAATTAAATTTAATGTTTCTACTGGAACAATATTTTATTTATCTTGACTAAAAAAGATTTTATTATAAAGACTGCAGAAACACTTCCCTTAATTCGCGTTCTCTACATCGCCACCTTAAAATAAATAAATCCTATTCAGTTAAAATAGCTTTTTAAGTAATAAACTAAAATTTAGAAAACATGGAATGGCCTAAACGTTTTTGTTAATATTGGATTGTTAATTTCTGTGTAACTAATAATATCAATTCAACCGCATCAGAGCGTGCAGGGCCTAAAGCCCTCACTCTTGCAATAGAGTGGAATAATTTGGACATTTTTCCCAGATGGTTCTATACTAGCCCTCCACTCAAATTCGGGTACATTTACTATAAATTCAACCTTCCTCAAACTTACCCCATAAGTATAAATGTGTGGCTAGCCCAAACGAGTAGAAAAATACGGTACACAAAAATAAACTTAATTCGAATACCACTTTACGGGAAGAAATACAGGTAATTCAAAAGCCATCAATGTTTCACTTGTACCAAGATTCAAAGTTGTAATATTTAGATAAGTTGGCAGGTGAGTTACCAACCTGATCTAAAGTGTTGGTGCATGCATAATTTTTATACAATATTGTAAATATATCGACTACTTTACCACACAGAATAATTAGGGATTGCAGCCTGTCCTCGTGACTCAGTGATTATAGTGGTCCTCCACAGGCTTAAGGCACTCGTTTCATGCTGTTTAGGGCTTATTAATACATTTACTATGTGTATACGTATTCATCTTATCATCCCATTATTAAATTTATAAGTGTTAATTGCGCGTACTGTTACAGGTCTAGCCTTTTCATAATAATCGCTCGATTTACGTAAAATAATGTAGGAAATTTTAAGTGTTCATGACAAATGAAATCAGTGATATTTTATTAAAATAATATAAAAAGATTTTTTAAGACCTTAAGAAAAAAAAATATATTTTTTTTACTGACAAGTGTGTAACAGTTTTCATGGCAGAAGCACATTCAGTGCGCCTGGCTGGGATTTAAGTATTGACCTTCCAGGCTAAATTCAAGCCTACTTGCTACCGCTGAATTAACTTTACTTTTGAATAAATAAATGGTAGACACAATCACACAAAATTTCTCATATTGTGTATTATAGCTTTGAAGAAAATTTTCTAAGGTCGGTTTTCAGTAAACTACATCTAAGTAAGTGCTCCTCATAAAAAAAATCATCTTGTTAATCATATTGAACACTTTTTATATCTAAATTTTAAACCAAATTGTTAAAATAATTTTAACAAATGCCGAATTTTCAAAAATAAATTATTTGTAAACTATCCTAAATTTATTTTAATTTGTAAGGATAAAAATCGTATTCTAATTTATCATGAAAAACTATTCCCAGATATCCATTTTAAACATAATTTTCAAGGCAAATTACAGAACAAAAGTCAAAAGAGTGGAAAGAAATTTTTTCTAAAGGGGGATTCACTTTATATTGACTTACTATGTGTCTGGAATTTTAAATGACAATCCATTTAGGGAAGGAGAGCAGCTAAAATGTATGTGTGGCCATTGAATATTAAAATTAAGATTTAATATATTTTTACATTTTTAATATTTACACAAACACACACCCTAGTATCAATTTTAGCCAATGTTTTGTATGCTTTCATTTTAAATATTAGCTTGTGACAATAACAAAAAAAAGCCTAATGCTGCAGACATGACGAACTACATAATAATACAATAACTGTATAGCTTCCTTGACATTTTACTATGTAAATAAATAATTTAATTAGTGATTATAATTAATGTTTACATTTTATAAAATCAAGTATTTAAATATTTAATAATGTCGGTAAAACAATTTGTAAACTAAAGCTGGGTGTTTGACCTAATTTATAAACGAATCAAAAGACAAATTAATTATAAATTGATCGACTGTATAAATTTAATATAACATACAGTCAACTCTGGTTATAATGAACCTCTACGGACTCAGATATTTTGTTCAATATGTCCGAAGTTCACTAAAACTGATTTTTTTTTTCAATCTGAAAGTAGTGGGTTAGTGACAAACAAAATAAGAGTTCAAATATAATCGCTCTTTATTGAAATATATTGACTAATCTTAAAAAAATGTTTATATACTGTTGTTTACTATATACTGTTTGAATTAATATTTTTCCAGATCCTTCTCTATCGTTGGTACTTTTTCCACCCTTCCAATATCTACTAACTATAACTACTATCTACTAACTATAACTAAACTGAATAGAAAAGTGTTTTTTTTAGTTCCCTCTCGAAGAAATGGATTAGTGAAAACAATTATTAAATGGCCAGACTGTCACTCACTGCCCTGTAACTCCTGTTGTCTTAATACAACTCATGGTGACCTGGTGGTCTAGGGGTAAGGAGCCGGGCTTCTGTGTTGGGGGTCAAGTGTTCAATCCTCGGCTCCAGCACAGATTTATCTGATTGCCAAAACCTTCCTTCACCTCTGACAATACGTGTATTAATCACACTTGTGAATGTGGGGAATGCCAGGCCTCCCCCATGGTTTGGATCCCACGTTAAATGTAGGTCCTCCATTTCATTTCACAATCACCCTACAATTACACATTAGCGTAAATGTGTATAACCCGAACGGGTAGTAAGACGCGGTGATGATGATGATGATGATGATAATAATAATAGATAATAATAATAGATAATAATACAACTCATATGACTGTCTTCCTTTCGTATTCCATCAAGCTTTGTGCTACCTAAACAAGAATACAAGTAGAGAATCGAGGTCTTCAAGTTTAAACAACCAAAAAGTTATGTTTTTAAAGAATAATTATGTTAGAATGACATTTCTTATTTAAAAGTTTTAATTTTTCTTTTCACTAAAACCAAAGTTGAAGTTTAATTATAAACGAATTTTTTTTAACACACATGTGGGTTGGGACCAATGAATTAGGTTCACTCTAGCTGAATGTTCACTACAACGAGTTCACTAAAACCAGAGTTGACTGTATAATATAAAGTACATTATATGATAAAATACACCGTATGTTGGGCAATACATGAATCAACAAAAACTCTAAGCGCTTCAATATTATTAAAGCTACATTCTTATTGAAATTAAATATTCAAAAATCATTATTAAATTACGTTTTATTTGAAATAATATAATTTCATAGTTTTTAACAAGAGAAAAAACCCACACCATTAGTATCGTGGTCTATAGCATTAAGTTCGCTTGGACGAACACTGTTGACCAGATAGTCGGAGGACAAAACCCGATTAAATGCATTAACGGTGTTATTTTCAGTGTGATTTTCTCATAACTCTCTGCTATTGCGGGTTCATTTCCTCACAACTACACTCTTGACAAAAAAAAATGTATACTACCAGATCTTTTTAAGTTTTGTATAAATATTATTGTACTTTGAGGGGGTGAGGGGGGGAAAGGTCTCTACGGCCATCAGACTTACATTATGGATCTGTGCAGATGAATTTTTCCTATTTATTATGGCTTTGTGACTTTAAATTGAGTAGTAAAAGAGCTATTTTTGACCATATTTCGTAATAAATAGATAAATATTTATTATAAATAAATAAACTCTAAATACTAGTAAAGATAAGATCAGGTTTCGAATATTGATCGGGTGTACTGAGGCGTTTTTGCCTTAATGGTTTCCCACCCTCACTTCATGAATACCCTAATAAATGCCCTCTCAATTTATCTTTCTTATACTTACCCCATTTGTGTGAGAGGTATTAAGGTGTGGAAACATGATAAAATGATAATAAATCCTTTAGTATTAATTTTTAACCCAAAAGGCGAAAGCGATGCTGTATTCTTTTCTGTTTAACTTCCGAGTTCGTGACTTGTCTTGATAAATGTGGACAGCATGGAATTGATATGAAACTCAATACTTGGAGACCAGTAAGGCTATAGTTGAGGATTGCCCCGAACTCTATACCTCACTAGTCTTCCTCTCAACTATTCCTTTACAGTCCCCGTGACCCCCCCCCCTTCTTTACCCTCAAAAACAAATAATCCCCTGAGCCTCTCCAGTTTCACTCACCTAACTTATATTCACTAATTACTTTGGAGCCGGTAGGCTTTTGTCCGGAGAACCAACTTTCTACCTTTACTTATAGCGTCTAAAGGCTACTTGGTGTATTCGTTAGAGCGTAGACGAGAAGGGGTGAAGTCTTTTACATATTATAGAGCTCCTCGGAACAAAGGTATAAATCTCTTCTACTTATATTTTTGATAACTCCTTAATTCTAAAATAGTAACACAAATTTATATATTTTTTTAAATATTACGTGCACAACGTCTTACTATACGTCCAGTATATTTGCACATTTACAATAATTGAGAAGTGATGAGGAAGGTAAAATTTAAAAAAAATTATATACCCAAATTGTCTTTGAAAAAAAATGGTATATTATTTATTACAAAATTTTTGTTTGTTCACCCAGCCGGGATTAAATTTCTTATCTACGTATCATTCATTGTCAAACTCCACCAAACAAGAATGACGCCTTAGTCCACGTGCCTACATATGCAGATTTAAATATATGCCTATTTTCTTATGAATGAACATTTTAAGTATATTTTAGGGAAATCAAACTTTTTTTTTGCGTTTAAATTTAATTGAAAACCTTTTACTATAGTATTGGTGTTATTCATAGGTATTGATGATTATATATATACATATATATAAAGTGACAGCTGCAGATCACATTGCTTGACGTATGAATACTTTAAATTAGATTTACTGAATTTCTATATCTGTCAGATATATCTAATAGTAAGAAAGCTGAGGTATATAGTCATAATTGGTTTGGAATACATGTTGTTCACAAAAATAATTTAAGTGTGCGTTTATGTTCTCGATGATGCGATTGGCATTAATTTATATAATTGTTTTAGGTGTGATATTTTATAAATTTAAAAAATCCTATGTATTTTAATATATATTTTCATAAGGTCTAAGCTATTTTAAATAACCTACATGTTATATATGTTATAAAGGTATTTCATATTATATATTATATGAATAAATTACTAAAAAATCTTACTTGATGGATTTTTCTTTGTTTCAAATGTTTCAGAATATTGTACTAACTCGAATTACTAGAAACCACTTCATTGGTTGAACAGTCTATATCTCACTCTCGTGTTAGACTAGCCTTCTGATGAAGAGGAGATCAGGTTTGAATCCCGTTAGGGTCTAATGAAGGTGGTTTTCCCTAAATGGTTTTCCACGCTCTCTTCCATGCAAACACGGATATATTGCCCATAAAATGCTTCCTTCCTCATCCCTATCCCGTTAGAGTAATTTATCAAATGTGCGTATAACCTCAACAGGTAGTAAGACGTGATTAAAAAAAACTAGACTTACTAACAATGGTCCAATGAAATACACACCATTTAAACTATATAACAAATGACAAGGTTATGTTTCTGTCGAAATATCTTTTTTTTTAAACATGTGAGAAAGTACCAAACATGTACGGCTAATTTCCCGATATTTTTTTTTTCATTCGCCACAAATCCTTGTAGATTATTTACGTGTTCTGTAGGTCTGAGTTTCCTGATAAGCTTGGTATATGTGGACTGGTAGCCATAGAGATGACAACACCATTGTAAATCATTTTTAAATATATGTAATGAAACAAACCATATAATGTTCTAAAAATACTCTGCTCTGAGAAATTGTGAACTAAAGTTTAAGTCAAATATCGCATATTTACTTCATTAATTGTATTTATCATATAATTGTTTAACGACTTTTAATATTTTATATCCTAGTTAGTATTACAAGTTAATCAGGTAAATTGTAAGGATATACAATTAGGTCTACAGTTCAATTTTAAAAGTACAGTTAGAAAACTTATTAGCGCTGCTTTCACGTATTAATACGTCAAGTCATGGGATCTGTAGAAGTCACTTTTCATAAATATTACTAACCAACAGTTTGACACGTTCTTAGCATGGGTAGGCCACGACGAAACTATATCAAATTAGGACGCTCAACAGCCGGATGTCAACGTTTTTATGGTTCTGATGCTTGTTCAATCCTGAGAAACCTATGGCAATCACAAATCAATTATAATAATTAATCAATTAAGATGAATTAAATCTTTGAAGCAAAACTTTACTTAGTTTACAACATTAAAGTACAAACGTTTGACACCGCAATCTTTATCTAATCACAATCAAGGGAAACGAAGTAATAGACATGTTAACATAAACATGTTGGGGAAAAAGATCATCACAGCTCACCAGAAAACATGTGTGAAGTAATATACTCTTTTTTTTAAAAACATATCGATTAATAAACATCATGATTTCCCAAAGAGAATAACAATTCACTGCATTATGTCAGCAGAATCTTACAGTCCTTAGGAATATTTGAAATTTCAACACACACTTTGAACAACTCACGCAATCTGGCAAGTAGTGTCATGCCCTCACACTTAAGCATTTCCCTTGTGATCCAATCTCCGCCTGCAGTTTTGTCATTCTTTAACACTTTCATAGCCTTTAACACAAAAAAATTATAATAAACCCATTCCTAGAGCCAATCCAACCGCCTTTCGTAGTACATGTCTAAGTGGCATAAATTGTAAATTAAATTCAGTTATAGTGAGTGACCTCTGGATAAGAGAAAATGAAGGAAGGGGAGTTTAAGAGAATGGAATTTTAACAAGGCCATATAAGGGCAATATTTTTTTCAGAATTAGGGAAAGGTGTTTCCTTTCTAAATATGGTGACTCTCAATAAAATATCTCTACAGGATATTTCAAAGGGTTTATATTAAATTGAATTCCTCTTGAATTTAAATCTAGGCCTAATTGGAACTGTAAAGCTTGATTCACACGCCCGCCGAAAATTGAGAGCATGATCTGCTCAAATAGTGCAGCAATTCATACGCTTGCAGGATATATTTTGACCCAAATACTTATCAACACAAACTTAAAACAGCTGGTAATAATATATTTAATTTTCTAGTAGCTAAACTGATATTTTAGATTATTGTCAGGATGGCTGTTTTCTAACTATGTGTTATGTCAGTGAAACAAATAAACACAAAACGAAAACAACACACACACACACACTCAAAACTTTTCATTTTACTAGCTATTTAAAAACATTTCAGACGTAACTGAGTGCTTGTGCTTTACTTTGAAGGTGCATGTACGTATTGAGTCAGTTCATTTAGACGACGCATGCGCACTGATTCATAGGGTTGTTTTTAAATTCGATTGGTTCTTCCTCACCGATCTGATGTAGAAGAGTGGCCAAAGCTAAGACGGTCTCTACTATCTCAGAAGGACCCACGCATTTCACGTTGATATCCTGTGATTGGTTTAAAGGTTTATCGCGTGACCAAAATTCATCTCTGCTCTTGTTTTTCGCCGAATGTTTGAATACACAGTGAGTGTATTGATTTGTTGCAATACTCCAAAATTATATTGGCTTTGGAGAAAAAAAAAAAGAAAAAAAATACTTAAGAGGGGATGGTTGGTTTAACCCACAAAACACTTCCTCCCCTCCCGGTATGGCTTGGAATGTTGAGCAGGGTGTTAGAGAGCGTAAAGAGCTATATATTCTTGATATTTATCTAGGTCCACCAGCCAATGAGTGAATTATTATAATTATTATTATTATTATTATTATTAGCACCGCGTCTTACTACCCGTTCGGGCTATACGCACTTACGCTAATGTGTAATGGTAGGGTGATTGTGAGATGAAATGGAGGACCTACAGTTTAACGTGGAATCCGGACCACGGTAGAGGCCTGGCATTCCTCACATTCACAAGATATATTGTCAGAGGTGAAGGAAGGGTTTGGTAATCAGATAAATATGTGCCGGGACCGAGGATTGAACCCCGGCCGCCAGCACAGAAGTCCGACACCTTACCCCTAGACCACCAGGTCACCTCAATGGGTGAAGAAGACGTGTTTGTATCAGTACACTTGTAGAGGAGAAGGGAGAGTTTTAATTACAACTTCACCCTGCTCCCAAGGTCTTCTACCGGTTGAAGTATGATAATCCCGTGATACTGCTGCAGTTTCATAGATTTCCTCGACCCACACACACAGAGGAGCGTGATGTATCGGAAATACATTAAGGGGGAGGCGGTTCGTTACGAGACGTACGGTGTGATTAATTAAAGCTTGCTGAGCGATGCTCTAAGAGTGACCGCAACATTCCATCCCGCGTGCAGTGACACCAACTTTACATTGGTTTCACACGGATATGTAGACGAGAATAGACCACGTGAAGCTATACAAACCTAGCATTTGTGTCAATGGGTATGTAGACAATAATAGGCCACGTGAAGCTATACCAACCCAGCATTTGTGTCAATGGGTATGTAGACAATAATAGGCCACGTGAAGCTATACCAAGCTAGCATTTGTGTCAATGGGTATGTAGACAAGAATAGGCCACGTGAAGCTATACCAAGCTAGCATTTGTGTCAATGGGTATGTAGACAATAATAGGCCGCGTGAAGCTATACCAACCCAGCATTTGTGTCAATGGGTATGTAGACGAGAATAGGCCACGTGAAGCTATACCAATCTAGCATTTGTGTCAATGGGTATGTAGACGAGAATAGGCCACGTGAGGCTATACCAAGCTAGCATTTGTGTCAATGGGTATGTAGAAAAGAATAGGCCACGTGAAGCTATACCAAGCTAGCATTTGTGTCAATGGGTATGTAGACAAGAATAGGCCGCGTGAAGCTATACCAACCCAGCATTTGTGTCAATGGGTATGTAGACGAGAATAGGCCACGTGAAGCTATACCAAGCTAGCATTTGTGTCAATGGGTATGTAGAAAAGAATAGGCCACGTGAAGCTATACCAAGCTAGCATTTGTGTCAATGGGTATGTAGACAAGAATAGGCCACGTGAAGCTATACCAAGCTAGCATTTGTGTCAATGGGTATGTAGACAATAATAGGCCACGTGAAGCTATACCAATTTAGCATTCGTGTCAATGGGTATGTAGACGAGAATAGGCCACGTGAGGCTATACCAATTTAGCATTTGTGTCAATGGGTATGTAGACAAGAATAGGCCACGTGAAGCTATACCAAGCTAGCATTTGTGTCAATGGGTATGTAGACAATAATAGGCCACGTGAAGCTATACCAATTTAGCATTTGTGTCAATGGGTATGTAGACGAGAATGGGCCACGTGAAGCTATACCAACCCAGCATTTGTGTCAATGGATATGTAGACAATAATAGGCCACGTGAAGCTATACCAAGCTAGCATTTGTGTCAATGGATATGTAGACGAGAATAGGACACGTGAAGCTATACCAAGCTAGCATTTGTGTCAATGGATATGTAGACGAGAATAGGACACGTGAAGCTATACCAAGCTAGCATTTGTGTCAATGGATATGTAGACGAGTATAGGTCTCAAACAGTAACGTCAACTCTACATTTGTGTCCACAGGGTCATGTAGGTCTTTAATATAATAGTCCCCATGCAGTGATGTTTAAGAAAGAGAAATTTGTCCTAAATTGTTGTTTTCATAACTTACTAGAAAAGAGAATTAAATGCTTTTAACAAAACTGTAGGCTACGCTACTGTAGTTACTATTTTGTTCAACTTTAACAGGCTATTAAGAGATTCATTAAATCAACTATCAAAATGGACGAAGCAATGCTACTAAATATGACCTTAAGAACTATACATATTATGAACAGTAATAACAAGAATAATATTAAGGACATATTTATTTATCTGAGGTATTTAACGTACACTTTCGGAACCGACTTATTATATCATTACACGAGAATTTCTATGAGCTAGAGCAAAAGGACCTACAAATTTTACCGAGAAAGTTGTTTTCGAATATTTACCAGGGTTCATTTAAATTCAACAATCGACTTGGGACCGACGGATTTACTTTCCTTCCGAATGAAGCTGTGCTACGGATTTTTATCACTCAGCAAAAACCCGCCAGCACGGCTGGGTTTGAACCTACGAGCATCGGTGAAAACTTTGGCCATAGACCACCAAGATCGACTGTAAGAAAGAAAATGAGGTAAATATATTTAATATATTTACTTGAATAGGTCTTTTTTTATCCACTTGTGACTTTGTTTGCCTAGTAATGAACTACATAGGAGCGAATGCTTTGTTAAAATATATCGCATGGAAATAGTGTGAAGCCATAATGTAAACAATCGATCAATACAATACCACAAGAAATAAACTTTACGGCAATGAATACTTTGTACAAACAAGTAAAACTTTCCAAATCACAAGTTTGACTATTGATCAGAACATAACTTGAACGCTTTTATTTCGAATGAATCCTTAATTTTATTGAGTTGTTCTAGGGATAAACTTTCCAACTTACGGTCGCGGGTTGTATGCAGCTTGTAATCAGTATAGTGGAAGACTGGTTTATGCTAGAGACTATAATATAACGTAGATTCAAACCCAGCCTGGGTCGACGGATTATTTTGAGCGATAAAAATCCTTAGCACAACTGCCTTCGAAGGTGAAGTTAATCGCTTGTCGATTGTGACTTGTAAAAAAACCTTGCAGGTATGTAGAGATACCTTTCCCGGAAAAATTGGTAGGCCCTTTCACTCTCACTCACAGAAATTCTCATGTGCTTATATAATAAGTCATTTCAAAAATGGTATGTTAAATAGCTCAAATATATTTTTGTTTAGTAATATAGAGACCATACTATAAACACAAATAACAAATACCGTAATTCGCCATTACAATATTATAACCTTGATACTTTAACAGTGGTTTTTCAATCCGCTTAGTGAGGTTGCATTTTACTTGAGCAACTCTACTCATCCCTTATAGTAATCAATTAATTAATAATCCTGTAACGGGCAGGGTATATCCCAATTTCTAACTTGGGTAGCTAATACGACTTGAACCGGGATTCACATTATGATACCGTTTTCTCTATTGTACTTTATTACAAAATGGATTTGAGAACAATAAAATAGTTAAACTGTTTTCTTTTAAATACAACAAAATTTAAAAATAACTAATTTAAAGTTAAAGTGAATTATTAAATCGATCTAAATTTCGTTATTTTCAAAAATTAATGCATAAAACTATAATTTCGATAAGTTTTCTGGTTAAAATGTAATTGTTTATCATATTTTCCGGTTAATCATTCACGAAATGGGTTTTTAATTTGCCAAGTCATTTGTTGCATTTGCCATTTTTGACTGGTGGTGACTATTTGATATTTGTAAGATGGATTTAGGGAGCATATGATGTATGCTTTACATTTGAATACATACACACAAAACAAGGTAGAAATCGAGGTTATAACAGATGTTCCGTAGGTAGGTGGACATCATTTAACTAGTATTTCTGTGAACAGTAGGCCTAACTTTACACCCTCCTGTTTTTACCGTTACTAAAGTCTTTAAATATGTCTTTAAATTTCTAGTATAAATATTTACAATAACTTTCTTCTTGAATTTTAAATTTATATTTTTTAGACAGAAAACAAACGAGCACTATATTCAATTGTGCATTATATTCTTAGAGAATAACAGTGATTCATGTGGTTTAAGACGCTGGACTCGCAATATAGATTATGTAAAAAACAAACGACCTAGTTACTTGATTGATTGCTTAGCCCTATAAATTCAAATATCTGAGATGCGCTTTTAAACGAAAAACTTTCTAAGTTAATATCTTGAATGGATAAACTGATTTAAAAACTATGTGCATACAGTGCTCGGCCTATGATCAAAGAATGTCCCTGTTGAATTTTGTTAAAAATCGGTACACATATTTGGCGTTATTGTGGAACAAACAGATACATTTTTGAGTGGCCGTCATATTGAAACGGATAAACAGATATGAAAAATATCTACATACATGGTTTGGTCTAAGTTTAAAAAATGAATCTGCCAAGTTTTGTTAAAATCACTCTACGCATTTGACAGTTATCGTAGAGTAAATATCCAGACAGATGGAATGTCAAATGGCCATATTAAAAAGAGAACCTCACTTCATTCGGTCAATTAAATTATATTCGATTTTCAATAACTTTCAAATAATTATTTCTATGTCAATCCAACTTTATGTAGACCTATTTATGAATTTTGACCATTGAAGTTGTAGTTATGTTAAGAGAAAACCGCTTTGGCTTCTTTTAACTTCCTGATACGTGAAACTTCTCGATTCCTTTGCCAAACTGTGAGTGACTACAAGTGGTCATTCAACAATAACTTGCGGAACTGTTCAGGGAAGTAGGTTCTGAATTATTTCTTCCTGGGTCTCTCTCTCTTTCTCTCTCTTTTCCACAAGTCTAAGCATCTAAAACTGAGTTTTGACGACGTTTCCTGCCTGTGTGTAGCGGAAAGTTAAAATCGAGGTCCCTGATTTATCCAGCGAGTTTTGTTTATATAACATTTAAACCAAAAATATAAATGTTATAATGATCCTAAAATAGTCTTAAATTGTTGCCAAATTATTTGTTGATCTTGAAGTAATTTAATTGTTAACATTTCTGGTAAATTATCTACATTTAAGCTTATTCGGACTATTGACAAAAATATCCGAGACGTAGATTCTAAAAGTTCGTGAAAGTATAAGATTATTTAGAATATGAAACAAGGAAATATTTATTTTGAAACGGGTGAACTGGTGGGTCTAGGAGTAAGGTGTCAGACTTCTGTGCTGGCGGCCGGGGTTCAATCCTCGGTCCGGCACAGATTTATCTGATTTCCAAACCCTTCCTTCACCTCTGACAAGACATCTTGTGAATGTGTGGAATGCCAGGCCGCCACCGTGGTTCGGATTCCACGTTAAACTGTAGGTCCTTCATTTCACCTCACAATCACCCTACCATTACACATTAGCGTAAGTGCGTATAACCCGAACGGGTAGTAAGACGCGGTGCTAATAATAATAATAATAATAATAATAATAATATTTTGAAACGCAAATCAATTATGTACGGGAGCAAATATTAGAAGAAGTGATTATATTCGTCAGAGGAAGAGGGGTAGTGTCATCAGCAGATAAACAAGATACCTAGCTGGTGAGCTGTTCGTTTTCAGCACTCCCTTTCTATTTCATTCATTGGTGTCTGTGTGATAGTGGTTTGAGTGCAAGGGCGTCAAGTTAAGATGCAACCTTCTTCACAAAATAGCTTCGAGTACATCAAGTAGGCAACATCTTTAATACACTTTGGTAACACTGAGAGAGGTAGAGATAAAAAGAGAGTAAAGGATTTCCACCAAAACTTGTGAGAAAAATGGTTCCAAAATAAAGACAAACATCACTACTGAGAAACCCTTTTTTAATTTTCCCACATCGAGTATGTATATTCTTTTGGTCTATTCGCATTTTAACTATCTTTATGAGATAGGTACAAGATAGGCAAAATTTATTGGAAATATACCCTCGTTTGCATGAAGAAAGTATAACCCCATTTAGTAAGATCAACCCTTGTAATACCCGAACAGTATTCGAACCCTGATATTACCGTTACTGGTAAACTAGACTAGATAAGTTTGACGTTTAATCCACGTGCACGCGGTAGATTAACTGTTAATAGAGCTATGACAGCTAGCAAAATCCACCAGATCTACTCTCTATATCCATTCGCCAAAACACAAGAACTGCAAAACCATTTTATTATGTTGAGTTATTTTTACTTTTGGCAGTCAAAACTTTCACAACAAACCATTTTTATCTTTTTACGCGTTTTTACATGATTAAGATATGATTTTACGAACAATACCGTTTGGGTGTTTCTCTTTTGGGGCATCTGTAGTTCACTAAAAAAGTATTTACAAAGGAGTGCTTCCAAAAGGCCACCCTCTATTCATAAATTAGGGTGGTGAACCAGAACTGACCAGACAAAATAAGGGCCGTTGATGACGTCATACAAGCCGCTTTCGTTTATGCTAATACGCATGTGCTTACAATCAAAATGTTTTATTTTGAAACTAATATTTTATATGGCTCTTTCTCCAAGTTATATAAACACATTTATTTATTTTGGTAAACAGTTATAAGAAGACCAAGTGAGAAAATAATTATTTTTAATGCAATATTTAATGTACTATAATATTTCTTACTGCCACAACTACAAAACAAAGAACGTAGGTAATGGCTTTACTAATATTTTGGTTCAACAAATTAATAAAAAGGCAATTATACAGTAATCCTTAGTCAAGTATTATAAGAAGCGTTTATCAACACTTTTGGTTGATAGCCTATTATATTACTGTATTAATAAACAAATAATAAAAGTGTCCACATAATTTAACATCTATGACTTACAACCAATGTTTGGGTATAATTGATGTTCTACTAGCTGTCATTTATCACCACTCCTACGATAGATTGATCTTACGTATTTATTAATTACACTACTATATATATTTATTTAGTTTTATTTTATTTGGCTACTCTACCGTCAAGTTCTAAATTCAAAAATATATCAGCACTCGAGTTCCAAACTAGTTTAATAGTTATATTGTCAATAAGAACTCTATCCTCTTTGGTCACTATTGTACACATATGTTCATAAAAATAATAAGTATGATAAAAACGTACATATTTTCTCAAAAATTTAAATGTTCAAAAATAATTAATCACTAATCAGTAAACTACCCTCAAATGAGTTTTAATTTGAAAAACAACTATGCAATGTTATTTAGAATATAAAACTCTTCCCAAATACCCATTATAAACAAAATATTGTCCAAGCTGTTTTTGAAAAATATTAGGTTTTCAAAATCCAGTTAAATCTAAGCTACCCTTAAATCAATTTTGTTTAAAAAAATAAACATATAGTCTTATTTATTATATAAACTCTACTGCATATTCATTTTAAACAAAGTCGTTAGAATAATTTTCTAAATACTTATGATTCCGAAAAATAAAGTCATCTGTAAGTTACCCGTAATTTTAGGTCTTGAATAAAAATCACAATTTGACCTCAGAGTATTACCATATAGAATATAAATGTCAAGTTTAAAATAAATACATCATATGAGTTTCAATGGAGCCCCAGATACAAACATACAAAAGGAAATGCATGGGGAGAAACAAATGTGTACTTTTTGGATTTCGGGTGCACATAAAACGATTAGTTTCATCATAATTTCACATTAAAAATGTTCAAGATTAGGACTACAAACCTTTCTCTATATTATAGAATAAATAAGTAATTCCATGATCATGATTTGCCTTTTCATTAAATTTTTACCCTTTTCTGTACTACATTCCACACTTGAAACTTGCACTGCTTTGTTTATGAAGTACTTCTTTGTTTAATTATCTCACTTTCCTCCACTGTTAACGTTATTTATTTAGTTTTTGTAAGTATAAAGAGTGTGTGTGTGTGTGTGTGTGTGGGAAAATAACGAACAAATTTCTAGCCCAAGTGAGTCGTCAAAGCAAGGCTCATTACAAAGTACGGAACTAGAAAAGGATAGTTGTGGGGGATTTTTTGGGAGACTGATGCTGATGAAGAGGTTTTCTTTACCCCCCCCCCCCCTTTCCTCTTTCACTCTTTCTTTGTGAATTACTGCGACAGGTTGTAAATGAAGAAGAAAGAGAGAGAGAGCAGTGGCGTATGCTTGAGAAGAAGGAAGAAGAGAGGTCATGACACTACTCGCGAATTGAAATTACGTTATAATTTAAAGTCAAAATGAAACCACAAGCGAGTATATTTCTCAGCATATGAGATAATTTGTCATCGCTTACACGTGTGGTGTTGTGTGTGAGTATTGTGTGTATGTTTGTGTGTTTGTGTGGTGTGAGTTGAGGTGTGTATGTGTTTGTGTGTGTGCGAGTATGAGTGTGTATGTGTTGGTGTGTGCGATATGAGTGTGTATGTGTGTGCGTGTGTGTTGATGTGTATGTGTGTGTATGTGTTTGTGTGTGTATGTAGTGCAGTATTAGGTGTATGTGTTGTGTTTTGTGTGTGTGTGAGTATGATGGTGTGTATGTGTTTGTGTGTGTGCGAGTATGGTGTGTATGTGTGTGGTGTGTATGTGTGTGTGAGTGTATGTGTGTGTATGTGTGTTCATGTGTATGTGGTGTGTGGGTGCTCGGTCTATACGATTTAACACAAGGTTACCGCAATATGTAGGTGTTCACTAATGTGTTTGACTTACTCAACTCTAAGAGGGTGTGTGTTGTTTGTTTTTCCCTTCAATGTGATATTTCCTTCCCTTTCTTCAATATATGTGTTTTTTTTATTTAAGGTCATTCGACGTTAAGAACTACAAATATTTTTTGAGTCTATAACAGTTTGACAGGGAATTTAAAATATAAAATTAATAGACTCCTGGATTATAAAAAGGAGTATTATCTTGCTCTCAACCCAGACTCCTGGATTATAAAAAGGAGTATTATCTTTGCTTCAACCCAGACTCCTGATTATAAAAGGAGTATTATCCTTGCTCTAACCAGCTCCTGGATTATAAAAGGAGTATTATCCTTGCTCTCAACCCAGACTCCTGGATTATAAAAGGAGTATTATCCTTGCTCTCAACAGACTCCTGGATTATAAAAGGAGTATTATCCTTGCTCTCAACCCAGACTCCTGATTATAAAAGGAGTATTATCTAGCTCTCAACCAGACTCCTGGATTATAAAAAGGAGTATTATCCTTGCTCTCAACCCAGACTCTGGATTATAAAAAGAGTATTATCCTTGCTCTAACCGACTCCTGGATTATAAAAAGGAGTATTATCCTTGCTCTCAACCCAGACTCCTGGATTATAAATAAGAGTGTTATCCTTACTTCCGACCCAGACTCTCGGAGCTGACGTAGTTTTATCTAAGCGGAAACTAGCTCTAAGGACACAAGCTGTGTAATTTATGACGTTAGGGTTAATATTCTTCATGGGACACTCTTGCGCTACAATAATGTTAGAGCATATAAGGGGGTAGGGGGGGGGCAAGTAGAGAGAGGCGTGTCATCATATTTCATGGGTCTCTCAAATCTTTACAGAGATATGGTAATCCCTGATAAAATAAATTGCTTTCACGAATACGAAACGAAGATTTTGTTTCCCAAAAATCAAATCACTACAAACATTTTGAAAACCAAACAGGAATTTATTTTTAGATCAAATTAATACTAACAAAAAAATATTTTTATATTTGTATTTAGGTTATAGTTAAAATTAGATAGTTGTATTTGATTTAATCAAATCTGTATCAATGGGTGAATGGTCCACTGTGATACTCCCGCCATAAGCTGATTTTCCTGAAACAGAAAGATTAAAGCTCGAATCCCACTGAGGTTTGTTTTGTTAAATGTTTTTCTCCTCTCCTTCTATGAAAATGTGGATATACTTCTTTTAAATTCTATCCTTTTCGAGCCCGCCTCGGTGGCGTAGTTGGCTAACGCGCTTGTCGTGTTGACCTCGACTGCTGAGGACGGGGAGATCGAGGTTCGAATCTCGGTCGGGTGAATTGGGGGTGGTTTTTCCTAAATGGTTTTCCACTCTCCCTCCACGCAAATGCGATTTCACTTCCTTTTAATTCAACCTTCCCAATTCCTAATCCATTAGCGTAATTAGTACTTAAAGCGTATAACCCGAACGGGTAGTAAGAGCGGTGCTATAATATTATTATTATTATTATTATCTTTTTCGATACCTAATCCAATAGTTTATATATGGGGATAGGTTGAACGGGTATTAAGGTGTGGTGCACCAATACAATTATATAGTAATTGTTACACGCACTTAAGAGCACGAAGACTGAAAATGTCGGAATCAACTAGTACGGTTTACTAATTGCAAAGAGGCAAGTATTCGAATCCCAGTCAGGTTTTATGGGTGTTTTTTTTTTCTTAAAGTGTGTCCCGCTATATTTCTCCACACATAAGCTGGTACATTTATCTTAAGGTTGGACCTTCCATCTCTATCCCTGCAATATAATTAAATGTGTAGTACATGGTCGGATAGGCTAAGCAAAAATAAATAAATTCCTGTCATAGCTTTAAAGTGTGTGTGTGTGTGTGGATCTGGTATATTGTACAGTTTAATGGCAAGAATACATATAAACAGACATAGTTTAGAGTTGTGTGTCGACATTCCTATGAATTCAGTATATTCACGGGCTGTTCAACCGGAAATAGCAGACATTGATCACGTACGGATATAATGTGATTGGTTGTTGGCAGTCCCTGCCTTTTAGTTTAATAGAAGTGCGATAAAAAAAAACAGCTTATTCTCCCCTTGACCATATCAAGTCCGGTTGTAATTCGGGAATGATTAGATCGTAAAGGGAGACTCAATATCGAGGCAAGTGGTTGTAAAAAAAAAAAAGTGCTCGTAGATTCAATATCACAAACTCAACTGCGCTTGCACCGTTTCACACCGGCGTCGTATTCTCTTGGAACTTTCTCAAGGCACATTAAATTGAAGAATAAACTATAACGAGGTTAATGTTTTCATACAACAGGTTAGAATCAACATTTATACCAATATATCCGTGATCACATTCTAACATTTATAAGTATTATTATTTTATAACGTAAGTGGGCGCGTGATGTTCGAGGAAATTCAATTTTAATGGTTTTAAAGGTAAAATATAATACGTTGACATTCGCAGTTTCAGATTTCAAATGAAGTTTGTTCCTTGTTTGTTTGTTTGTTTTTTAATTTTCTCAAAACAGAGTGTAGCGTGAGTTATATCCATGGATTTACCAGGCTTTACAGTAAAACAAAAACCGCAGGGATTTTATTATATAGATAATTAAACTCTCGTGTCGGAAATTTGTAATGGATGGTAAATTTGACACACATTTTTGTTTCATTTCGTTCATTTTTTATTTTATTAAAAGGTTACAAGTAATAAAGAGACCGAAGGACCTTTCTTGATTTCCTTACATCGCAGCTAAAAATCGCTTTCCTTGATTTTAACCGGTTTTTAATTTTATTTTATTTACGTATACCTACCTACACCAGTCAAGTGTTTAAATATCAGACTTTATGTGGATTAAATATTTTTATCATTAAAAAATCATAAATACGTGGATATTTTTGTTGTAATTTGTGAAAAATTAAACGAAATATCTATAATTTCAAGTGAGTTTATCAAAGCCAGCATTTTTATTTTTAGAAAGTGGAAATTAACCTTGGTAACGAATACAGACATATCTTGTCAAATTTTAAATTAAATTAAGTTGTAAAATGATATCTAAATATGGGAATTGAACCCTGGGACCAGTGTTTTAGAGAACCTATGTTTTACCATTGAGCTATCTAGGAGTAGTCCTGTTCTTACAGTCATCACAAGGGTTCAGACTTTGATTACCTTAAAATTGTTTTAAAAAAAACTTACCACTAAATATTCTAAAATATTATTTTAAATTTACAAGAAACTACTAAAAAATATGAACAAAAACTCGTAAACAGTGCATACGACTAAATCAAACATGCATTCTAACAACAAAAATTTGAAACAAAAATATATCCATTTGGTTAAAATCCTTTAGCAACTAAACTCTTGCATTGCTCTAAATATGAGCGTTGATTTAACAATCAATGACTGATTCACAATCAATATAGTCTAATTTTGACTGGAAGAACTGCTTATAAATTATTATTATTTTAAATTGCGGCCAACATTGATAACAGTTTAGTATATTATTTGTTTTATTTTAGTAATATATATCAATAGTGACAGCTACAGATAACATAAATTGATATACAAATATATTACAATTGTTTTAGTTACTACCAAAATCAGGGTATAGCAACCCTCTCCTAAGGCAACCCATTCCAGCTTAGCTACAGGAATATGAATTTTCCAAATATGTAAGGAAGAGGTGAAAAGTGTATTCTCATTCCAACAATTGTGTGTTGAAAGATTTTATGTTTGAACATTTGTGCATTAAAAAAACATAAAATATATTATTTAAATATTTACTTATTCTCCATAAAGGCCTAAAAATTACGTTAACCTAAGAAATATAACAAAAAATCCGAAATGGCATAAAACGACAAAAAAAATTACCTATAAAATATTCTCAATCAGGGTATCATTAATAGAATAATATATGTACGAGCATTGTCTATACAATACCAAAAATAAAAGATGACACCAAAATCTGGGCCCTGTTTATCACAAACTCTGCCTAAGACAATGATTTATGAATGATTCTGAACACGGGATGAATTCTGGATAGCTCAGTGGTAGAGCTTTGGCGCACCAAGTCAAGTGTCCGTATTCGATTCCCGTGTCCAGTTGTCATTTTTCAACTATATCCGATTAAACTGAGATTTATATTTTTGGAAAGACGTGTCATTTATTTTTCTTGTAAGTAAGTTTTCCTCTATACTTGGTTTAATGACTCAAAGGACGTTCAGGAAACTAAGTGGATCGTTGCCCACTTGTATCCTGCAATCCTAGGACAAGGTGAGCGGTTAATACGAGTTTTTTTTTCTCCTTGGCTGTAGTTCAATGTCCTTTTCAAGTAAATATAGGGGGGAAAAATTCTCCTGATACTGTTTACTTTATTAAAACTTTTAAGTTACTGGCAACCTTCAATGGTGCTAATAAGATCACTCCAAGAAACACTTTAAGGTGACAGGATGTTGCTTACGAATAAATCAATTAAAATAACACCCGCCTCGGTGGCGTAGTTGGGTAACGCGCTAGACGTGTTGAGCTCAACTGCTGAGGACGGGGAGGTCGAGGTTCGAATCTCGGTTGGGTGAACTGGGGATGGTTTTTCCAAAAGGGTATTCCACTCTCCCTCCACGCAAATGCGGGTTCACTTCCACTAATTCGACCTTCCCAATTCCTAATCCATTAGCGTAGTTAGTACTTAAAGCGTATAACCAGAACGGGTAGTAAGACGCGGTGCTAATATTATTATTTTAATTAAAATAGCATTATAGCATACGATTTTGATTTTTAAATTTAAGCTCATTAAAATATCGTGTGGGAGATAACTAAAAATAGAAAATTATTTTGTTCTATTTTTTAGTCTTAATTTTTTATTCAATTAAGTAAAAAACAACTACTAACTTTTTTATATTCAAATAATAGTTTGAAAAAGTTAAAGAACTCTATTCTAAGCTTATTGTTTTAAAATTTAAACCATTTATTTTACTGTAATAGTTTTTGACTAATAGGCAACAATATCCAATATATATATATATATATATATATATATATATATATATATATATATATATAAATTACCTTAATTACATTTTAATTTATCTAGGAGATTATCTGTGGAAACAAATTTTGCGCATCACATACTACTAAACGTTAGTGTTATCTGTATATTTACACTATCGGGAAGGAATGATGAAGGTAAAACTAAAATTAAATGTGTCAACGTTCGTGTGAAGAGAGAGGTAGTGGGAAACCGTTGAAGGGAAACCACCCTCAAAACATTCCATTCGGACACAGGCACAGGCAAATAATATACCCAGACACTCAAACTCCAGGTTGCGCTCCATTTGGCAGCTTGAGTTCTTCAACACTAGGATCGCTAAGGTTAGTCATATGATCACCCAGCAATGACACTAGCGAAGCCCAGTGTTGAAGGACTCAAGCTGGCAAAAGGAGTGCAGCGAAACCCCCGTAAAGTTGAGTCTAGCCTCTACATCACCAGTGATCTCAGACAAGGTGAGGCTGATACCATTGTCTAAGCTCCTGCCTACTACTCTCTGTTGCACCCTCTCTGAGTCCTAATACTACCCGGCCATAAAAAGTAATAAAAGGGAGAGGATGAACTTAACATACATGATAAATGGAAATAATAAAAAATATATAGATTCAACAATATGAGCAGTATATTCAATTAAATTACAATAGCGCAGATAATAAAAAATGGTCTCATTATATCATTATGAGTACAGTTGGAAATTATGCTCGAAGCAAACAACTTTATATCATTAAAGTTGCGCAAGTGTTTTAACAAAAGGAAACATGAAATCCATCATAATATTGATAGTCCAGTCTATAAGAGACAATACCATAGCGTATATATTTAAATGCGATACAAAATTATAAGGGCCTAATGGGCACCTTTATATGGTTCCAAAGGTTTCATAATTCACAGAAAACGATATCATAAATATAAAGTAATTTAAATTTGACGACCACACAACAGAGTTTACAAAACGCGAGGGTTTGACTACCAGACCTAAGCTAAACTCCCACGGGACTATCAGATCTGACTTAGAATATGGAACAAACAGTTCCATCAATTAACAAAACTTTAGCTGTTCAAACAGAACTTACGTTACAAAAGATTAAAGTCATCCTAATTCAAATTCCAATAAGAAATGTTACACCACGTTACGTTAATTCAAACCATAATTTTAAATATGAAAAGTTACTTCGATAAAAAAAAGTTAGAATACTCTACAATTCCAAACAATTTAATATTAACATGTCAAACTTCTAATCAGCACATAACTGATGATATTTACGAGAATAAATATATAAGCACAAGTCCAGCGCCCGAGCGGCGACATTTTAAAGATAGAGTATTTAAAAAAAATTGATGATCAAACTATTAATACGTTAGATTTTGAAACTGAATATTATATGCAAAAAGTTTAAAGTTGATAAAGAAGTTAGAGTTCATAACTCCACTCATCTAAGCGACGATTTTGATACATTTTACAAGCTTTCTCCAGCCATTGTCCAGGTCCATGACAATGGTCTGTCGTCGATCGTTGATCGTAGGATAGTCGATTATGGCATGCTTGCACAGCCATTATATAGGGATTTCGTTGTTCTGGAAGGGAGGTGGGAGTACACCAAACACACGCATGATGACGTCAACAATGCCTTGAAACAGTCATGTAGACCATTATTGATTCCACTTGCTACATCGGAATATCCGTGAATATCTCCAATCACCCGATGATTTGAAGGAGGTTCCTCTAGTATCCGTCAGAGGTCGGATACATAATTATCCTCTAGTTGAAGTTGATAGTTCATGGCTCATTTCTCGCTAGTACAGTCGGAGTGCCGGGACGCTTTGTTGACCCACTGGATCTCCCTTGACCCACTCGCCAATCTAGGATTTCAGGTGCAGGCCAGCCTTGCAGGATTCTATTGTGAGCAGATTAGTATTGTAAGTACATGAACAAATTAATACTTAGAATTGGATCGAGTAATGAAATATATTGTGCAGCATTGTTTTTATTATGTCTTCTTAGCCTACAAAACTACAACAGAGAAACATACTATTGTAGGGATCCTAGTTGAGTTGAATTTATATTGGAGCGGGTAGTACGCTTTGTTGATATACTATCTCCGTCAGTATGGGGCGGGGTCCAGCTGTAACATTATACCACGTAATGTTACATCTCTTACGACAAACAGTTGAATTATTCTCTTCGGAGGTCATATGGTATAAGGCGTCACTGACTGGATTGCCATTGACGTGGAGATCAGGGTTAGAATACCAGTGGGGATAGTTCTTCCTATGTGGTTTTGCACGCTCTCTCTCTCAACGAAAATGCAGATACATTCCCTTAAAATTTAACTTTATCCTTAATACAATGATGTGTAAATAAAAATAACCTGAACAGGTATTAAGACGTGATGCATGCACACACACACACACACAGACACACACACACAGACACACACACACACATAAACAAATGCTTAGCCAGTTTACAGATATGGAAGGAATTGAATTTTTACATATCTTTTTTCATTCTATATAATTTAAAAATTCTCACAGTTAATACTGTTTAAATTCCCAAGTAATACAAGAGACATAATAAATGCATGATTACATCATAACATCATAACATTATTTTAATGCAATTTGACTCAAAAGTTCACAATTTTTAATATGTATAAAACTTTTTAGATGTTTGTTATGATTTCAATCATTCTATCATATTTGTTTTTATGAGATATTACATCATATATCTATATTTGTTTCATGCCAAAATTAAAACAAATTGTACAACTTAACCAAAAATTGAATTCTATTATAAACAGTTTTTGTTTGTTTCAGGTTCGATGACAGAGATCAGATATATATCACTGCGCAGTCTCCTCCCTGACACCGACTATTACATGACGTACGAAGGGTCCACCACCTATCCAGGGTGTTGGGAGACCACAGTGTGGATCATACTCAACAAACCGATCTACATCACCAAGCAAGAGGTAACGCGCGTCCACAACCCAAAATGGGCAAGTGCCCGCATAAGTTGCCTATGTATACACTGATTTTGGTTGGAAGAACGGTTCTGCAAAAAAACCAATAGGCTTAAACATAAACAATTTTTTAAGTAAGGGGGAAAATGCATATAGCTTGGTTCATTTCAGACAATATATCAAAATATCGTATTAACATATTTGAATATTTTATTATTATTATTATTATTATTATTATTATTATTATTAAATATTATTTTATTTAGAAGGATGCATATTTTGATAAATGAAATTTTACGTTTTATGTTAAGTAACAAATGCTTATAATAAAGGATTATATACCTATTAAACATTTCTGGGTAATATGGACTACATAGTTCAAATAAATATATTTAAAGTAATATGTTTTCTTACAGTATAAGGCTATGTTTTTACTAAATTTGTTTAAAACGTATTTGGAAAAAAAAATGAAATACGCAGAACGTATGAGATGTCTTAGGCTACTTTAATTGTATTTTTTTATATTCACACAACAACGTAAAGAACTCAAAAAACGCATATGTATATTTTTAAAACGGCAATTATTTCATTCTTACCGCAAAATTAGGTTTGGCTAAAATCCATATAAAATAAAAAGGAGGGGTGGATTAATTTTCCTGGATAATGTGAAAAGGGCAACAACAAAAAAAGAGCTATTTTAAACATTTAATTTGTTTTATTTTTTATTGTATTTAACTATAACAGAGATTTAAATTTTAAAGCTAATTTAATTTGTATTGCATCGCATTAAGTTAATTAAAACAATGTGTAATTGGTCATTTTATATAGTACATAATGTTATTTTGGTTATATTGAAATATTTTGAGGCGAAATATAAATATAAGCTAAATTTTTATTGCTACAATATTTGTTTATTGTTTATAGGAAAGTAATCTATGGGGATAATTATTTTCCGGTCGCCAGTCAGCAATAAACGTGTGTATTGGCTGTAAAATTGTGTTTAAGTAACAAACCCAGGCACATACATACCATGCACAACAAACTGTTTTGAAAAGTTTGATTAAATCTCATAAATACAATATTTATAAAGTACTTTCAAAAATTTTCAGGCTGACTCAGTTTTCGTTTGTTTTGTTTTTTTAGTTTTTTTTTTTTTTGCATTGTATATAGAACGAAAACAAATACAGCAATACTCTGATTGAAATGATCCAGCACGTTAGTTTCTCCCCCTCCCCCCTTTTCATGCAGCCCAAAACTCACCCGTGCCAGTTAAAAACAATCTGCTTGGCGCAATGGTTGTATTTCACGGTACATGCCTGAATGTGTGCTTTTTATTTTTTTCATCTTTCCTGTCTCTGTTGTATTATTTACATGCAATCCATTCCGTGTGTATGATTGATTGTCAAACCCTGACATTAAGTCCCAACGAGTAAACGCGTTGCTTCCTACCTTCCCCCCCTCCAACCAAAATAATAACTCCACCATTGGTGGGTAAAGGGTTTCATTTAATCAACACATCACAGGAGTGATATACAGGCCGTAACAAACAAACAAACAAACAGTGTGGTCATTGGATAATGTCATTGGATGGATTTACTAAGGGAAAACATTTTGATGAGCCCGGCATAAGAAGGGCAAAGGAACTTCTTTTAAAAGGTTTTGATTCTCTTTGATTATTTTAAAATTGTATGTTTTATCATTATCTTGCTCATATTATTATTATTATTATTATTATTATTATTATTATTATTATTACTATTATGGTTTAAAGAATCGTTGACACATCAATACTAAGTGTCATAAATCAAATTCAAAATAACTAGTAAAATAAGAGGAGAATAAAAGAAAAAATAAGAGAATTTAAAGAGGATATCTGCGTGAGGGCGAATCAAAAAAAATAAGCTAACAATATATTGGTGAGTGAGAATATCAAATACGAAAGCCGGAATCCCTCTTGCGCAAATGTCTTGTAAATTTCGGGACACATATCTCCTGAAGATAGCAACAAGGTTGATGAAGTACTCGGGGTTGTAAAAGGATGACTTATATATTATGGCTTTTTTTTTAATCATCGCGTCTTACTACCTGTTTAAGTTATAGGCAAATGGTTTATTTGAATGGTTCAATGGCACAAATAGATCTCTAGGAATGAACCTATGTAACTTAGGGAAACAAAATAGGAGGAATTTTGTTGAAGAAATTTACCAGCATTCATCTGTAGAGATAGCCAGAAAAAATAAATTAAGGAAATAGCATCTTCATTGTAGTCGTTTTTGGTGCGGTTTTCTGTATTCTACTTTTTTTTAACGTAAACTTGAGAGGAGTGAAACAGTTTTATTGTATTTTGGAAAATATAAAAAAATTGAGAAATTACTTTAATAGGAAAAAACGATCATATATATCCCAATTTCACTGTTTTTTAATGAAACCTGAAGAAAATTGCACTTCAGGTTCGAACGTAATCTTGTATCTAATAATCTGGTTAAGCAGACAACAGATAGGCTTCTGAGGGTCATATTCAGATAATAACTTAAGTTACAGACACTCGTTTCATCAGGCGAGCTTAGTTCTACTGTCAAATAAGAGGAAAATCTGGTTCATAGTAAGTTTAACTGAGCCATAGCTAAAATCCTATTTGGGTGTACTTATTTAGGTGTGTTTATTTTATTATTTTATTAACAACGTTGACAAGACGTGTATTAATCACAACTTGTGAATGTGGGGAATGCCAGGCGTCCACTGTGGTTCGGATTCCACGTTAAACTGAAGGTCCTCCATTTCATCTCACAATCACCTTACCATCTATACTTATAAAATAACATGTCCTGACTGACTGACTGACTGACTGACTGACTGATTCATCATCACCGAGCGCAAACTATCAAGGCTACAAGCATGAAATTCGGACTGTGTATTCATTTTGTTATGTAGGCACCCACTAAGAGAGGATTTTAGAAAATTCCACCCCAAAGGGGTCAAAATAGGGGATGATAATATGTATGATAATATGTATGATAATATGTATGAAAGTCCATTATTTTGAAAGTTACATAAACCAAATTTTGTATTTCGGTTATTGACGTAAAACAAATAAATACGTGTTTCAGGAATTTTGGAAATTTTATTTAATAAGGGATGAAAAAGGGGGTGAAAGTTTGTATTGGACTTGCATTATTTTTGATCTGAGGTCAAGTTATGGTCATCAACGTAACGTAATATTTTAAATTAATCTCTAAATACATATGTATATTTTCGTATTTGTATATAATCAACTTCCACGCGAGCAAAGCCGCGGGCAACAGCTATCTAGTTACACATAAGCATAAGTGCGTATAACCCGAACGGTTAGTAAGACGTGGTGCTAATAATAATAATAATAATAATAATATACTTTAATCCAGTTATTTTTATTCATAGGGCCATCTGAAAGCGATTGTTTTTACAACATCCACTGACACTATTGTCGTTACCCGGTCCCTACCTCGTGGGTAGGTTTGCTGAGTTTTATAATAAGCTATAGTTCAAGATGTGATTTAGTGAGTCATGATTTATTTCGTTTAAAAAGAGTATTTAGCACAAGTCAAGCATTCTACTAAACAGTTCTTCTGTACGTTTACATCGAAGATCTAACTACCTCGAACTGGGGACAGAGCTTACTCTAGTCCTGCCATGACGCCTCTCCCTACCCCCAGCTGTTAATGTTCTAATTTCAATCCCTTCTTATATTTTAAAAGTGGATCTTTATTTCAACGTTTTTGCTTAGTTCCATAACACTGATGTGTAGCTATTCACAAATTAAACCGATTGGGAAGTATCTTTGTCATATTGTTGTTAACTATTTACATTTGGCTGGTTGATTCAGGCTTACAACACAAAAAGGAGCACGCAACTCCTAGGTAACATTAGAATTGCATAAATATTACTAGACACTGACAGTATTAAAGTAATCCCCAACCGTTTTTTAACAAGACTACCAGAGAATCTGAGAAACTTATGGAACTTTTTTTTATGGACAATAAGCTTTTTTATATGACCATTACAGTTTGCACTAAGGTGCAAGGTAGTCATTGTGAGCACTTTGTTTTAAGGTAGGCAGCTACACATTAATTGAAAGCAAAACAGGCTGTAGCTAGGAAATAAGGTCAAATAGAACGCTTGTTTATACTAACCTATTTCACTTTTTTGTATCCTGACAACCCCCCTGAAGTGGGTCCCACAATTTAAGGTACACCCTGTATATATACCTGTTACATGTATGATGAGTAACATAATTAAACACGGATAGAGACTATAACGCCTTACAGCAAATTATAAAAATGATTTTTATAAAGTGATCAGTCTATTAAATACACTCAATGAATTGAAAAAAAAAATCCTTGACATATAATTTAAACACAATAATATTATTTAGTTTCTATAACCATACCAACTAATTAATTCTTTTTTAAAATTGCACCGTAAATTTTTACATTAATGACACCGCACACTCAAAAAGAGATAAATTCGGAAAAAAAATAGAACTTTAGGTTTGAAGTTAACGTTTTACATCTGGTTACAGGATGGGAACAAATGTCGTACGACAAGGAGGGTAAAGGATTGTGTGTGGGGGAGGGGAAGGGTGGAGAGTTTAAAAAAATGTAATTTCCTCTGGAGGTACTTAAGTACTGGTTCATTTACAACTTCCTGTAGTCCTTGTGTGTCATGAATGTTAATTAGTGGAACGACTTGCCATGGTGCTTCTCAAGATGGCATCTCTTTCCAAGCTAAGGAATCTTATCGCGCGACGAAAGACAAGGACAACGTTTACATGTTTACATTGAGTTGTTGCCGAAACTAGTTTTCTTGTTATTACTTAGGTTATATAGAATGGTATTAACAAGATTAAAAAGTATTATTTGAAAATAAATATGTGAGATAGTTCTAAATAAACAACTAATATCTACTTTCTCCCACCCCTCGAGTATTATGATCGTAAAAAAAACTTGATAATTTTATAGATGTCAACATTTCATGCCCCCTAAACCTGAAAAAGTAATTTTTGCAATAAGTTCTGTTTATCTGTTTGTTACAAGGGCTATAGCCGAAACCATTTTATCGATCGGGTTAAAACATAATACATAGGGTTTTCATAAGGTTCCTCAGAGGGCGTTGTTGAATTATCTTTCCAACCCTAAAATTAAGGGTAGTTTACTAAAGTAGGGGAAAAAAATCTCAAAATTTGCTCTAATTATTTTGATTAAATATCATATTTAGGCGTTGTTTAACGTTACAAATAAACAGACAGCCTTCAATTTCCTATGAAAATTAATTCAATTGTACTTTACATCAGTAGTTCTTAACCTTTTACTACTCGCGGCCCCCTAAATATACTAAAATATATTTGTGGCCCCCTAGTTTTATTAGCATGTTAATCATTAAGATTTAACCTAAAATAGTGCCTTTATTTACTGATTAAAATAAAAAACAATTAAAAAACAGAACTGATCTTACCTAAATGTATTGATTGGGATCTCTGCTACTGAACACTTTCCACTAATTTGTCTATTCTTGTTTTGATTGTATTACTTAACGTTATTTGCAAGCAGGAGTCAATTCATAGTCGGTTTCGCTGCTTCGTTTTAATATTTACAATTGTGGAAAATCCATTTTTACATAAATAAGTAGAAACAAAAGGCATCCAATTTTGAATGCCGATGGTAATCAGAAATGGATTTTTTTTGTATTATCCGTGATTTATATTAACAGTGCTTCTCCTCCCCTCCATTACTCTGGAAAATCGATAGTATACTGTACCTAAGCGTCTACGATCATCGAATTATTTCTTACAAAACGTAAAATTTAAGAAAATTGATTTCAGTAATAAGCAAATAACATTTTAAATTGATTTTTAAAGGTCCTCAAAAAACCTTTCGTGGCCCCTAGAGGGCCGCGGATACCTGGTTAAGAATCGTTGCTTTTCATCATCGGAAATTTCCAATTTTGATCATATTACCTCTGCAGCTATTTGAGATACGAAATAACTTATAATTTCAAGGTTGTAGCATTATTAAAAATAAAAATAGTTTGTTTGAAATATATTTTTTATAAAATCAATATTTTGCCAAATAGATGTTTTAAATTAGGAAATTGCTATGTTATTTGGTGAACAGAGATGTTATTGGTTCTTAGATATCTTTCTATGACTATTATTCTCTTTGGTGGAGTGTTTCTTCAACAATGTATATTATTTCGTTTCACGTATCTTATGAGTTTGAGTATATATTATCTCCATTTTTAGGCAAAGGAGCGATAAAGTATGTGTGGTGCACTGTACCATTTATTTATTTATTTATTTATATTTTCATTGAGATATACGTATTTAACCATGCTAATGAAATCGGGATGAATAAAATATAATTCTTAGGAAATGTACGCAAATCTTAATGGAGGCAGCCATTTATAAAAAAAAATAGCCTACAGCTTGGATTCGAACCCATACCACTCCATCACCAGAAAACTAAACCAGATAAGCCTGGCATGTATTCCGAAGGTATATACACATTTTAACTACTCTAATGATATTATAAGAATTGGGAATATAAAATTAATTAGGGGTGTGTGAGATCAAGTTTTTTTCGTTTGATACAAGAACGTTTGATACGAGACTCAACTATCGAGGTAAGATCGGAACGAGAATTTTAGAATCCCTTACTTCGGGACGAGAACGGAAATTAAAAATGTAATATAATTAATTACTTATAAATTTGCTAAAACTATCTTAAAACACTTTGCAATATACAATTTGTTTAAATAATGCACAGGCCCTAATATTTAAAATTTAAACAAATATATCAAGTTTAAAACTTAACACAAATTCGACACTATAATATGACACATCAATAGCACCAACGAAGCTAGAATATGAAATATACTCATTAACTCTAGACTATACACGCTTAACTATTTCATCGTGGTTGCAACCAGCATAAACTGTTCTTGCTAATTAATTATAGATTATATGCGTAGTCTATGAGTAGTAACTCTATAGAGAGTGCGCAACACTTCAACATGGCGGCTGACCAGTAGAAATCTATTCACTTGAGCTATCTTTTTTGTTTTAAGTGAGATATAAAATACATCAATTAACCAAAATAGCTTAAATAAAAACCTATTACATATAAAAGAATAATAGTAAATATAAAAATTTGTTTAGTTACCCAAAGATTTAAATATTCAGGGATGGAAGAACAATTTCCGAAATTTCCGAAATTTTCGAGATTATAGCATATCTGTCCCGACAAGCGTGTTGGAAACTGGAAATATTTTTTTCCTGAGTTGAATCACGAAATTCTTGAATCCCGCACACCCTTATAGAATTTAGAAGAAATACACCCGCAATTTCACAAAAGGGAAGGAGAAACTATTTAGTAAAAAAAACTACGCTCATCACACCCAGTCGGGATTCTAACCCCTTCCTCGAAGTCAATGGTAAAGCAGACCAGATGACCTTGAAGATGCGAGTAAGGACATTGTTAAATGAGGACGTTTATATCTTGGTGACAGTAAATTTAATTAGCTAAACAGATTTTTACTTTATCTGTGTAGTTGTGAATACTTTCGACCTCGAGTCTTCTTTGATGAATCTTGACGTTTCATGTGTGCGCTTACTCAAAATTGGGTTTTACAATCATGTCTGTCTGTCTTATTTCGGTACTTGCCCCTACAGCCGAAACTCCTAGTTAAATTTAGTTCAATCTTTATGTTTAGATTTCACACGTTCACATAATGAGGCTAAATTGTGACCCTAATTCTATATCAAAATTTAAGGGTAGTTTGTTTACTAATAATAGATTTTTTAATGGCTTTGACGATTTTTATCAAAATGTAGCCTATATATTGGGAGTGTTTTACATAATACAAAACTATGTTGGTTTATGTGTATAAAATATTCAATATTGGTAGACATTTTCCTATAAAATATTTTGAACAGCTTCGGATTATAAATATAGGTCTTACATAAGTATTATCAAAAGTACACTTATCATAATTTGAGGTCATTTTATAAATTTGGTCCATTGGGAACTATTGAACAAATATTTACTAAATATAGGTTTTAACATCAATATATTTTAATTAAAATGAACTCTTAGGTTAAGAAATTTAACATATTTGGACATAAGTATAAACTATCTATTGACACTAAGGGCCGTATACAAAAACTTTATTAAGTGGATGCTAAGTGGGTTTGCTTGCGTCATCATAGGTTAAAAGATGGAGAGATATTGTGCTCGGGACCACACTATCGGTCCACTAAGCATTCACTAACGTTCTTGCATACCACCCCTAAATGCTTAGAAATGAAACTTGATTTAAAGATAAGCTTGCTTATAATCAAAATGTTCATCTATACTTATAAAATAACATGTCCTGACTGACTGACTGATTCATCATCGCCGAGCACAAACTATCAAGGCTACAAGCATGAAATTCGGACTGTATATTCATTTTGTTATGTAGGCACCCACTAAGAAAGGATTTTAGAAAATTCCACCCCAAAGGGGTCAAAATAGGGGATGATAATATGTATGATAATATGTATGAAATCCGTCATTTTGAAAGTTACATAAACCAAATTTTGTATTTCGGTTATTGACGTAAAACAAATAAATACGTGTATCAGGAATTTTGGAAATTTTATTTAATAAGGGATGAAAAAGGGGGTGAAAGTTTGTATCTGACTTGCATTATTTTTGATCTGAGGTCAAGTTATGGTCATCAACGTAACGTAATATTTTAAATTAATCTGTAAATGCATATGTATATTTTCGTATTTGTATATAATCAACTTCCACGCGAGCAAAGCCGCGGGCAACAGCTATCTAGTTCATATATAAATTTGTTTGATAATTTTCACTCTCTATATGTTATAGCAGCACATGATTTGATATGTTTTAGCTGTACGCGCTAAGACAGCTAAAGCAGGGCTTAGAAGAGACGCCTAAAGCGCCTTTAGGCAACAACGCAAGACCTATACAAGAGTTGTTCCACAGAACCGTTAGAACTAATATAGACTTTAGAAAAGAAGAGGTAAGTCATCACTCATTAATCGATATAAATCCGTGGGGATCATTCCGTAAGTTGGTTTTAAACTAGCTCCAGCTAGTATTCTTTCCTTTCCCAATGGTCAAACCTTAACGTTTTAATGCACAGTAGGATTGTAGTCATGAAATGTATAGTCCGTTCTATATAGGAAAGGCCTTATTTGACAGTTAGAACCTTTACTAAAATTATTTTCCCGTATTCATACGTCAAGTCAGCAGAAGTAATTTGTGATTATTACTATACATAATATATCACTGTTAAATAGTAGAATTTTATCAATTTTGACCTCAAAATAATATGTTTATATTTTCTGAAAGGCGTAAGAACTTTCCTAATATATTGTCCTAACAATTCACTACTTTTTGAATTGGAGCTCAATACTCCAATAACCCGCTTCGCTGAACGTTTGGTCTAAGGCGTTACTCCCGCAGTGGACTAGCCCAACGATGACGGGGAGATTGAAGTTGAAATCTCGGTCGGCTGTATTGAGGATGGTTTTTCCAAAATTGTTGTTCTTTCTCTCTCCACGAAAATGCGGGTACACTTAACTAAGTATAGCCTTTTTAATCCTTAAGTACCATTAGCTTAGTACATAAGTTTATAACCTGAACGGGTAGTAACCCGATGGGTTTTTTTTAACAATCCAATCGAAAAGATTTGAACTGAGCTAATTATTTCAGAAAATAAATACTAACAAATTAATAACAGTTATTGTTAAGGGAACATTTAATAATATTCTTAATATATTTAAAAATATTGTTTTAATCTCATACTTGAAGTCTTAAAGAACTCATTTATTTTCATGTTAAGCCTTATAATAAATTCCAGTATTGGTTCTCAAAGGAGTAATGGGACATCAATACAGATAAGACTTGATCAACATAACCATACTTTCTAAATTCTATATTATATCATACTTCAACATTACCTAAATCAACTTTGCTGAAATTATACATATTGTCCCTCTAAAAACTTTCAATTTGTTTTTATCTTTTATTGTTTTCAACATCACATTATATAGTATCCACTTTAATATCGACTTAACTTTTGAACGTAAATTTGTTATTTTATAGATCGACATATCTAAGTCTTAACTCTCAGCCATATAATTAGAATGTGATTAAATATTTAAGTATTTTATTATTATCAAACTAGTTTTGAAAATGAATATAAAAAATTGATTTTAATTTTTCTGAAGAAAGCTTTAAAATGTTAGTAAACAACCTCAATAATACTGGTAATTAGACAAATAAACAAAATCATAGATGTTTCTAAATGATTTATACACGTTTTCAAATTATCTTCTGATTTTTTACAATGAAACTTTTTATCAATCCTGTCTGTCTTTATTTAAGTTACATATTTCGTTTTTAAATATATTTTAAATAATTACTGTGAATAATTTGAAACCGCTCTGAAACCTTACATAATTATACTCAAAGTTTAAAAGAAAAGAAAAAACATGGAATTTATGTATGTAATGCTTGACTCGTATTTTTATTTTTACGTAAAAAAGTTGTTCAAAGTCACCAAAGTGCATATAAATCTAAACCCTCCCTTCCCCTTTCATCCCCTCAGTTGGCCCTATAACGTCAGATGATATACCCCTGTGAGTCCGTAAGAGGCGACAAAAGGAAGACGTAAGGAGATGGCTGGCGTATTCCCTTTTCATGTCAGTGTTTCAATTAGCAGCTGTACTGGTGGTGGCCCCCATCCCCCCTCCCCAGCCTCCTTACTCCCCTGGGAATATCATTCTCCTTCTCCCCCCCTCCCCCCTCCATTCCCTCATAGTGTAGACTCCCGCCATGCGAAGTGTACATTAGGCAGAAGGCACGAGAGCAATTGGCGGGCTTTTACAAGAACTCGTATCTCTCTCTTAGTCACTTTCTCTGTTTTTCTCCTCTAATGGTACCTATCTCTTTCTACATCTCTTTCCTCTTTGTGTGTGCCTACGACCACGTTTGCTCCGAGGGGCTACGTTTCGTTCTTCTTATCTATATGCCTTGCCCTTATCTCAGTTCAAGTCATTTCTTTATGAGTCTCATCTGCCAGTTTCCTTCAAATACTTGGCTATGTTTTGCTGTGTCTCTCTTTAGCCTTCTTTATATTTTGTCGCTCTACTTAATTTCTCACTCTAAGTCATTCTATTTCCTTTTATATTTCCCTTTCTCTTACCCTTCTCTCTCTTTGGCTTACTTTGCTTTCTGTCTCTACATTTCTCTTTTTTTATAAATTTAACCCAAAAAAACGAATAAAGCTAAATATAATAGGGTGAATCATATATAAAGTCGACGTAATATATCATTTACATACTTATTCTATTGCATTAGGAACTCAAAAGTGAATTGCTGCACTTACAAAAGTACACCACCTAACCCTATCCTGAGCTATATTTTCTATCCAGTCCACCTCATTACACCCTAACTCTTTCAGGTATATTCCAATGCTATCATCCCATCTGAGTCTAGGTCTTTCCAATGGTCTCTTCCCAATGAGTTTGCCAGTCAATACCGTGAACATGGTTCTAGAGTCTTCCTTTTGTTTTGCATGTCCTGCCCACCGTAACCTGTGAGATTTGACTATCCTAACAATGTCTTGTAATGATTTCAGGGTATATAACTTACCATTGTGTAACCTCCTCCACTACACTCCCCAGTATGCTCACCCTTTTTTGGATCAAATATATTCCCAAGCACTTTGTTTTCGAAAGTAATATATCAATATTGTTTTTAAATAATTATATATGAAGGAGGGAGAGTATGTGTGCCTATGTGTATGAAGGTGTGGGTAGGTTGTAAAACTGTTAAATTTATCAAATTAAACGTAACCATCGTAAATTAGAAGTAACCAGGTATAGTATATTTTGCCAGTCTTGATGTGTTACACACCCTAGAAGAATTTACAACCAAAGTTTTGTGTGTTTGAGTGTTGAATAATATATTAATAAGAACCACTTAGTTTTTAGGTTTGTATGCGTGTTTGTAGGTCCCTCATTTTGAAGAGCTTCCATCAATTTTAATGTTGGTGGAGGGGACCAATTTTCATATGGGTGCAGACCCATATGCACCCCCAATTTACATTTTATATTTCTGTCATTCGATTTTCCCTTCGTCTCCCTCTGTCTCACTAAATATACTTATCTCTATCTCAATCACACTCTTTTTTTACACATAATTGAATAATTTTCTGGCTTTATTACTACGTGATTTCAGTAAATATTTTTTCATGTATGTTTGTATCTTTGATCTTCTTCAGTTTACACGCTTCCTGTTTAGCTTTGATCTTTCCACTTTATATTTATCCACCCCACAAAACAGTTTGCAGGCCTTCTTGGTTTCCATTTACTCATCTCATCAAGTAAATTCTCTCTCACACAACATGATATAGATGTTCAAGAAAGAAGGAGAAATATCCTTTTCTTAAGTGCGTTTTTATATTCAGTAAGGTTTTTTTTATCATGATTTGAATAGTAAAATTTACAAAAACACTGGCTTATAATGAAGCTGAGCATGTACACGCTTTGATTTGAATGGCATTTCCGGTGGGTATGAATTGCCTGTAAGGATTATTTAGATATGGACGGATAAGTTCACTGTTGGGATCAGTTCAACATGATTCAGTTAATTGAAATTAGCAGCGGTATTATATAGTTCATTCATTCGACCAACACATAATTTTTAGTTCAGTCATTCGTGAACGAACGACCTACAGTTGGTAGTTCATTGATTCGTGAATGACCAACACAAAGCTTGTAGTTCCATCTTCCATGAACGACCACAACACATCTTGTAGTTAAGTCATTTGTTAACTACCAATACACAGTTTATAGTTTTGTAATTTGTAAATGATCTACCTACAGATTGTAGCTCAGTCAGTAACTAAGTCATCTAGTAACGCAGCTTTTAGTTTAGTCATTCGATAGTTACTGGCATACAGTTTGTTGTTGCTCAATTGTTTGCGAACGACAGACACAGAGGTTGTTGTTCAATTGTTTGCAAACGACAGACACACAGCTTGTTGTTCAATTGTTTGCGAACGACAGACACACAGCTTGTTGTTCAATTGTTTGCGAACGGCAGACACACAGCTTGTTGTTCAATTGTTTGCGAACGCAGACACACAGCTTGTTGTTCAATTGTTTGCGAACGGCAGACACACAGCTTGTTGTTCAATTGTTGCGAACGGCAACAACAGCTTGTTGTTCAATTGTTTGCGAACGGCAGACACACAGCTTGTTGTTCAATTGTTTGCGAACGGCAGACACACAGCTTTGTTCAATTGTTTGCGAACGACAGACACACAGCTTGTTGTTCAATTGTTTGCGAACGACAGACACACAGCTTGTTGTTCCATTGTTTGCGAACGACAGACACACAGCTTGTTGTTCAATTGTTTGCGAACGACAGGCACACAGCTTTTGTTCAATTGTTTGTGAACGACAGGCACACAGCTTGTTGTTCCATTGTTTGCGAACGACAGACACACAGCTTGTTGTTCAATTGTTTGCGAAAGACAGACACACAGCTTGTTGTTCAATTGTTTGCGAACGACAGACACACAGCTTGTTGTTCAATTGTTTGCGAACGACAGACACACAGCTTGTTGTTCCATGTTTGCGAACGACAGACACCAGCTTGTTGTTCAATTGTTTGCGAACGACAGACACACAGCTTGTTGTTCAATTGTTTGCGAAAGACAGACACAATTTGTAGTTTATACGTTCGTTAACCATCTGCACCCAATATCATTGCTGAGTGAACTTCAGGTCTTAAGGAAAAATATCTTTATCCTAGTTCTCTCGCAGTTAACCGTTGCCAAATACTCCTCGCTCTCAGTTATGTCTGAAGGTGCTGTGTAGGGTTAAGAAGGCGCTACTGGCAGACTCTGTCCTCTAACTAATCTCTCCTTCCAAGTCAGTGGTATGTAACAATTCTAATTATATAGTAAAGTGTTTATAGCTGACTTTTTGAATTATACTTGTATGTATATGTATTTTTCTATTTACAAACCAATAATTTAATTTTAACAACTACTCGCTTCGGTATCCGCGTGGTCTAAGGCGCAATTGTCGCAGTAGAATAGACTGCCGATGATGGATAGATCAAGCTTCGAATCTTAGTCGCGTGTACTGAGGGTAGTTTTTCTAAAATAGTGTTCAATGCAAATGTGGGTACACTTCCTCTAAATAAAACTTTCCTTAACCCTAAAACCATTGGCATAATTAGTACATAATGAGTATAGCCTGAACACATAGTAATAGGTGGTAATAACAAAAATTATACACTACCTACTTTTGCGAGTGGTGATAAGAAAAAAAGAACAAAACTATCACATTTAATAGATACGAGTAGTAAAATTACTAAAAGCTATATAAAATAAGAAAAGAAGGAGGTAAAATATTCCACGTTATGGTTTTCTACGTGTGGTGGGAGGGTCATAACAACTTAAAATAGTTTTTTGCGTAAACTCCTTTGTTGAAATAATCATTAAAATATGAAAACAAAACAGTAAGTCATACATGCTCTCTGCGAAAGAACATCAGTTAAAGTTTGCCAAGAGAGTATGATGAAACGTTTTTGCAGGTAGAATAGGAACGTAGGCTCGCAAGAGAGCAAGGTAGTTTGGAAGCTGATAACACCTAATGTAGTAGACGTAGTAAGGCGGCTCTTTACCGTTGAAGAGTTTCGTGGAAGATAGCGTTATGGGAAGGGGGAAGGGAGGAGATATTTCAAGGATCACTTATCGTGAGTCCTCACCTCCCCTTTCACCAACCATGTTTATGGATCGTGCTAAAAGGTGACGTAATTTAGCTCTATGAGGGTATATTTTATTTTTTAATAAATATTTGCTTGGTTGAATATCAAATATATATTAGTGGGTTTATTCAAGTATCGTATCAGGAGGAAAACTAGTAAAAAAGAGAAAAAGTTGTTTTGACGTGGTTTTCCTTTAGGGCACCAGCACCTCATTGATAACTCGAAATATTTTCACTGCCATTCCAAAGATTAGGCAGCTACGTGTTTTTTTTCCTCAACAATCTTTTCCTTTCCGAATTAAATTATGGGTATCCATCCCCTTTACACCATTTATTACTGCGAGATGGTACCGGTTTACCGGGAACATTCTCGATTGTTGCCCATTGCTTTGTACAAGTGAGTAGACTCGTCCAACATTTGTCCATGAGACTCTGGTTCGATTTCGGGTAATGTTGAAAAAGGTATTAATTATTTGTGATCCCCTTCAGTGATAGAATAGTACAGCCATAAGAAGTCACTCTGCGATAGACTTATATTACCGATGATGGAGATAACGTAATTCAAACCCCAATAAGTATAGGCCTACTAAAACTTTTTTTTGTCTTAAATGTTATTTCACTCTCCACGTAAATTCGGGCCAATTTACTTTAAACTAGACAATCCTGCATGGCGTTGTCCATGACCCACTGTGTTATAAGATTTATATAAGGCCCTCACTTACCCCCCCCCCCTTGCCCCCTCACTCCCCCCCCACGATACCTGTGACCCACTGTAGTGCCCGATTTCAAATGGAAACGTCATCTCTGAAACGTAATTCTAAGCCAGATTATGTCAATAAATATAGCTATATTATACCTTGTGTAAGACTATCGACATTTTTATGAGGAATAAATTTAGTTAATTTTCAAAATAAAATATAGCCTATGTTACTCACTGATAATGTAGCTTTATATTGGCGAAATAATTTTTAAAATCGGTCCATTAGTTTTTGAGTTTATCCATTACAAACTAAAAAACAAAAATTCAAATCTTTCCTCTTTATAATATTAGAATAATTATAGTTTCACTCGCCATACTATATAGCTCAAATGCATACATTATATATAATTTATATTAATAAAAGTCTAATAGTGTACGAGTATTTATGTATATAATATATGTGTGTATGTATGTATGTATATCTGTCCAGATAATTTTTATTACTTCTCAATGAGACAGAAATATAAAATTTGGGGAAATCGTAGAGGACGCTTTCAATGATTGCGCCAATTTTTCAAAAATTAAAACTGATAAAAAATACCTAATTAATTATTTTAATTCGTTGATATAGGGTTTATTTGCATTTCAAAGTCAAGGAGAACTTGTAAAATAAATTCAATCTAAGCTTCAAAGATAAATTTTATATTATAATACAGTGACCTGTGTTTATGGTTTGGCTGATTTGTGTTTATATTAATTAATTAAAAGTGTTTCATTGGTCAGCAAACTTTTTACGGGTAACGTTAAACATAATTATTTAATTTGAGCTTACATTTACATATACTAGATATTCATTAATACAAATCAATAACTACTCTAATTAAAAGACAGCTAGCATTGCAGAGTAACAAATATCAAAACGTTATAAATAAAGTTAATGTTTGATTGTTAGTTTGTTTGTGTTTTTAAGGTTTATTAACGCTAGAACTGAAATAAAAACAGGATAAATTCACCCTTTTTTTAAGCACCGCGTACATATTTTATCACTGTTAAAATTATATAGGAAGTGTGTATATAAAAATTATAACTTAATCAACATGCTTCTATTCTTGAACAAACCGTTTCAGAAAAGAAAATTGCAAAACATAAGAATTTCTTGAAGATATATTGTTCCCATGTCATTGTATTTCCACGCCAAATGAAAAGGGCCAATCACCTTGAACTAAAAAACTTAATCTTATAGCTACGCGTATAACCCAGAAGCCTGGCATGTTTATTTCTAATCCTCCTAATATTTAGGTTTTATTTTATTTCAAGTTTTTATGTTCATGCATTACTCAAACTAGAATATGTGCCGAGACTATCAATAAACCAATTTCAATTAGATACGTTGAACTACTCAACATAAAAACGTAAAACTTATGAAAGTGTAAAATAGTTTATGTTACTGATAGAGCCCTTTCTGAGTACATATTTAAGTTAAATTAAATTTAGTTGAATATCTCGACACGGGAATCTAACTCAAGATCTTTGACCTACCCATCAATCCTGTTGATTTATTTGGCCAGGTGTCACTTACATTATAATTTTATTGAGTGAGCTATACGAGATCTTGTTTTAACTCGACCGTTTGCCATCATATCTGTCCGTTGTTAGGATGTATTTTCCGCGATTATTATTAAAAGCGTGGAATTTTTTTAATAAAACCCGCTTCGGTGGCCACATGGTTAAAGTTCTACTCTCGCAATAGACTGTAATGCCCATAATGGGTATATCTAGTTTCGAATCTCGGTCGGGTGTACTGAGTGTGGTTTTTCCAATTGGTTTTCCACTCTATCTCCACGCAAATGCAGGTAAGATTCCTCTAAATATATATTTCATAATTCCTAAAACAATTATCGTAATTAGTACATAAGTGTATAATTCGAATAAGTAGTAATACGTGGTGCTAAAAAAATTAATTAACTCTACCAGATTCGTTCTTTGAACCTAAATGATGTAATTATAATGGTTTTGCGATCTGGTTATCCGTTTAAAGTTGTCGACAGCTCAAAAAGTGTATATGCATTTTGAAAATGACATTTTTAACCACGGGAACAACAATAGTTATTCTCTAAAGATAGTGTATCCAGGGCCGTTTTAAGAAACTGTTAGGCCCGAGGCAAAAAAATGTGTGCCTACCCCCCCCCCCCCCCCCTCTCCCCACTTTGCACGGCATATTTTCAATTTTAACATCAAACCGTTATATTATATTTATATGTACTCGGTACTTACATTACGTAAGAATTTATCGTGTCTTATTGCTCACATAACTACTAGTTTAGTTGAGATGCGTTAAACATATCTTAATCCCCTTTTGCACTAAACCCTGGGTGTGAAGTCTGGAATTAATCTCGCTCACAATTTTTATAAAATGGAAAAAAAGGGTGCAAAGCTTTGTACAAGCGGAAATTAGAATGTGCATTTGTATTGGTGTAATATTATCAAGAGAACATGTTTTTTTTTCTGACTCCTCTCTTGGTGGTTAGTTTCTCATGGATATTGGTTAACCAAGCCTTTTTTAAAAATTTCTTACTATAGATGATAAACTTGCGCATTTTTTTCATTTGGAACACATTATAAAATATGTGTTTTTAAACGACCTTAATTTAAGAGGTGCCAAAATATTCCGCTTAAAAGTAATTTCCTTTAGTGGAATTTTACCAGTACTTCAAAAATTATTAGAAATATAAATTTAAACCCGGTTCGGTGGCTGCAAGGTCTAAGGCATCACTCTCACAATAGACTAGGCTCATTATAACGTGGAGATTTGGGTTCGAATCTTGGTCAGGTGTACTGAGGGTGCTATACTCTAAAGGGTTTTCTATTACCTTTCCATGCAGATGCGGGTATAGTTCCTATAAATTCAACTTGCCTCGTCCCTAAACACATTACTGTAGTTAGTATATACTAATATAACGCGAACGAATGGTAACACGCCGTACTAAAAGGTATAAATTAAAATTACACCCCAATTAAATATAATGCATTGATTACTAAGTTGTGGCATTATTTTCAATAACCTGTGATTAAGTTGACAAAGAAATGTGATCAAACTTTATTCTTAGAACTTCATTGTTCTATAGAATTTTTAACTAATAATGGTATTTAACGTGCACTCTCTGAAACGACTGATTGTATCAGCACACGACTTATAAACTAACCAATCTAGAACCGATTAAACACCAAATCCTTCTGCCTTTAATTTATCATTTTGAAAAGGTAAGCTCTATAATTCCCCCCTCCCATATATGTTATTTGCTTAGACAAAATTTCCATTAATCAATTCTGTACCAATAAATTATAGTAGTTAAAAATAAGATAATGTTAAACTTAGTAATGCATAATAATGCCATTTATGGAAATCAGATATTTAAAGGTACAGGGCTGAGGATCATATTTTAGGCAACAGTAAACTTTAAAAATATATTTTCATAGTAAGTTTTTTTTTAGAAAATACAAACACATTATTTAAGGGTCAAATATTTGAATAGGTGTTATTTTTATAGGTAACCTCCCCACCCTTTCCTAATCGATATTATATATCTCAAAAAGACAGCTGTAAATCATAAGACCTGACTTATCAATATGTGAAAGTAAATATAATAACTTTTATAAATGTCAAATTAGACCCTTCCTATGAAAATTGGATCATACTGGAGAATTCATTCTAATACATAGTGTTTTTTTTAATTCACTCAAAATATATATAGAGGTGAAAAGACGGTAGTTTTAAAGGATGTACAACCTAATTATCGTGAAGACAAGATGGGAAAACATTCGTGATAGATCACATTAGAATAATCACCCCTGGGACACATGGTCGATATTCTAATCTATACCTCTCCGTCAACGGGAAGTTAGTAATCTGCAAGTCTAGCAACTATGGACCATATGACTACCATTGCAGGTCTTAGTTAAGTCATCAAAATCTTGTATTAAATGAACTATTCAAATAAAGTACTATCAATTTATATATCAAGGTGATTAGTAAGATATTTGGTTCCAAATAGGGACAATGGTACTGGGGAGGGCAGGAGGTTACATTACGGTGAGTTACATATCCTGTACCCATCATAAGACATTGCCAGGATAATCAAATCTTGCAGATTACAGTGGGTGGGACACGCAGCATGAATGGAAGAATCTAAAACTGCGTTCAGGGTACTGATGGGCAAATCCAATGGCAAGAGAGATCAGTGGGAACACCTATATGCAGGTGGGAGGGTAACTTGAGAATGGACCTGAAAGAGGTAGGGTGTGATTAGGTGGACTGGATGGAACTAGCTCGAGATAGGAATAGGTGGCGTAATTTTGTAAGTTCGGCAATGAACCTTCGAGTGCCTAGTGCCATAGAGTAAGTAAATATTCAGCCAGACCGGTGGGCACGCAATAAAGGGCATAAGTATCACCTTGTTTAGTTGATCAGTGGCAGCGAGGTTGAGGTTCAAATCTCCATTCTGGTTAACGGACTTAATTTTGTTTACTAAAGTGTTTCCCACTCTTCCTCTGAAAATGTGGGTAAATTTGCTATAAGTCTAGCCTTTTTTAATTTTCTAGGGAAGAGGTGGTCGGGATTCTAATCCCTGATTGATGTACTGAGGTGGTATTTCCTAAAAGTTTTCCCACTCTCACTACATACAAATGCGAGTACACTTCTAAATTACACCCTCCTCATCTTTACCCCGCCCGTATAGCCGAGATGGTTAGTGAAACATGAATCAAGGTAATGGGTGGAAGGGGTATCATTAAATGAATACAGCGGTTTATTCCAAAAGATCTAACTCGATCTACGGGTTTTTTCATGGATTCTTAAAACTGAATTATTTTTTTAAACGCTATCAGTTTTCTACCTGAAGTTACGTTCATCTCCGACCAACTAACTAACTCTCCTCAGGGCCCCCCGGTTGAAAAGGGGTTGTTTGCGCGCCACTGCATTAATTCATTTTCACCCTCTCCAAGCCCTATTGTAATACTCCTCAAATCCTCACTGTTGCGGAAGGAGAGAGAGAGAAAGAGAAGGGTAGGAAGAGAAGGAGGGAATCATAGGGGCTTTTGGGCTCGGCCATCGTGGGTGTTTCCATTATCTTTTTTTTTTGTTTTTAAAAAAAATGTTGGAGGGGAAAGCTCTTATCGTTGGTATGGAAGGGTGTAGTATGGTGTAACAAATAGGATAGTATATTTAGTTAATCTGGTACCATTAGTTTGCTTTCATTGCCCTGATACATGAGCTACTGTCTGCTCCACAACCAGGGAACTTAATTTATCCCTTTAGTAACAGTTTTGCATAACTTTGCACCATGTTTCTATTTAAGTTGATTAATCAATTATTCTTAAGGTTGGAGTGTAAAAGACGCAAGCAGTGCTCTAGCAGTTTTTAGGTAAAAAAAATAATGTTGGCAGAAAGAAATCAATTCTTCAATAGAAACAGAGTTTAATTTTCTTCACATTGTGACCTGAAGAGTTCTTAAATATGTGTCAAGAGTGTCTTGGAATTTAATAAAAACTTCTTCTCTTCGTTTAAAAGGTATCTCATCTAATGTCTCTATGCTCGTGACCGATATTGAACAACTGATATCACCGTGTGAAGAAATTTAAACTTTATGTTTCATTTTGACCCAAAAAAATGTTTCTTGCGTCTCCACACTCCCACTTTAAGGAAATGAATTTATTATTTAATTAGTACGTTCAGAACCAAGGTTATTAATTACTACCTCTAAAATTCAAGTAATTTGAAGGATATTTCTGAGAGAATGTATCCGCATTAGCATGCAAAACGGTTGCAATATCTACACGCTGTCACACGCTGAATGTTGACCCATGATGCATTTAAAAGCAAACTTAAACAGCTGATTACTAATATATTTTATTTTCTAGTTGATACACATATATGTTAGATCACTCTTCCGTTGGATGTTTTCAAATTATAGTGCTGGGACGTGGCACAACCCAATAAATGGTTATATTATTAGCACCGCGTCTTACTACCGTTCGGGTTATACGCACTTACGCTAATGTGTAATGGTAGGGTGATTGAGAGATGAAATGAAGGACCTACAGTTTAACGTGGAATCCGAACCACGGTGGCGACCTGGCATTCCACACATTCACAAGATGTATTGTCAGAGGTGTAGGAAGGGTTTGGAAATCAGATAAATCTGTGCCGGGACCGAGGATTGAACCCCGGCCGCCAGCATAGAAGTCTGACACCTTACCCCTAGACCACCATGTTACCCCCAATAAATGGTTACACACACATTCCATTAACTGTCATTTCAAATCTCATCACAACATCCAACGAAACTGTCTGCTTGCTGCTGGCTCTACAGTACATGCGTTGTCAAATGCGCATGCGCACTGAGATCTGAGATGGTTGAGTTTGAAATTTTATTGGTTCTCCCGTGATGGACATCTCGGGCAGAGCGGATGAAGTAGAGATGAGTTGAACTTCAGTAGAACAGTATGCGCCGATGAGGCGGAAATTTTGTGATCGGCTTAGAGCTAGTCACGTAACCACACATTTCTGTTCTGCACTTGTTTTTTGTTTTGTTTTTTGCAAACGTGTGAATCCACAGTAATCTATCGAGGTGCAATTTCGGACTAATCACAAAGTCTGTTCCATGTCTTTTATCTATTTTTAGATCTTTTCATAACAGAAGGTAACATGATTTGTGTCCATAATTTTTTCTCATGAAGATGGTATTGTCCAAAGGAGGCAAAAACTCTATAACTTTAGTCACATGATTACGATGTACTGAATCTCCCCTGAAAAAAAAACATTTAAGAATGTTAAGTGAACTACAACATTTATGTAATCAGTGTCTTAGGTGTCAGCTTTGTAACATATCAAGGAATTTGAAAAAACTCTTTAACAGACAAACCAAACAGAGACCGAAATAATCTTACTATATAAATTATATTCACTATGGTACTGTCAATTTTTATTTTCTAGACATTAATGTGATTTTATTCATAATTAAAATCGTAACTCTAATGTAATTTTGAATTCTTATTTCAGGGTAAATACTGTCCAAGTATTATAAGGAGATGTACTATAGAGTGAGTAAAGTAAATATAGTTTCTAATATGTTTAAGGAGATGTACTATAGAGGTGAGTAAAGTAAATATATTTCTATATATGTTTAAGAGATGTACTATAGAGGTGAGTAAAGTAAATATGTTTCTATATATGTTTAAGGAGATGTACATAGAGGTGATAATTAAATATAGTTTCTATATATGTTTAAGGAGATGTACTATAGAGTGAGTAAATAAATATAGTTTCCATATATGTATAAGAGATGTACTAAGAGGTGAGTAAATAAATATAGTTTCTTATATGTATAAGGAGATGTACTATAGAGGTGAGTAAATTAAATATAGTTTCTATATATGTATAAGGAGATGTACTACAGAGGTGAGTAAATTAAATATAGTTACTATTTATTTAATAAAAAAGGAACCATTAGTCTAATGTATATAAAATTAATTTTGAGGTAAAACAACATTACATCTGAAAGAAGATGCCGTTTTATAGAGGAATCATTTTGTATCCAAAATTTAAAAGTTGTAACATAATTTATTGAAAGTTCTACTTATATTAAGTTTCGTATATATTAATGGCATTCAAGTTTTTGTTTATTCAGCTCTTAGAGTCATTCTGCCAATATATCATAGTTGTTTATTTTGTATATGTTTTTATTCAATTATCGATGGACTTGCATTGAAGTGTTAAAAGTATTTGAAATTAATATTTAAGAAAAAAATCTTTGTGCAAACAGTTGGGATCAAAATAAGGCCTCTAAGAATATCACTAAGGACCTTAGTTCTTAAGGGTTTTTAAAACCGAATATATGATTAGAGTAAGACTGCCTGTACTTTTTTTAGTTCTAACAATTGTTTTACACTCGCGTATATAAAGTTTATTGTATTTATGTATTGCTATGAATTCATAAAATCGATCATTTTCTAAGAATAAATAGCAAATATTCATAAACGACAATATCAAAATATTATGTCAGAATTTTTTTTAAAACACCACGCTTTATTATTAATTCCGGACTAAAAAATTTAACTAATTAGTTACGGATGATGAAGGTAGAATTTAGAGAAATTGTATTCTTACGTGCATGGATAATGAGAGTGGAACCATCTGAGTTTTGAACAAAGATCTTCACATAACCAGTATGAGATTGATTCCTTCATCCGTGTACTCATCGAGATGTATTTCAATTGTTTTTATTTCTTTTACCAAAGCGTCTTACTACCCGTTCGGGTTTATACGCTTTCAAAAGGTTGAATCCACCCACCTTTAACGTGGTAATTTTAAACAAGAGTAATGGGTCATGGTTAATAAAACATTGTCACTTAAACCACTTCGGTGGGGGCTGAATGTTCAAAAGAGTCAGTCACTCTCACAATAGAAAGGACTGTCGATAAAGAAGAGATCGGTTTTTTAAATCACGGTCGGGTGTATTGAGATATTTTTTTTTTATTTCCTAAATGGTTTTCCACTCCCTCCTCACAAAAACACGTGTAAACTTCCTCTAAATTATCCTTTCCTCATTCCTAACATATTAGTGTAATTAGTAAATATGCTTATAACCCGAATGGGTGGTAAGACGTGGTGCTAAAAAATTACTTGTATAAGAACTAAACACATGTATGGGTGTTTTGTGTATCAGAGGAACAAATGTCGAATCCAACTAAACAATCCTAACGTCATGGCACATGAGTTGAGAACTCCCTTACTTATGAGAAAAGGTGTGTAGCCTGTAGGATCAGCCGCAAAGATAGTGTGCATGACTCTGATCGGTGGAACGGCTTGGACCAGACTTTCTGCCTCAAGTGGTTTAATATCCTTTTTCGAATTAAATGTTGGTTAAATAATGTTTGTAGCTTAACAAGGGCTTCTTTATAACTTATATGTACATGTTTATTGCTATTAAATATTGTAAAACCCGCTTCGGTGGCCGCGTGGTCTAGCGAACTTCTCTTTCAGTAGACTAGACTGCTGATGACAGAGAGATCGAGGTTGGAATCTCAGTCGGGTGTACTGAGGGTGGTTTTTTCTATCTGTTTTTCAACTCTACCTCTACGCAAATGGGGGTACATTTCCTCTTAATATAACCTTCATAATCCCTAAAACTACTAGTGTATAACCCAAATGGGTAGTAAGACGTGGTGTATTCTAATTTATTTATCTAACTACTTTAATTTGATTGATTTCTTACATCATTACTTTAAAGTTGTAATTCCTTTCTCCATTATTATTTTTGTCTAAATAAATTATTTGCTAAATTAAATCGTGATTCTGTTACAGCCACCAATTGGAACGTGTAGACGGGACCCAAGCCTCTCGGAGCTCGGTGTAACGGCGCGTGAGACCAAATAGAGATGGACTATCTCCAACTCTAGGGTCTCATCAAATGTAGCCAACCTGATCTCTGGAGTGCCCGCATATTCGCGTGTGACACGGTACGCACCAGTGCGTAATGGTGTGTGCGTGTACCACTGCATGCGTGGAACGTACCGGGAAATACGGCGAGTGCGTACATACCGGAAACCCCACAACTCAAGTTACAATGTCGTCAAATGATTCGCACGAAAAACCCCGAGATGGTGTGGCATGTTATCACTTTATTTTTATGTTGCTACTGACAAGACTTATTTGCTTTGAGTAGTAATTTTTACTGAGTTATGTACGAAAAAAAAAAAAAAAAGAGAACTAAATCGTTATTTGAACAATATACAACTAACAAATGGATTTGTTCCTACGGTATGAGAAAATCAATTTGATATTTGTGGCTGAAAAATTGTAAAAAAATAAATATAAAGTGTTATTTTAAATAAACTGACATAAATAAAAGTGAATAAAAATATCTAACACGTAACATATAGAAGATAAATATTTTTGCCAAATAACCAGGTTAATCGCTTTGAATATATGAACCACGTGGAGATTTTGTTTTCTGTCTTTAATTTTATAGGCAGTGTTCTGATTATACTGAAGTTCACTTATAGGTAAATTATTATTTGTTAAGAAATAATGTGAATGATTGACTTAATAAAATAAATTTCCAGCTTTCCGAATACCTTGCCTAGTTACGTTTTCCATCAGTGTTGATAAACTGTTAAAATAATATCTGGAAGATTGAAAATGTAATATTTAGTTTATGATAAATAGCATTTATATGCATTATGCCATTATTAATATATAGTTTGAGTAACCTGAGAATAAAAACAATTTTGTTTATTAGGTATTTAATATAAAAAGCTATTTGCATAAGAAATTAAAACCATACTTTTTTACTTATTTGGGTATATAGTGTTTTACTTGAAATAAAATGTGTAGACATAAGCTCTAAGATGATACTTTACAACATTAATCTGTTTCCTTGAACATTAATAATATTTTTTAATCATTTGACTGTACTATTATCATTCTGGCAGTCAGTCAAGTTTAAGTTCAATCTGAAATAACATCAAATAAATACATTTTTTGGGCTCTATTGATGAAATAATAACTGTAAGAAAATGTATGTAGCCAATAAAAAATTAATATTACCAAAATAATATTTCGTTGTAAAATTAAAAATTTACTATTATGTACCACACTTATAAAAATCAAAATAGCTAAATTCAATATTTTGTATGTAAAACAGTAATGGTACAATATAATATTGTTTCTTCATATAAAACATCTATAAAAATTTGTGTTTTTGAAAAGGTTAAAATTTATTTGAAATAAAAAATAATAGATATTTAAATATTTTGTGTTTTTATACTTTTTTCTAATAGATTATTTTAATTCAAATATAAATGCACTCAACATAAACAAAGATGGTGTGGACAAATTGTTGAACAAATTCATCTGAGATATTGTGTTCATTCATTAGTGGACACAACTAATATAAACGCAACAATATTTCAAAGTCTGTGTAACACCAGCCGTTTTACATAGTTCTGTTTGCTGACTAGTAAACCTTTATTTATCGAAACTATGGATAGAGCCTGGTGGTGCACATTTTGTACCCCGGCTTTGAAATAATGTGCTTTTGAGGCCGGTTTTATTTGGGACTTCATTTGCTGTATATGCGTTGAGTGAATATCTACAGGAAAGTAATACATGTAACAAATAAAACAATGTGTATTTTATTCCTATAAACCACATAGGCTGTGGTGATCGAATTAAGGAACCTTTGAAGATGAAGAAATTTTTTTTTAAAAAGATATAATATTTTACATGGCAAATATTGGTAATTATCTTTGTATTTTAAGTATGAATATAAAAGGTTAACATGGTTTCATAGTAATTTGATTAATAAAAAGGCGTAAAATCTAATTATTATAGCAGTTCCACTAGAAAGCAGACGTAGTAAATCACTTAGTTCTTTATATAATTTTATATGTGGTTGACAGGTGGATGTGTATCTGTGTGACCCGCTTCGGTGGCGTAGTTGGCTAACACGCTAGTCGTGTTGAGCTCGAACGCTGAGGACGGGAAGATTGAGGTTCGAATCTCGGTCGGGTGAACTGGGGGTGGTCTTTCCTAAATGGTTTTCCACTCTCTCTCCACGCAAATGCGGGTTCACTTCCTTATTTTAACCTTCCCAATTCTTAATCCATTAGCGTAATTAGTATTTAAAGCGTATAATCCGAACGGGTAGTAAGACTCGGTGCTAAATAATAATAATGTGTCTGTGGGTGTGTGTGTTTGTTAAGGCCCAATTTAGTTGTTTACTAATATATTTAAATAATAAAATTAATAAGATTTGTCCTTGATAAAATGGTACTCTAAAATAATTTTCGGCCAAAGTTTTGAGAGTTTGGATGGGTTTTTTTTTAGCATCACGTCTATCTGTACAGGTATATGTACTGATGACGCTAATTTTTTAAGGATGAGAAATGTTTAATTTATAAGGAAGTGTACCGGCATTTGCATGGAGGTAGATTTTAAAAGAATTTTGAAGAAAAAAAAACGCCCTCAGTACACCTGACTGAGATTCAATCCTTGAGCTTCCTGTCTACGGCAGTCTAGTCTAACACGAGATTGATACCCTAGACCATGCAGCCACCAGACAGGTTGTTTGGATGTTAAATAATATTATAAGAGCATGTCTTATTTAAATTTTTGTGTTTGTATTCGGAAATCTCTCACCCTCCCTCTTCCCCCCCAACATCATTTTGAGAAACTCATTAATTCCTTGGAGTGTGTGGGGGCAGGGTGGGTTCCAACAGATTCCAGAGTTAGCCAAACCCATCTGAGAATTACTTTTCGACTCCCATGGATTAATGTGCCTTAATTATTTACATAAATATTAATAATTATTTTAAAATAATACTAACGCAAGATAATATTTATTTTGAAGTGTTAACAGTATGATAACTATGATCACATTTTAGCACTATTTTTTTTAAATAAAATTCTATATTTCTGAGAAGAATAAAAACCACATTTTATATTATTTAAACCCCAAGTCAATATTTTTCTATTTTGTGACAATATTTCCTACTCACTTTGTAAAATGTTCCCAAATTAAGCATTCCCGCCCAGTTCACCAAAGGTTTACTGAATGAACGGTTGTACATAAATTTCACAGTAAAATAAAATAAGTAATTCAAAGCTAATTCAATATAACTTCATATAAAAATAATTTTTATGAAGCAAACATTGTATACTCGTTTGGTTCCTAAAACAAGAATCAAGAGAAAGTAAAAATATAAAATGATATTAGTTAAAAATACAATTTATAAATGTTTGAATTTGTTGGCCTAATTTCGACACAATTTTTATATACTCATCCTAATTTAGACGTTTTATTTTATTTTTACAATAGAACTATTAAATATATGTAGACTTATGTAAGATTTACATAACAATTTATTATTTTTAGAGAGCCAAATATTATAGAAAATATTTTGTAAACGGATGGTATACTTGGTCCAGTTATTATAGATACGTAAAAAAATTAGATGTAATTTTTCATTCAAGTGTGGATGTTATATAATCTACACTGTCACAAATAGATTTAAATAGAAAACAAATACGTAATTTAATTCTACGCTCCTGTAGATGTTTGTAATACATCACAAAACAAATATATAGTGAATAAATAATAGTTTTGTTAAAACGTTCAAAAGCGATGTTGCCGTTTATAACTCGAGCCTTCCCTGCGTGTTTGCTAGTGACAATCTAACAAATGTTTTTCGTAATGTTCATTGCGTGTACTAAACAACCATAGTTTACCAATGTGTATAGAAAATTACCACTTGTTTGGGTATCCATACAAAACTCTTTTACCTTTTGTGTTTTAAAAAAAAAAATCGTTAGAGTTCAATATATTTTTACGGAAATTTCACATTTTGGCTATACCCTTGGTTAATATGGTGGGTAATTCAAGCTCATTGTAAATCAAATTAAATCTATTTTTTGTTTATCAACTTTGAACTGACTTTTTTTTTTTTAACTTTACTTCAATTTTAGATCTATATTTATGATAAAATATAGTTATGTGCAAACTGTGATACGTAGTGGTGTGCAAGTTCATCTGCAGAAGGGACCATAAGGACAAAGGTGGAAGAGCTTGAGAGTACAATATTGTCATGCTTGCTTACTTACATACTTAAGGCAGATTCACACAGAATGCTAAGCTAATAAGCTAAGAGTTGCTCTGATAACTGTTTAGAAAAATAGCGGACCATGTATTTAAATGTGTTGGTTCACACAGAAAGCTAAGCTATGCCTTGCTACGAGGCTATGTTTTTTTCCGATTGCTGACCGAGCAATTTTTCCATCTCCCATCTTGAGCCATGTTATGTTGCGCATGTGCATAACGCAACTTGGGCTTCGTGTTGAACAGATGCAGTTCTGGTTTGGTGAAAATAACTAAAGATGTGTTTAATTAATTGAACAAGTCAAACCTCCACTTCCTAAATGTTCTTCATCTTCCAAATCAGCTGATAACAGCAGCATATTTTTTTACTCAGTACTATTATCTGAACTTAAGCAAGACATTTAGGAGAACGCCATTATAACTAAACTTCACTGGAACAGACCAGAAAGAAACCACACTGAATTCTGTAGTGAAAGGAGGGACCATGGTTTGTCTTAGCTTAGCATTTTGTATGTATCGGCTTTTTCTCTATGACATTAGGAACTCAAAGTTTCATTGCCACCTTTATAAGAGTAATACGCTAAAATCTATATATTGGGCTAGTTGTAATCTATTCCATCTCACTACACCCTATCTTTTTCAGGTACATTTTAATGTTATCCTTCCATCTTTTTCTAGATCTTCCCAATGGTCTCTTCCCATTGGGTTTGTCAGTAAGTACTCTGAACACGGTTCTGTATTCTCCCATTCGCGCTTTATATCCTGCCCAACATAATATGTGAGAATCGATTATCCTAACAATATATTGTGATGAGCACATGGTATGTAATCTAATCTACTCCCCAGTAGATTCATCCCTTTTTGGATGATTAAATATCTTCCCAAACACCTTGTTTTCAAACACCCTAATTTATTTTCATTATGTAATCCAAGCGACCACATTTCATACCCATAAGAGGACAACCGGTAAAAATTAATGTTGTGTATATTCTGAAGTTGTTTTTTTTTTACATCCCTTCACAGCGGGAAAGATTTTAACAACTTACTGACCGAATAATGACATGAATTTCCCGACTGTATTCTTTTCCTAATGTCCACTCTAATAAAATTGACATTCTTTGCTGACTTCACTAAGTCATCAACACTTTTTACTAAAGGTGGTATTTCATGTGAAATAGGCATAAGAAATTAAGTCTAGTCAAAATGATATATTTTACTGCTTGATAAATACTTCCATTAAAAGAATTTTCTGATTTGGCTAGGGGACAATTAGGTAGTTAATTAATGTGTTCTATATGTAGATCAAACGCTTATAAAGTGGTCAAAAACTTTGGGGAAAAAATTTTAATCTACTGGTATATCTATATTTGTTTTTTGTAAATTTGATATTTTTTATAAAATTGTAATTTGATAATTTGGGCTACATTTAAACCCCGAATAATACAATCTTTTACGAAATTTTGAACTCCCTTGACTCATTTAATTTTGGCCATACTAACAGACTAATTCCATAATAACGATACCCTAAAAGAGTACTGTTTTTTGCTTAATTTTCAATTATGTGTAGTCTCTTTAATTAACACCCTTTGGTCTAGTGTTTGCCACTAAAACGATATCACAATAACATTATTGATAATATCCTAAGGAAGTAAAATACGCGTTTGGGAAAATCATTTAAATCTATTTATTTTAAAGGTGAGGTGGAAGGGGAGGAGAGAAAATGCCAGTGATTTTGCAGTTTTTATAGCAAAATTTTGTTTTGCTAAAATAAATAAAATATTGCTCCAGTAGCAAGGCTTAGTTTAATTGTCTTCACATAGTGATATCAACAGTTGTTAAATATCTGTCAGGGTGTTCTGGAATTTAATTAAAACCCTTTCTATTCATTCAAAAAGCTTCTCATCTAATGCCGCTACGCCTATGGCAGATATTCAACAACTGTTGATATAACCATGTATACAAAATTAAACTAAACGCTGCTACTGGAGAAATATTTTATTTATTCTGGCCAAAAAATTGTTTTGCTGTAAAAACTGCAAAAATACTGGCCATTTCTTGTGTTCCTTAAATCCCCAACTTAAACCTTCTGCTAAATATGCACACAATTTTCTTTACTTGAACCCTTATTTTAGACGCAACCTATTAAAGAGGGTCCAAAGTATAGAATAAAATAAGAACAAGGCAATAGGAGTGAGCAGCTTGAGTAATAATAAACATCTGAGTACATCAAGAGTACCCATGGGCACGCAACCCAATACAGTTGCGGAAAAAATCCCAGATGGTCGGCCTCAGGACATTTAAATAATATTTAGTGTTACCCAGAAAAAAAGTAATTAAAGAATGATAGGTTATAAAACCTAAGGGTAAATCCTATAGCTAAAGTATTAAATAAAGTTGAGAAATCCACTAAATCGTTTATATATATAATATATATAAAATATATATATATATATAATATATATATATATATGGATTCAATAGATAAATACTCTTAGATATAATAAGCCTAAAAGCAATTTAATATACAGTAATTATACGCACATTGTAACCTAACAAAAGAGCAAATAAAATTATTTAGAAAACCCATTAATTTGATACTAACAATACTTTATGAATACTCACAATACTCACATGAAAACATAAAATAATTTGCTATTTCTCACTTAAGATTATCATACATAATTACTCAAAAGTTTCTCGAGACACTTATTCTCCAACTATTTCTTACATTAATTTGTTAACTCGTAATAATTTAATATAGTTATTCGGAATATTGATCATAAACTTCAAACTTATAATATAAGAACAATTTACGTTAAACTAGCCTGTCATACTATAAATTAAAATGGAAATAATATCAACAATATATAATATGACACCTAACATTAGCCTGGACAAAGAAAAATACTTAACCAAAATAATGATCTAACGTTTGTCCATCTATCGTTTCACTAGCGCTATCCAGAAATTCAGTATGATAATTTATATCCTAATATGTTAGTTAATTATTTAAAATGCTATAAAAAACAAACTAAAATATATTGCCTTTAGTTTGATCAAAGATTTAACATGTTTGAAATCCAACCCGAAATAGTATTTCCGTAAAAAGAATGGAATTTTGAAGAAGTTACATCTAGATAAATATTAAAGCCGAAACTGAATTTATGCTTACATTTCATAATAAATAAACCAAAGCCTCAGCTTCGTCCTACTAAACCAGAACAATGTCCAAGAGTAATCATCATATTTCTCTGCCAGTCTTTTATATGATTTGCACAACTTCAGAACACGGAATGGAGGGATAGCAAGAGGGGAAAATACAAAGACAATCAAACAAGGGGAAAGATCTACGTGTGACTCGAGCTTCCACTCGTTTCTCGAAGATATTTGAACGTATGGACACTGGGTTGTGGAGTCATCTTTTTTCTTCTTAAGTTCTTTGGCTTGTTTTGAGCTCGCGGTTTTGATTCTAGGCGGAGTCATTTAGTTGGTCGTGGCGTGATGTTGTAATCGGGTGTGTTCTCTCTCTCTCTCTCTTTGGTTAGTGTGCAGAAGATCCAGTTGAAAGGGGTAAGTAGGTGTTTTGGCCGACTTTTTTTCTTTTCACTTATAGTTAATACTACAGACTACTATAAATCAAAGTAAAAAAAATCAAAATAGATATCTTAATGCTTATGGAATTTAGTTTAAATCGGATCAAAGCTAATATTTTACCATTTGGATAGCCTTGATTTTTTAACGTGGGCGTCAGGGACAAAATCGCTATCAAATGCCACCCATATGTAAGTAAATATTCACACACTTTGGCATTACTATCGGAATGACACTTATAAAGTTTCAAAAACAATAAAAACAATCTTCAAATATCCCACAATTTTCTGTTGTGAATTTATTAGAATGGTTTTATTTATTTGATCACGTTTAGATGTATTTTTATCTAAACATTTACTTTGATCTTGGGACTGAAACATTTCAAGAAATTTAAAGATTTTAATTCAATATTGAAATCTTTCAACCATATTTTGGCGTGAACCATATTTTTTATAAATTACAAACCATTTCTTAAATAGCGTGAAATTTATATTTCAAAATATGATTCATGTGAATATAATGTCGGAATATTCCTACAGGGCTGTTTTCCTTAGAAACCCTTTAGTATGAATTTTAATAATGGAAAAAATTGTGTGAATATGTGACATTAAATCATGATCGACTGTTTTTTAAAAGCATATTTGTGGAGCCATGAACTAGGCTTTACCAAAAAGGTTCTAGATCGAGATTTCTTCTAACAAATACAGTAATTATTTTATAGGCTTGCAACAGAAAATTTTAAGGTATTCGAAAATTAGTAGCGATATTTCCTCTCTACCTTAATGTAAGGAGTTTCGTAGTTTTTTTCTTTTCTTATTGACATGACAAAGGGTTGTTGTAGGGGAAGAAAGAAAGGGATCTTAAGCTTAGACAGAATAGATAAGTAGTTTCAGAAAACGACACAAACCATTGTATTTTAAGCCATGTGGCTCGACAACTATTGACACTGCCTTGCTGACTGAAGTGGCTTGCCTTAAGCCTAATATCTATACTAATATTATAAAGAGGAAAGATTTGATTTTTCGTTTGTAATGGATAAACTCAAAAACTAGTGGACCGATTTTAAAAATTCTTTCACCAACATTATCAGCGAGTAATATTGGCTATATTTTATTTTGAAAATTTAATTTATTCCTCATAAAAATGTCGATAGTATATTATATAATCGTTGGAAATAAAGTTGTTGAAGGGAAAGTGGGGTTGGTGAAGGTGGGGGGGGGGTAGGTGTAAGGAAAGAGGAATGAGATGAAAATAGAAGGGAGGATAAAAAAAGGGAGGGCGCTGCACAGTGATGGTAGGACTGTATTTTAAAAAAAAAAAAAAAGTTTTGTTTTTATATTGACATGATGGATGATTTGAAGCTTTGTTTTACAGGATTCTTTACAAATATATTTTTTTACGGGGAAGGGGGCTAGTATAATACAAAAGTACTAAGGAGGTTACTTATGGTTCTAAGTTCGAATGACTGAGTATAGGATTGGATTTAATCCGTTCTACCTCGGGTTGAAACTAATAACATTGTTGATGAGTTCCAAAAGCTACCGCTGCAGTCGTATAATGTTATAGAAAGTTTGGTCCTGAGAGACAAGAGGAGACCTGTATTGTGCATCACAAGGTACGTGAGTAGGGAGGGGGTATTACCCCTCACCCTCTTCACTCACAACCTGGTCACTAACTTTGTACACTCCCATTTTGTCATACGAGTTGGTGTCTGATATCTTAAGGTGGGATTATAGGAATTGTTAGTTAAGGGCAGTATTTTTACAGTTTTTACCATAAAAAGTGATATTCATGCGTTCAAACCCAGCCGAGATTGACGGATTTTTCTTGAACGATAAACATCCGTATCACAATTTCCTTAAGAAAAGAAGTAAAACCATCGGTCACATGTCAATTATGGAATGGGAAAGAACCCTGGAAGATATGTGAAAATATATTTCCCAACAAAATTGCTTGATCCTTTCGCTCTCACTCATAGAAAATTCTCGTGCGCTGATATAATCAGTCGATTCAGGAATTGCACGTTAAATACCTAAAAGAAATATAAGGAAAAAAGCTTTTCCTCAAAAATAAGCTAAATATTTTGCTAGTAGAAATATAATTTAATAATCTTTACATAATAATCTCAACAGTTCTTGAATATGCGTCAAGGGTTTCCTAGATTTAGATGAGAAGTTTTATCTTAATATAATCAGTTTCTCATCAAATTCCACTATGCGCATCACAAATATCCAATACCTGTTTAGATTAATATGTGTAATTTTATACTCTAGAAATATTTTATTTACTTTTAAAATAAATAAAATTGTTTGCTATGAAAACTGAAGATTATTATTATTATTATTATTAGCACCACGTTTACTACCCATTCGGGTTATACGCACTTACGCTAATGTGTAATGGAGGGTGATTGTGAGTTGAAATGAAGGACCTACAGTTTAACGTGGAATCCGAACCACGGTGGAGGCCTGGCATTCCCCACATTTACAAGATGTCTTGTCAGAGGTGAAGGAAGGGTTTGGTAATCAGATAAATCTGTGCCGGGAAAACTGAAGAAAAAAAAATCTTTTCTCGACTTTTCCTTTCGATCCCATCTTAACTCGGGGTCGGAGCACGTCTGAATACTCTGCTAAATATCTAGGATTCAATTATCTGTGTTTTGAAAAATTGTTAGAACTTACCCTCTCACACTGATGATATTATGGCTGGGTTATAGGTTGTATTTGCTCTATTTTTCCAAACTTTCACCAATCTTATACCCCTATGCAGGCCATAGCCTAAAAATTGTAACCTTTTCAAATATTTATGAAAAAAAGTAATAAGAAAGCGTGATATTTTGTTGTAGAGAGTATATACAGCTGTCACAAATCGTAATAAACCTGGAGTGGCAAGCTCAACAAGTCTTGACCGAGGGAACTAAAGAGATTCATGACATCTCGTCAAAGTCTGCGTTAAAACATTTTTTTATATATAAAACTTGCATTGTATACAAGTAAATTTGAAAAATTACACCTCAATACGAGAATTAAACATTGTTTAAATTTAATAACACTCAGTATTAAATTATAACATTGTTCAATTCCCGTATTGAGGTGTAACGTTATGTAACCACTAAAATCAGAGTCGTGGTGTATCACGCTGGGGAAACACTGTTGTAAAGTTAAATCAATTTTACTAAACATTTAATCATACTTTTAAAGACTTAATCTAAGGAATAGTTCTAAGGAGAGTAATTTTGAGGAAATGCACTCGCATTAGTATGGAGAAGGAATGTGAAACCACAGGGGAGATATTTGTGGAAAGGGAGACTCCAAGTATTACGTAAGCAACTTAAGGGGAAGGTAGGTTCAAGTTTTACTTATTTTTTGCAGAAATATGTTTGCGTAAGATAGAGATATAAGGGAAAGAATGGTGCATTGTCCCAGCCATCCAAAATGGACGAATGATAAAAGTTTCGATATGTGGATTCAATTACCTTGATCATCAGATAAGAGCTTAGAGTTATTTTATAACTAGATTAATCAATGTGTTTACTTAAAATACTCTTTAAATAATTAATAAATTTAAATTTAAATTTTTTCAATAATTGTATCGCTTTTTTTAGTTTTACTTGTTTAGTACAATAAATTTAGATTAATTTTAAAACAGTGTTGTTTGTGTATTATTTCGCACTATTAATTTAGACCTCTACTTTAATAATTAGTAGCAATTTATAAATTGTATGAAAAATAATAGTTATTCCTGTAAATAAATAACAAAAATGGCTACAAATACAACTTAACTAAGAAGGGGGTAGGGAGTTTGTTAATTTTGCTTACAAGAGGGCTTAGGGTGACAAAATTCCTAAAATATGCAAACGTAATACTTGAACGCCTCCAAATCGCTTTAAGTGCCTCTGGATTTTAGTTGAATTTAGACCTCCTAGCCACAGTAAATTGGGTACATCATAGCTTGATACCTCAGAGTGTGTGATCACAGGGAGGGTAAGGTAGTTTGTTAGGTAGTGAGAGTTTCTGTATCTAATTTGTAAATGAAGCAATGGAATAAGAGACCAGTGAAACTATTTAACCATATTGTAACAAATACAACTAAATTAAATAATTATTATTTTAAAATAAAATAAATGGTACAGTTCACTGCACAGATTTTGCATTTCAATTGCAAATTCACGTTGATTTTGGTATCAAAGGCCAAAACAAAAGTAAAATTTCAATTCAATGGGCCAGTTGAAAGATGTATTTTAGTTTTGGAAATATTTGAGTAGATTTTGAGTGGGAAACCTTTGAAGTAAAACCATCTGAGTACACCCGACTTTGACTTGAACCCCGACCTTCCCATCACTAGCAAACTGGACTATAGATGACACTGATGCCTGGGATTATTCATGAGGCTGGCTTGGAAAAATATTTTTTTTGGGTATAAGTAAAATTAATTATATTTATATATAAAATAAGAAGCAATGAAATTGTATTTAATAAACCTTTGAAAAGACAAAAAATGAGATAAGAGTGAGAGGTTGTGTGTATGGAGTATTGGAATAGGGAAGATAAAAGTAAGGTAAACTACTTTCTTAGTAGGTAGAACAACTCATGGTGAATCCGTCTTAGTTAGGGAAGAGAGAGTCCAGGTTTCGAGAACTTTGGGAAACACTTTAAGGATTGTATTTAGTGTACTTAAGACCTTGTCTCGTCCCATGGATAACACCTAACTTAGATTAATACATCTTGAATCATACATCACTTCGGTGTGTTTTTGTGTAGTCTACTTTAATAAATTAGTAGAAATGTCACCAGTGAAACCATTATACTCTATTTTTTTAAATATATTAAGAACAAAAAAAAACTGGAAATATTTCAATCATTAAATCGACCGTAATTTGAATGTTGTCAACTTCAATGTGATTTCTGCCTTAAGTTATGTGTTTTGTAACGCAAGTTAAGGGCAGTGTTTTTACAGTTTTTATAGCAAAACTTTTTTTGGTCAAAATAAATAAAACAGTTCTTCAATAGAAACATGTGTAGAATTTAATTGTCTTCACATGGTGACGTCAATAGTGATTTAATATATGTAATGAGAATAGTGGCATTAGATGAGAAACTTTTTAACTGAAGATAAAAAGCTGTCAATAAAATTCCAGGACAATCTTGACAGATATTAAAGAACTGTTTATATCACCATATGAAGAAAATTAAAATAAATGTTTATACAGAAGAATTAGTTGATCTATTTTGGCTGAAAAAAATATGTAAAATTTTCAATAACACCTACCTTTTCTCGCTTCCCCTACACTCCCACACTAAGCGTAATCTTATATCTAATTTCTCGATAAATCAGCCTTGAGAAAGGCACAACACACAGCTCCCTCATTTCCCAAATAGACAACACCGCTAAACAATTGAAATTGCTTATAACAGTAACCACCCATTTCGGTTTATATTCACTCCAAAATCAGTATTTCATACAAAAATCGCCCCTTCTCAACCATTTCAACCCTTGTCACAGCCGCCATTAGACTAACAGACCTCGGTTCTTTAGAAGTCACAGAATGATACTGGCAACTTGTGTCAGAACACAAGATGTTGAATGGACTGAATATCACCTCCACCCAACTCCCAGAAAATAATATCCTTCTAAACCCTTCTGGCCTTGACTAAATCCAACAAGCACCCCTCCTAAATCCCATACAAAACACCAACATACCTGGAAAACTACTCCTTCCCAAATTTCAAAACTAAAAAAGTTCTGAATATCTTTGAAACCACATAGTTAAGGAAATAAGTATTTATTACATACAGCCCATTTCTTTGGTTACACACTTGTACAGAACGGTTTTAGTGATCATACAGCTGATGTTTAATTACTAAGTACATATTGTAATGTCTCTTATTTGGGAGTATGAAACTGTGATTTATTATATTATTGTTAAAATAAAATCAATAATAAAATATATATTAATCGTTTATTGAAAATCATTAATGATCTGAAAAAAGTGATTGAATTAAAACATTTAATTTATACCGCAATGCTCGACACGAATTAAGATTCACGATATCTCAACCGAGATCGGGGTGTTGAGCTACCATTTACTAAGGCGTACATGTCAGAGAGTTTCTACCTTTTCGAATGTTCCATAAGCTACACGTGTATTGCACCATTCAATCTTTCCATACTTGTTTACTTCCAAATAAAATTCTTGCCTATCTGGGCAGGAGAAGGAGGGAATTGTCATTTAATACCTTGCAATCCTACAGCCAAGATTATGTTAGGATATTATTAAATTTGGAATATAATAGCGTATTACATTTATTATGTCTGAATATAAGGGGCTGATAAGATAATTATAATCACCCTCATATCATGCAACCTGTAACTCATAAAGTAAAATCATTCCCAGCCGATATAAAACTTATGTCAAACAGGTCCAGAATAAAGGTGAGTACAGAAAGAAAATAGGTTCCCTTAATCCCAATTGCCAGCTCCTATCGGCTCTGAATCTAGACAATTGTACTTGTCACACAGAATTGTCACACAGAGAAGGGAGATAAAATCCTTAAAACCTGTCAGTGGTTGCTAGCCCAGTTCATAATCTGATGAAGAGCTTCTAATTCTTGACACAAACCTTGTGCCAACCATTAGCCAAATGTGTTTACTGCACTTGGAATTTTCCTTATACTATTAGTCATTGATTAAAAAACATGTTCGTGTTTTATACCCCAAAAATTCAGGGTTTATTTTGTTTTAACTATAGGAAATTATTTTCTGTTCTCTTGCAAAGCGATGGTGGCACTTTAAAGCACATCGGTTGGTGCCGGCAGCAGAGAAACAATTAAATGTTCATGGCAGTAAACTTGTCGGTATTGGGTACCCGTGCTGACTAGCACGAAACTGCTTTCTCTCTTTATGAGAGGTCATATTTGTAAACACAACCTAATTTTTTATGGAGGTCAGCGCTGATCGTCAGTGATAATCTGAAAAAAAGGTAGCCTAATTTATTTTTGAACACACCTTTCAGTGAGCCACCTTGATAAGCGATTAATTGCCACGAAGAGGTCGGCTTTAACGCATTATCTAATTGTACGGTGCATTATTTCAAACTATGGTTAATGGTGAGATCAAACGATTCTAACAGGGGTATTTTTCTTTAATAACTCTATAGTTTTTGAGTTTTATTTGAAGAAACAAAAGTATTAAAATGTTTAGCCCATTTTCAACGACTTTTTAACCATATTTGTGGAGCTGTGCGATTATATTGATGGGAAAAGGCTCTAGATTTATCCTTTATCCAACAAATACATTACTTTTTTGTGATAGGCTCACAACAGAAAATTTAAAGATGTTTGAGAACTGGCAGTGAGCCTTCCTCTTTGCCTTGATATAAGCAGTTTCGTTATTTTCTTTCTCTCCGTTCTTATTGACATGACAAATGGTGGTTGTAGGGGAAGGTCGGTCGAAAGAAAGTATGAGCATAAACATAATAGAGAAATATTCCAATAAAACGACACAGATAATTGTGTATTAACTGTGTGGCCTGACAGCGATTGATAGCTTTCTCGTTGACCAAGGTGGCCACCTTAAGACAGCAGCTGAACGCCCAGTCACAGTTGAATAAAAAAGATGAAGATCGAAAGAAAAAGAAAAATTCCAGCATTCCTCTACACAATGAAATAATTTTAGTTCTTTGACCAAATTAATTTATTTTTGTTGGGACCTGACTATACAATATCACTTCACCTCCGCCGCTGATGGGGGAATTCTAGAAACTTCACCTGAACTCGAGAATGTGAGAACCTTGTAAACCATGAGCTGTAAACTGAGGACGATTGTTCGAACTGTGATCACTAGGAGGCCATTTTCATCCATTTCATGAGAGAGGAAGTTTTGCGAAAGTGGTCGCAAACGTGGTCGCCCACTTCTCTCGCGTCCATAAATTGTCTCCCTTCTCCGGAGAATCTAAGAGTAAGATATAACACAAGAGCAAGATAGTTGTAACAACTAAATACTGATGGGAAACTAGGTTTGATGTTGTTATTTTTCCAACGCATCTTAATATAATAGAATTTTGGTAGGGCAAAAACTTTTAAATTTTGGACACATTTTAGAAACATATATTTTGCGGGCAAAATTTAATACATTCTACTTTATTAATAGTATAATTTCTCAGCAATTGATACTATATATAAAAAGTAATAGTTTAATGAGTTCCTACCTATCTTAAACAGACTGTACCTGTACGGTATATACGCATTTTAACTACGCTAAGGAGGTAAGGATATAAAACTATAGTTGACCGGAAATGTACCCGCATTTGCACGTCACCATCAAACCAGACTAGATTAGTATTTAGTCCACATGCTCACCAGTAAGCGTGTTTTAACGTTGATATAAATTTAAATCTGAAAAGTTCGTTACACACGTGCGCTTGACAAACAAATTTTCCGCAATTTCCTTGTTCCGTTGTCCTGAGGCGTTGTGTGCTTAGGACAATGACCAACCACGTCCTAGAGACATTCTTTTAGCACCCGTTTGGACAATACGCTTCTAGATACATTAATTCGAGTCGTGTTGAAGGAGAACGGGGATGCTTATTTTTTAGCAAATAAAAGGGAAGATGGGTTAATTTGGAGTTAGCTTTGATTACTATATCAACAAATGCCTGTAAGCTTCAAATCTCACTCATAAGACCTTGTAAAAACAGTATTAACATTTTTATATTATTTTAATAAAATCATTTGTTATAATCAATTTTTTTTTAGCACCGCAACTTACTAACCGTTTGGGTTTAACGCGTATGTACTAATTACACTAATGTTTTAGGTATTGGAAAGGTTTAATTTATAGGAAGTGCATCCGCATATATGTGAGTTACCATTTAGGAAAAAAACACACTTAGTACACCCAACCGGGATCAAACCCCAATCTCCCCGTCGTCAGCAGTCTCGTCCAACACGAGAGTAGTGCGTTAGACCATGCACCCACCGAAGTGGGTAAAAAAAAATCACTAACGACTTCCAGCTCTCTTTATAGACAAATTAAGATACATTTTACTTAATTATATTGGCTTCTTCCCTTAATCTGTAACGTAAATAAGAGGATAGACCGGATGGGTAGTAAGACACGATGTTCAAATTTTTCAGGCAACAAAATTGTTTAAATGTATAAGAAATGTGTACCTATTATTTACTTTTGTAAATAATAATAATTTGAGATCATTCCAATATATCCATTTATTAACATGATGCTAATTATTTAAAATATTTGACGTGATTATAATGCAAATTAAAATAATTAAACTTATTCTTGCAATTAAAAAACATACAGAAATGAATAATAACTTAAAGTCTTCGTCTTAAAATCAAACTAGCAAACCCTTTTGCAAATTGCGCAATGTCAAGGTAAAAATAAGAAAAAATATTATTATTTGTCTAAACTAAAGAAAATATTTATTTTAAGAAAAACTTTATTTAAAAATTGAAAATATAATGTTCTCGTTCGTCAATTTAGACCAATAAAATAGGTCAATATTTGATTTAAAAAGAATATACACTTTGGTATTAAAGAGAGAGATTACAAGTACATGCACCGCATTTCACAATAAATATAATCTTCTGTCTATCTATCTATCTATATAAATAAAACTATTAATTTATATTAATATAATTAATATTTGGTGTGTCTGTCATGAGCGTTGTGGAATATCTACCACACACATTGGTCTGAAATTTAAAAATTAGTTACCCCTGTGCAAGAGCATGTGACCCTCGAAGCTGTAATTTTAAAATTTAGATATTTTTTCTAATAATTAAAAACTCTTTTGGAAAAGATAAAATGAAGACATTGTTTTCTGTTTGTTTGAAGCAAATAAAATCGTTGCCAAAGCTAACCACGCAATGTAATACGTGGTTATCATGGGCATTACCGGGTACTTCTGCTAGTCGTATATACTATATTAATAAAATTGATTGATTTTATTAATTTTAGAATATATAATATACAGTAACTCTTATATTATACTCGTACTTAATACTACACATAAATAATTTGTTTCAAATTTATTTTATGGATAACACTTTGAACTAATAGCAAGGGCTTTTTAATTTTAATTAATGATTTAGGGAGGTTGGTTTTTTTAATTTCATAAATTTAAACGAAAGGCATGAATATAATCTTTTGAAAACACAATGGCCCAAATGTTAAATCCTTCTCGTCAGCTCCTTTCATTAATCGAGAACTTTTTCCAACGCACCAACAAATTTTCAGAAATCAAAGAGCCCTATTTTTCTTTTTATGTTTTGTTTTTGGGGGGGAGAAAGGGGTGAAGGATCCGTAATTAATGGTTCTAAAACTTTGGAAGACGAAGATGAACTGTTGGTGGAAAAGGACCAAGAGGAAAAGGGGGGGGGGAGAAGAGGGGTGTTTGAATACCTCCTCAACCTGAGTCACGTTTGATACAAAGACGTCGGGAAGAAATTGGAAAAGACTGAATCTCGTCTTCATTCACAAGTTTTAGCCAGTCTAAAAAAAAAAACTTAAACTTGCACGCCTTCTGGAGATTTTTTTTCTTCTAAAAAAAGGTAAGAGCTTGCAACTTTATTAGTTAATATTGAGTACGTGTTACTCTGCAAGACTTTCTTACTTTATTGGAGATTCTAGTTTCAGCCCTTGGTGAGAAAACGGATAATGCTCAGAAACTTCTTGATTAGAAAGTGTAAAAGGATCTTAAAATAAAAGTGCAGCCTTCGTTCATGGATGCACAAATGTAAATATGGATCTTATGAATGTACCAAAGGAACTTGCACTTGGGCCACCACAGGAATAGCCTTTTTTCTACCACTCAAACAAGGTCACTTGAACTACTTATATAGTGTAGTTTCGGCATTGAATTTCCGAAACACTTTTTGTGTATATATAGTATGTTTGGAAACTCAAAGCCGAAACTGCATATATAGTTTATTTGACCCAAAAGTAATACGAAATATCTATACACTTACATCCTGAAAACTATGCTAAGACCATTAAATTGTGTTCAAAGTCTCGGCGTAGAGTGCCGGGAGAGCATAACTGTGCAACTATGCGTGTACAACAGATTGCATAGGAATAATTTCTAGTTATATAATAATTACTATGCACGCGGCACTGCCAATGTAACAATGGCAAGCACTTGATATGCTGTAGGACCGTTAATGATGACCCTTAGAACGTATTCCCATTTCTAGATGAACCCGTGTGTTGTTTATCATTAATATTGTGGTGTGTTCTGCTGTCAGGCTTCAAGATGCAATGCCACGTGCCTAACTCCTATGCAACCTGTTTTACACGTATGCTTGCACAGCTTTGCTCTCCAGGTGCTGTACGCTGAAACTTTGATCACAATTTAATGGTATTAGCATAGTTTGCAGGATGAAAGTGTAAAAGGATTTTGTATTACTTTTGGTTCAAACAAACTATATGTACAGTTTGAGATATGAGTTTCCGAACACTTTGTATATATATTACTAGGGGTTAGGCCTGTCTCTGACTGGCATAGTGTCAGATTACGTTCTGTTACTTGTTGTTTTTGTCCAAGAGTTTTAAAAACAAGACGTAGTACGATTTATGTCAATGGGTCGACAGGTTTTCAGGTTTTTTTTTTTTAAGTTTCAGATATTTTTTTTAAAGATGCCATGCTCCATAGGTCAAACTATATCTATAGACCTACAAACGTGGTTGGTGTGTGCTTAATACCTAATTGGGGTAACTACGCTACTTAAGTAGTCAGTGTGGAAAGTTTGGGCTTTGTACTTTATCGTTAAGTATGATAAAAAAAAACTCGGGCAGTTAAACAGACTCCACATGGACTTTATTATAATGATCTGTTCTGTACGAGTTTAACTACTTTAAAATTAACTATTTCTTGTATAGTATAAAAGTTTAATTCTGGTATTCACTGGAACAACTCACACAGGCACAGTCAAATGTCCTGAGGATGGTGCCGTTGATGTGCCGAAACATGTAGAATGTTTTTCAAGGCTGTCTCTACGCTGCCTACAAAGAAGCAAGGAAATTTCAGATAAGATAATAGAATTCAATTTAATTGTTATATAATTCCACATTTCATACATTTTTCAATTTTCTTAATATTTCTTTTCAATTATATTTCAGCCAAACATTAGTCCTTTAGTCATTTGTTACTAATTATCTATATAGTTTAATTATGTTAAGGTCTTTGTTTTTTTTCATTATTTTTACTTGTTAATCATGTATGTGACCTTGACTCACATTTTTAATGTGTTATTTTAATAATGTTCTGATATCAAAAATCATTTGTGTATTAATCAACAATTTATTTCATTTTAATTAATCTATATAGACTTACTATAGTAAAAGCTTGTAATTTCACAAAAACTCTTTCTTATTTGTACTATATATACTAAAAATTTTTATATTGAATTCTATAAATATTAATTATTTCAAAAATGTTTAGTAATCAATTAAAGTAAATTTGTCAACTTTTAATAATTTTTGACAATGTTTATATTTATTTGGTAAGGAGTAGTAAATGATAAATCAAACCTTCACTATTATTCTTTTATTAACTTATCCTTATTTGATGTTTAGTCTTCTATGACGACATGTTTAATTGTTATATATTATGATGTATGAAACTTTTTGTGGGATGATCAACAATTATTGATCATCCCACATAAAGTTTCGTACATAATAATAATTCAAAAACTCCACAAACGTTCCGGCAATATGTATTTTAAACAAATCATCGTAATAATAAATAAGACCTAAAGATTGTGTAACATAATAACACCGAAACATGTCGTCATATAAGACTAAAGATCAAATAAGGAGAAGAGAATAAAAGAATAATAAAGAATATTTAATTTTATAATTCTTGTGGATTTCAAGTTTTATTAAAATATCAAAAGAAGTTATTTTAAAATTAATCAGGTTTAATATTTCATAGATCTGTAAAAATACTGAGTAGTCTTCCAAATAAATTTCTAAATAAATTGTTCAATATATATTTAATTTGAGGTAGATCTTCAGCAGAATAGTTGTATAATATCTGTATTTCTTCGACTCGAATGAAATAGGACAAAACTCACCATTGTAGACCAACATAACCAATTTACGCTTCAACATTTTTTTTATTTTTTTTTTTTTGCTTGTTGGAATCTTCTGTGATGATGCGTGAAGCAAAAAAAAAAAGTCGTTCTCACGTCCAGTTTCCTTCGGGATAAGCTGTTTGTTAGCCTGGCAGTAAACAGGGTAGTTAAGCCCTAGTAGACGAGTGGCTGGGCTGCTCGTTCGCTTGGAAGGGTGAAGGTAAGTACCACACGAGCAGTTTATCTTGGGACCAACACTGACTTATCGATTGATGACATCATACGTTATAAACAAACACGTTGGCTAAATAAAACATTTGAGTTAAGTTTATAAATTGAGGGAATTAAATTTTGGTGGATTTACTTAGGGTAAATAATAATTTATGGAAAAGTTTACAAGTACTATACTACATGGGTGGAAACAATGTTTTGGTATCTTTCGATTGCCAGGACTTGTTAACGAACTAAATAATTATTATGTTAAGTATAGATGGCTATGAGATAATCGAAATTGTATCATACAGGTAGGAATTCGAATTGGGCACAGATGCGTGGTGAGATAATAAATCAAGTATATGTTTAAATGATGATGATAAAAATAATTTCAAAATAAAAGTCTTATTTACAGATAGATTCAAATTAAAAACATGCATCAAATACTTACACAACATTAAAATATCATACCATTAATCTTATTTTAAAGCTTAACGGATTAATAAGTTTAAAAACAAAAATAGACGTTGTATTAAAATAACTAACCAAGTTATTATGTAATATTAGGGTGATGTTTCTTACAATCAAGTATATTAAAATTAAAACTTTCGTCTATAAAAGGATTTCTAAACCACATTTGTGATCACGCGGGTGAAGAAATTATCATTCTTGTCTTGTCTGGTTATGGGAAATGAGGGCTCAAATCTCTATCGTCGGCACTGATATGATTATTCTCAGGCGGTTTTACACCCTCCATTCCCGCAAACGCGAGTATACTGCCTTTAAATTCTACTTTGTTTTTACATTTGTGTAAATAGTGTAAATATACCAAATGGGTAATAAGGCGTTGTACACATAAGAAAAATCAAACTCATAGCTGGATATATTTATGTACTGTAACTTATTGTCCTCTTCTAGCTCTACAGTTTGTTCTCTAACTCTCTCTTTCTCCCTTTCTTCATATATCTGGCCCTTACACACACATACACACGCGCGCGCTCATGAGCCTCAACTTCACTCTTCATTAGACACCCTCCTTGGCGCGCCTCGCGAGTTTCAACTGTCTTCCACTTCCACGTCCACTTCATACACTTCTCCCTCGTTCGTCCTCTTTCTTCTTGAGCTGCCCCTGGGATTTCCCACCACGTCTTTTAGCAAGATGTGTCTCCAACAATGAGGCTTCCCTCCCTTCCCCGAGCATTCACCCCATTCCCCATTTCCTACAGCTCTGTGACAAAAAATAAAGGAAGGGGGAGATTTTTTTTAAAACAAGACTGTGTTTGACAAAGATCTTTATCTTATTGTGTGCTAAGGTTTTGTAATGCCCTTGTGATCTTTCACAGGATGATGTAAGTAAGCATTCCTTTGCAGTTCTTTTAGAAAACTTTTGTTTGATACTTTTAAGTACGGTGTTGTGAAGGTGTATTTATTTTTCTATTTTATTCTTCCAAGTTTGTTCCTGTTATCATTTATAGTATATTATCTAGTATGACATGATTTTATACCATTTCATAAACAGTACGTAAAATGTTAACCTAACATTTTGCTGTATGCCATTTCAACTGGTTGTAGATCACACAATAATTAATTCAATGACAAATTTTTGTCGAAAGAAATTTTATAAATACAACTTTATTAGTCTATTAGGATTACTTTCACGTTTTATACGTCAAGTCATGTGATCGGCAGCTGTCATTTATAAAATAACATTAATAATAAAGTCAAATCAAATAGGATCAGTTCTTGCAGCAAAAAAAAAACACCTGTATAATCAAAGAATCTCTTTCTGTGTTAAATAGGTCTGTACCTACAAGGTTGGCTCACAAATAGTGAGCTTGAATCTGAATCGTCAGTTCAAGGATTGTATCCGACTATCTGTAACTTACTATGTGATTTACTAACCTATATCAAGAGGATAGCTTGGACGTTTATTTTTAAATTCAGCCTCTACTCCTTTCTTCTCTTAGATCTCCAATGTGCCAGTTCTAGCATATTCACAGAACTGCTTGGTTACTAAGCTTTAGTTCAACATTAACGCCGTGAGATGCTTTAACTGGGGCAACTCTACATACATAACTGTATGGCGGGACATCAATTTGTATGTTTCAGGCGAATAAATAGTTTGAATGGTTTCTTCCAAGTCATGCTTTCAACACCAGGGCTATTACCTATATATTATTTAATCATCGTTTAATAACTATTCATAATTATTTGTTGCTAAGGAGAATTATAAGAATGATAATAAAGAAAGAAAACTTAGATTTTATATTCAATTAACTTAAAATTTGTAAGTTTTTTTCACGTTAAATAGTAAAATAAAAATAAATATAATATTAGTAGTATATGTGACAATTTTATTGAGGTAATAAAGTCTAAAAAGAAAAATAATAGGTTTATAATACATAAATTAATAATTATGTGGTGATAATTCAATTGACGTCTAAAAATATAATTTAACCAGTAACTTGCAAGGATATAATTATTTGTGAAAATATAAAATTGATTGATATGAATTCAAAAACACGAGTTTATAAAAGATTTAAATGCATAGTTGATATTTTCAATCAAGTAAGTGTTACATTTTTATAAATATGACTAGACTCAATTAGAGTTAAGTTACATAGTACAAAGAGTGAAATGTGAAAACAGTCTATTGAAATTGACAGTTAAAATAAACATGCAACATTTTAAAAATATGTAGTATGAAGCTTCATTTAGATGAACACAAAGTAAATGAAAATATAAATAATAAAATTGAAAAATGCTTAAACATAATATGTTCTTTATTTATCAGCACTGGCTAAACCTTCCACAAGCAATTCAACGTTCGCTTCGGTGGCCGTATGGTCTAAGGTGCTACTTTAGCAATAGACTAGACTTCCGATAGTGGGGGGATCGTTGTTTGATTTTGGTCGGTTATACTGATGGTGGCTTTTCTTAAATAGTTTCCCCCCATCAATCGGTGAAAATGTGGATACACTTCATATGAACTAAGCCTTCCTCATCCTTAACCCATTAGCGTAACTAATACATAAGCCATATAGCCCGGATGGGTAGGAGATGTTGCTAAATAAAAGGAAAATAAAACCATTCATCCTCAAGCCCCCCCCCCCCTCCCCACAATATTAGACGTATCATTAAAGTAAATGGCTATACAAAATTCCGTTAGGTTAAAATTCCTTAACTTGAAAATATGGAGGGAGAGATAGGTCTAATGTTCACAGAAATACTAGTCTCTTAACTAACATTAATAGTGGAACTTTGCAACAAAAATAGAGAGAGAGAGAGTGCAATATATAAACTAAATACTTACAGACGCAAAAAAAAAGTACACAACGCACAATAATAAATGTGGTTATCCACCGAAAGTATAGCTTCTCTTCCATTATTTCTGTTGGGCCCTGGGGGACTTCCGTAATATATTTATACTCAATCCGATGCGCCCACTTTCAATCCTTCTAGTTTGCTATCAAAATTCAATTCTATTGTTTCTATCTTTTGTAAAGAAATGAAAAAAAAGTTTAGAAAAGAACAATACAATAACTTGTGCTGACTTTTCAAAAGAACAAAAAAAAGTATCTCTATAACGGAAACTAGAAGTTGGGGATCATGTTAGTGTACGTTTTTTTTTTAATCCTATCTGACCCTGTTTTGTTTTCATTGGATTTGTACTTTTGGAGAAGGTAAAGTGGATGGCAGAGGACTAATTTGACCATCGGTTGGTTGTCTCATGGCTTGAATACTCAACATCGAGCTTAGGAGCCTTGTTACTTAACCTAAGTAAAACCACCTCTCTTAGCTACAGTCTAATTTTCATAGGAAGGGCCTTATTTGACAGCTATTAATGTTACTAGATCTATTTTCACTTATTATTGTCAAGTTATGCTATCTGCAGTTGTCACTTTTGATAGATTATATGAATTTCCATTAAATAACACTAATAATATACTTACTGAAAATGTATCATTTTAGCCCACAAAATGTTTTTATATATATATATATATTTGTCTAAGAGATTATTCTAATGAAATTTGGACTTTACAAGAGTTGGTTTAAATATTTTAAAAAATTGGAAAATGATTGGTTATTTTAAAATAATAAAACGACAGATTTTTTTATTCTATTGCCTTCCATTAAACCTTTGAGCTAAACTTATATCAACAAGTTACGATAGTGTAATAGGGATGCTAAAGGTTGAATCTAGAAAAGTGTACATTCATTTAAGTGGAGGGAGAGTGGGAAAACAAGTTAAGGAAAAACACCCTGTCCAATCTAATGCAAGAATGCCTTCGACGATTCGACCAGTGAATCGAGTAACAAATGATTAAATGATTAGCGTAACTCTTTTTGGTAAAATAGATGTATCTTGGCTATGTGGTTTAAAATGGTATTTGAGCTAAGAGTGTAGTATTATACCTAATATCATTATTTAAGTTAGTTTGTAAAGCATTCACTAATATAATATGTGGGCTTAGAAAGTACACTCTTTCAAGAACACACGGATCGAACAGTGACAGTTCTACCATTTTAGGTTGTTTTTTTTTTTTAATCTTCACAACTGCCTTTCCCTTCAGCAAAATATTGCAATGTGACGATATTTCCTTTCGAGTAGGCGTTTCTCTTAACCTCATAAGCTCTCTACTATTCGGCAAACACAACGAAGAGGTCCCCTTACCCCCCCCCCCTGAAGAAACCAATTGAAGGATGAAGTAAATGCCTCCAAGGATCTGATCTCGTCATCTCGGTCTCAATATAAAGGCACTGGGGAACACGAGAGAAGATCTAACGGCTGTAGATGAAGTTACCGGCCACTGTTCATCGCCGCCGTAAGGATAAAGGGGAGGAGGTGCGCACCTTTTTTTTTCCGTTGTAAAATTCGGGTCTAAGTTAAAGAAAGAAGTGAGAGGACGCAAGACCTCGATGGTACGGAATATATGTGGGGTGATGAAGGGGTAATCGGGGATTCTTAGTTTACTGCGAGCTTCTATCTTGAGGAAGGGAGGGGAACGGGTTCAAGGGAGGCTGCGATCTGACAGCCAAAACCCGGGCACAGGAGGGGGACTTATTAAAGGACTTTAGCTCTATCTAAGGTGATTCTTCAAATAATGTTTTGCTATTGTAGACTACTGCCCGCATTGAGGCACACGTGAGCTAAGGCGTTAATTTCGTCTAGTCTCACGATGGTGAGGTCAGGGTTCAAGTCTCAGGCAGATGTATCGAGGGTGGGTTTTTTTCAGCATAATTGTGTCCTCTTCTGCCTACACGCAAGATACATTTAATTTGGTGTACCTGCTTTATCAGTATAAGGGGTTTATAGATAATTAATGTAACTATGCTTAGTAGTTATAAGGACAAGGGGTTTGTAGAGAATCAGTGTAGTTATCCTTCTTTGTTTTAGTGCCAAACGGTATATAAAATATTGATGAATAGCCATATTATCTATAAGGACAGAGGGTTTATAGAAAACTAGTGGAAATATCCTAATTAGTTCTAAGGCCAAAAGGTTTATAGAAAAATAGTGGAAATATCTTGCTTTAGTTTTAAGGGCGAAAGGTTTATAGAGAATTAGCTAAACTATCCTAAGAAGTTCTAAGGCCAAGGGGTTCATATAAAATTAATGGAACTATCCTACCTAGTTTTAAGACAAATTTTTTTTACATAATTAGTGGATTTATCCTACTTAAGGCTAAGGGCAAGAGATTTGTAGAGAATTAGTGGAATTAATATAATTTGTTCTAAGCTCAAGGTTTTTTTTTAGAAAATGAGTGGAATTATCGTACTTAGTTCTGAGAACCAATGGTGTTATGGAAAATTAAGGAAGTATCGCACCTAGTTCTGAAGTCAACACACCAACTAGTAGTCAAACCACCCATTATTCACCACATTGTGTAAGGGAAACAAAAACTAATTTCACATTGATAGATTTAGACCTCTCTAGAAATTGAAGCCGAAACCAGTAGTAGATTATTATTATTTATTATTATTATTATTATTATTATTATGCCCAGCGTCTTACTACCCATTCGGGCTTATACGCACTTACGCTAATGTGTAATGGTAGGGTGATTGTGAGATGAAATGAAGGACCTAAAGTTTAACGTGGAATCCGAACCACGGTGGAGGCCTGGCATTCCCCACATTCACAAGATATTTGTTAGAGGTTAAGGAAGGGTTTGGTAATCAGATAAATCTGTTCCGGGACCGAGGATTGAACCCCAGCCGCCACCAGTAGTAGAGAAGACTTGAATTAATTAACTTAGCTTAGAGCTGAAATTTATATTTTAAGAATCTGATGTTTCCCAAAATGTAGTCACACAAATGTTATCTATTCTGAGAGTAATCAGACAACGTTGACTTATTTTATACGATCCCCCCTTTGTATTTTGTAAGGAGGAAAATTAAATTATAAATTCTTGTTCGATCTAAGATGTGACCTCAAGAAATAATTTAGTAATCCACACGTAATTATTTTATTTTGATTAACCCAAGAATTAATCGTATAAAAAATTCAACGTTTTTGGTGTTAAGTGTTAATGATCTTAGTTAAAGTCTGTATGTCATGTTCTAGTAACTAAATAGGCATAATCTCTTATTTTAATAGTCATAATATACATATTGACAACAAATATTGAATCTTAAATCTGAATCCAAATCTTAGAAAAAGTGCAAACATATTAAATTTATTTTACCACATTAATCCTCTAGTTGCTCAAAGAACAAATAACAACTAAATGTTAAAAATCTTTGTTATAATGAGCTCTTTGTCATTCACATATTCCACCAAGGGAGTAAATTAAGGGTTGTTAAGTTTACAGTACCATAATTATGCTGGCTCAAGCTACCATTTAGTAAAATAATATCCTTAAAGCCAATTCTAATTAGATTTATTTTAATGAGTCTGATATGTTTTTATATCCTAGTATATCGAATAATCTGAAGGATTTTTGGAGTTCTAGGATTCTAGGATTCAAAAGTTTCATCCTTATTTCTGATACAACACGCCTTTATTTTTTACAACCTGTCAAATTAAAAAGATATAAATTAATAATATCTTCTCTTGAAAAAAAAAAATACGTTCTGACTGTCACTATTCGAAAAGTTAAGTTACCTAAAGGCCATCGGAATATCAAGTCGATTCTTTACGGTATAAAAAAGGGTCGAATAGGGGGATAATAAAAGGAGAGGGTGAGGGTGAAAATGCCAGAACCGATCATTGGTTGGGTTTGGGTGAAAAGGAGTGGAAGGGCAGAGAATTTGAAAATGCTGAGTAACCTCTTGCATCCCATGTTACGATCCACAGAATCTTATTTGGCCTTTAGGGGGTAAACGGAAGATAGAATAGGGGTAAAGATAGAGATAAGACTGTCGGACCAAGGTTATCTTGAATGTGTACAAGACTTATTGTCATTATTTTTCGTTGTCTTCTATAGGTACTTAAAAATAAGATCTTTACATTGAAGATAGTGAGAAAAACGAGTTTTTTCTGTACTCATTGAAACAAATTTCAACTAGTTTGGTTACTCCCTTAACACCTTAACGATGTTGCCTACTTGAAGATTTTGAAACTATTTTGTGAAGCGGGTCACACTTAGCTTGACGCACCTAAGCACTCTTAAGTGCTATCACACTTGGATGCCAATGTACGAAACATAAAGAGAGGGAAGAAAGTGATCAGCTCACACTGCAAGGCCTTTTGTTTATCTGCTGATAGTATCTCCCCTTTTCCTCTGACGAGCTTACACACTCACTAAACTATTTGCTCCTTGGAAACATTGAGTTGCTTTTTAAAATTACCTTTTTATTTTTTCTTCTCTTCTAAATAGACATAAGCTTCCATGGACTATTTTAATATACATCCTGGGAGGAAGATTCCTACAGTACATTTTCTTGAATAAACCAAAAAGCCTGATTTTTAGATGATTAATAAAAAAACTCTTATAAAAACTGCATGATAAGAAGAATAATGTTGTGACATTGTAGGACTATTTTAAGAATTATTTAAGGTTTTGTGGTTTTGGTTTCTATGTTATATATTTTAAACTTGCTGAGTAAAACTTCGATTCACTAACGTGAAAAATACTATCTTGACCTGTCATGTCACATCAGCAACGCACTTAACTATTTAACACATTTTTTTCTATAATTTGAATTAATATCCATATAAATGGTGAAATTAATGCTATAAATCTGATTATTAAATTCTTACGATAGTAAACGTGTTGGGTTCACTTACGAGAATTATTAGAGCTCTAAGATAAATACCAATTCAATATTTGGAAAAAAAATATTTAATCGAATCTTTAATCTGATTTTTTTAATCTTTGAGTCTTGAATACCCTTGATGGTTCAAAGAATTCCCGAGTTAAAAGATTCAAATGACGACCCAAACCTAATGTATATAATTATTTGTTTATTTATTTTAATATTAGAATATATAACTTTTAATATTAAATATATATGTTTCACTTATGAATGTGGGGAATGCCAGGCCTCCACCGTGGTTCGGATTCCACGTTAAACTGTAGGTCCTTCATTTCATCTCACAATCACCCTACCACTACACATTAGCGTAAGTGCGAATAACCCGAACGGGTAGTAAGACGCGGTGCTAATAATAATAATATATGTTTCACTATATATATATATTTAAAATATATATTTTATATTTTAATATATTTTATATATATCTTAAATATATTGTAAATATATTTTAAATATATATTTTTAATATATATATTTTTAATATATATATTTTTAATATATATATTTTTTTAATATATATATTTTTTTAATATATATATTTTTTAATATATATATTTTTTTAATATATATATTTTTTTAATATATATATTTTTTAATATATATATTTTTTAATATATATTTTTTTAATATATATTTTTCTTAATATATATTTTTTTTAATATATATTTTTAATATATAGGCTATATATACATAAATTAATTTTTTAATATTTCTACTAAGATCTATATATTTGATATTAAATACTATATAAATTACGCTAACGAGCTAGGAATTGGGAAGGTTGAATTTATAGTAAGTGTACCCTGGAACCAGAGTGGAAAACATTTTTGGATAAACCACCCTAGGTACGTACGACCGAGATTCAAACCCCGATCTCCCTGTCATCAGCAGTCTAGTCTAACACGAGAGTGAAGCCTCAAACCACGCGTCTACTGAATCAGGTAATATAGTGGATATCAAGAACGCCTTAATCTCTTTCAACATTTATGAGATTGACATATCCACGGAATTGATCAATAACGCAACTGTATGAATTATATATAGTCAATCCAAATAATTTTTTTCCACTGTGTAGTCAGAATACTAATACAGATAACATTCCAAATATTCTGAGGTAGAGAACAGCAAAATACATTTCTAACCTCCCCTACCCCCCAGAATTCCCCTGACCCCCTCATCATTTCTTATCGGTATTGGGGAAAAAATTCGTTGACAGAATTATAACTCGACCTATCATTTGAAGCATATATACGGAAAAAGAGAGAGAAAAAATAGGCATTATTTCTGTTCACCCCGCTGAATCAGCCCGAAGTTGTGGTTGTATAAAGATGAAGGGTTTGAGATGATGGGGTCGTCACTTGAAAATGTTGGGGAGGAGGGAAATGGGGAAAATAGGGTTTCTTGCAACATGAGCTTCATATTCCATGGGTGAAATAAATGTCAGACACACGCAAAGAGTGTGGTGGGGGAGGGACAGAAGGGGGATGATTTGGGGTACTCTAGCAAGAATGAAGAAACAACCTTAATTCCATTTTTCGATCATAAAAATTTATATATATATATTTGAGATTTTTCATGCCCCTATCTACTACAGTATATTATATAATTTTTACTATGAGTCTTGTATTAGAAAGTACTATGAATAATGCCATTTAATGTAACAACAGAAAATAGAGATAATAATAGATTGTTCTGGTTAGTTTAATATTTTAACAAAGCGGTGTATTCATTTATTAAACTTTTCCCATTAGTGGTTGTATAACCGAAATTACGAGTATTTCTGAAACAAAGAGAGATGCTGGAACGAAACATATCCAAATTAATTGAAGTATAGACTAGGTATGAAATAAGCTGTATTAGTAATTATTCCATAGTTTAAAATATGCAATAAACAACAAAATTATTATTTTATTCATGTAAATAGAGCAATGAATTTTAAATTTATTAAATGCAACTTTTATTATATAGTATAAGAAATCAAAAGTAACTGTCTAAACATTTATTGAATGAAGTTTGTTTCCCAGCTTTGCTTCTCTTCCTTGCTTCAAGGTCACACAATATTAATAACAATACATAAATAGCATCGTTATATGGATATATCGGATAGAACGGAATGTTGGATAGTTGTAGGTCGGATGGTCGGGAACCTACTTTATTTGTATTACTATTTTCAAATGCTAGTTTCGGCCCTTGTTGTTTTATCACCTATCTGGGCTATCAACATTTAATTATTACATTTGGTAGGAAGGTTTCATTTAAATAAAATGTAGCCGTACTTGCATCAAAGAAGATTGAGAAACCATAAAAGAGAATTCACCCTAAAGTAGTTTCCCACTCTCCCTCTACGCAAATGCGGATACTTTTCCTCAAAAAATATATCTATATCATCCAAAACTCTATGCGGATGGCCCGAAACTATATAAAGGCGCGGAGCTCTAAATCAGATGATATCGCAATCAAGGTGTACGTATCCACGATTTTATTATCAACTGCTGTTCAAAACTAAACATATTGGAGTTAATGTCCTTCTCCTTAGAGTTTGTGGCGTGATGGACCGACCATTTCTGTGACGGATGAAGATGAATGCGGGGCATTTCAACAACCTTGGCGTATGTCGCGCCGCAATTTAGGTTAAAAGTGCTCACGCGTTAACGAGCTCCCATGCATAGTTATTCGATGAGCCCACACGGAGCCAGTCGAGGTAGGTTACATGCGTTAGCGATCTAAAGAACTCGTTTCACTTCATGGATAACGCGTAGCTTAGGTAGGTAAAATGAATAAATTGGAAAAAAATGGCGCGTGGATACGGGGATCGAACTTGGGAGCCTCAACCGATTCACCGGTGGCTATGGTAACAATTATAGCTCTTAGTATCCGATGATAATCAAACGTCCATCATATTATTAGCACCGCGTCTTACTACCCGTTCGGGTTATACGCACTTATGCTAATGTGTAATGGTAGGTTGGTTGTGAGATGAAATGGAGAACCTACAGTTTAACGTGGGATCCGTACCACAGTTGAGGCCTGGCGTTCCACACATTCACAATTGTGATTAATTCACGTCTTGTAAGAGGTGAAGGAAGAGTCTGGTGATCAGATAAATTTGTGCCAGGACCAAGGTCACCAAACGTTCATCATAGACTCTTCCTTAAAATATAAGTGAAGAATTAGCTTGCATATGGAACGATACTTGGATAGCTCGGTGGTAAATCATTGGGGCGCTAAGCTAAAGGTACCAAGTTCGATTTCTTTGCCCAGGTGTCATTTTTCAATCTATGACTCAGTTACCGCTTATTTCTGTATTTATAAACATTCCTACCCCCCAAGCCTCGCATTTCAGGTATACTTAATTGTATATCAAACTAAATCTTTTGGTCAACATTGGCACTTGTACCTAGAGCCCAACCTTTGAGGCCAGGGTCCCGAGATCGAGTTCTGTAGGGGTCACGAGACGTGTCAGTCAATTCTATAGATCCAAGTTCATGAGTAAGCCAGTTCTTCAACGAGCGCGGGAGACCAATCCATATATTTATTTTATATTTAATTTAAACATCACGTTTTTTATTATATTTTAATAACTTCTATTAAACCAATATTCGTAGCTCTGCCTATTGTTTCGAACCCACACAATTACCTTTCCTACAACCTAACCACTCCCGCAAGCTATCCTGACAGATCCAGCCCACTGGAGAGGGCGACATTGTACTATTTTATAAAAAAAAAAAAAAAACTTATATTCCAAAGTTTTTTGAAACATTTCCCAAAATATTTCTGGCTAAATGGAATTATTTCATTATTATTTACCAAGGGGTCACAAGTTAAGGTTTCTATTAGATAGACGATTCCTCTATTCCAAGACCCGCCTCGGTGGCGTAGTTGGCTAACGCGCTGGTCGTGTTGAGCTCGACTGCTGAGGACGAGGAGATCGAGGTTCGAATCTCGGTTGGGTGAACTGGGTGTGGTTTATCCTAAATGGTTTTCCACTCTCCTTCCAAGCAAATGCGGGTTCAATTCCTCTAATTAGATCTTCCCAATTCCTAATCCATTATCGTAATTGGTACTTAAAGCGTATAACCCGAACGGGTAGTAAGACGCAGTACTAAATATTATTACATTATGTTTTCCAAGATTGCGATTTTTAAACTTTAACCTCGACATTTTTATTCATGACGTCAACATTTTTTAATTTCATTCTTTAATTAATCCAACTTGATATTAAAATTAAGTTATTTATTTATATAATGCAGCATAAAGTTTTTTTAAGTGTAAATATAAAAAAAAAACTTAAGCCAAACTGATAAGTTTGATCTGCTCAAGATCACGACAAATTAAAGGACATGTAGAGCTAATTTAGCAATTTACTTACAATGAACTGAGACAGGAAATAAACTAATAATGGCTTCAATGAAACATAAATTACATCATTTTGAACATAGCCCGTATATTTTCAATACCAGAACCAGTAATTTTAGAATAAATGTAGGTATTATCCTGAGGTCCGGTAAAATTTATAGGTCTTACTTATTATCAAACATTTAGAAGCCAGAATTAGTATTAAGATTGATTCTCGATTACTCCAGCTCGGTGGCTACAAGGTCTAAGGTAGTGGCTGGCAACCTACGGCCCACGAGCTTGATCCAGTTTGTCAAATGAATTTATCCGGCCCACAAAAGAATTATCAAACAAAGATGGTTTTCATAAAAATAGGCTAATCGTTATATAAGAAATATAGAAGTGAAGTTTTTTGTCATATTTTTTTAACTGCTACACCATTGTTTATATTTTTTAACCCATACGGCGCACGATATCAACAAATTTGAAAATCTTTTGTCTAAGACCTCACTCTCGAAATATACTAGACTGCAAATGACGGCAAGTTCAGAGTTCGAGTCCCGGTCAATTGTGCTAAGAGTGATTTTTTCTAAATGGCTTCCACTCTCTCTCTATGCAAATTGTGGTACACTTTATCTAAATTCTTCCTCCCTCTTTCCTAACACATTAGCGTAATAAGTACATGGGTGTACACCCCAAATGGGTAGTAAGACGTGGTGTTAATGAAATAAAAATGATTAGATTATTTCCAAAACCGTAAGAATTTATGGGTATGGTAGATGTATCAATAAATCAAGTTTGATATCCCAATTTTTTTTTTTTTTTAATTTTTACCGTTTCAATAAAATAATCTTGCAAACAAGAGCCTATGGAATAACTAATCAATGAAATGGTAGGTAATAAATTACTCATCAATCAAGGTATTGACATCAGAAATGATGATTAATTCAGAAATAAACTGATTGTCTGATGTGACGTCAGTGTATGTAATGGCTTATGGCTTTATTTAAGTAGATTACGTTATTTCCAAACATATTTGTATTTGATAGAAAAAAAAACAAGTATATAAACCTTAACTCTCTGTCTTAGTTAAGTGTGGTCGCAAATTATCTTAATTGTTAAAATTAAACTTAATTTAAACTTACACTAGCTTATAAAAATATTGTAATAAGCTGAAGGGGGTGGGGGTTAAATAACTTATTTGACAACTCAATTTCACCATTATTTATTTCTAACTAATTATATGAATTTTCTTTGAAACAAATAACGCTATTTTTTCACAAAAAAAGAAAAAATCTATATTAAAAATTAGTGTTCAATAAGTGTGATACTTTTTTAAATTATTTTTCTGATTAGTGTTTTTTTCCCCCTCTTGTCCCTCACATTATATCAGCACAAATTTTAAACTTACCTAAACGAATACGATATCTTATACTACAAAGATAAGCCTTGTGCATACTTAAAAAAAGTGCTTGTAAACATTGTTTCTTCATGTTTCCTGTTGCTTACAAACATAAGGAAACAGTTTGCATACATGGGAAACACATTACTTTGAATGGTTTCACTTCAAGACTTTATAGAAGAAACATTGTTTCCCATTGTTTCGGTTGAGTACAATATATCTTTCGAGAACGAGAATGCTATGGCTTGTGCTTTTGATATGGTTATGGACTGTTATAGAAGAAAGAGAAGAAATAAACGGCGATGGGCTCGTAGTGCTTTAAGACAATTGTTCATATTATGGAATAGCTCCCTTTCCCGTAAAAAATATTGTAAAGAATCCTGTAAAACAAAGCTTCAAATCATCCATCATGTCAATATAAAAACAAAACTTTTTTTAAAATACAGTCCTACCATCATTGTAAAGCCCCCTCCCTCTTTTTATCCTCCCTCCTATTTTCATCTCATTCCTCTTTCCTCGCCCCTACCCTCCCCCGGCCCCTTCACCAACCCCCACTTTCCCTTCAACAACTTTTTTTTTCCAACGACTATATAATATACTATCGACATTTTTATGAGGAATAAATTAAATTTTCAAAATAAAATATAGCCTATGTTACTCGATGAAAATGTAGCTTTATATTGGTGAAAAAATTTTTTTAAATGGTCCAGTAGTTTTTGAGTTTATCCATTACAAACAAAAAAAACAAAAATCAGATATTTCCTCTTTATAATATTAGTATAGATATCAGCTTCTGACAGAACTGAAGCTTGAAGATGGCAGTGGTTTTAGGAACTCCACTCGCATGTCTCTTACAGATATTGAAGTTATTTTATAAATGGTTGGTGCCAGATTAGTGAATGACTGGTCAGGCCTAAGTTGTTTGCTAACGACAATTATAGCAAACAAGTACAGATACGCGAAATTTGTATTTTATAATCTTTTGAAATGTATGACAAGAAACTTTTTTCCTTTTTGGAAGAACAAAAAAAAAATCGAAAAAAATTGGCGTAAAATCTTTCCGAAAACACTAGAAAACATTTCAAAACAAAAGCAACATGTTTTAAAATAATATTTCTAGGAAAATGTTTGCAATTGCATACTAGACTTAAGATGGGGATGTAAGGAACGTGAGAAAAGGTGTTTTTTACAGTTTTTATGGTAAAACCTTCTTTTTTTGTCAAAATAAATTTAAAAAATTTCTTCTGTACAAACATTGAATTTAATTTTCTTCACATGGTGATATCAACAGTTGTTGATTGAATTATCTAAAAACCTTTTTTAAATTAAGTGAAAAAGTTTTCATGAAACTTCAGTACACCCCTGACAGATATTCAACAACTGTTTGAGGTCATATATGGATAAAATTAAATTCTATGTTTGTTATAAAAGATATATATTTGATTTATTTTGACCAAAAAAAGTCTTGCTATGGAAACTGTAAAAACACCTACCTGTTCTCACGTTCTCTGCATCCACTCCTAAAAGTTTACAGTTAGTTGACTCTTTTGCCCACTTATCCATAGAGAAAGGCTTCATTTATTTCCGTATTGATATTGTTGTGGTGCGCATTGATGTCAGGCTCGTCTAGCTCAGTGTGCTATGGCGGGAGTTGGGTGTTCGAATCCCATCCAAGCGTAATGAGAGTATTTTGTTAATTCCACACAAATACATATACTTGTCCTCCCAATTGTATGTATCTTATTCCTACCACATTAGTGTAAATATGTGTATAGCTCGAATGGGTAGAGATTTACACTATGCACACACAAGAAAACTGTTGTGAAATAAAAATAAATTGATTAGTTCTCAAAAAGATAATTTTTTTAAAATATTATATGAGGAGAATAAATAATAAATAGAGCGGTATTAACTTAAAATATTTGTAAATAACTTTAGACATAATCAGTACAGTCAGTCGAAATTGAATCCCAGCATTCCTTAATCAAGTCAGGCATTCTAACCGCTCGGCTCTACCCACCAATCTCTCACAAATTCTTTTAACCGTGATCGTATTATTTTTGGCCGTCTACATTTTTTTTCTTCCCTAACCCGTTCATCGTTTTGTTTTTCAGTCTGCTTCTGCCATCTCTCCTTCTTTCCACGTAACCTCAATCCCCTTTTTCTGTTTCTCTCTCGCGCGTAATTCTCCCTTCCCTCTTCTCCACACTTGCGTCTCGCCAGAGGCTCAAAGACAGTTAATTACTGGCTCTAATTATGTGTAGAGAACCGTGGGACTCGTACACACGTCTCACAGACGAGCGCAAACCCACTATATTGTCGTCATTCAGCCAGGCCGAGCCAACCAGGCCTTCACATGCACACACACACACACAAACACAGCTGGGCTCATATCACCCGTGCCGTAACGCTTTCATTAAGAACCTCAATTCACTTGTCTTTACAAACTTTACCTGGCTGCAAATTTAATTAATTATAATAAGATGCATTTATAGCACATAATTACGTAAGACCCGCCTCGGTGGCGTAGTTGGCTAACGCGCTAGTCGTGTTGACTCGACTGCTGAGGACGGGGAGCTCGAGGTTCGAATCTCGGTCGGGGAACTGGGGGTGGTTTTTCCTAAATGGTTTTCCACTTTCCCTTCGCGCAAATGCGGGTTCACTTCCTCTAATTCAACTTCCTAATTCCTAATCAATTAACGTAATTAGTACTTAAAGCGTATAACCCGAACGTGTAGTAAGACGCCGTGCTAATAATTATTATTATATTATATTAATTACGTAAGCTAACAACAGTTAATGGAACCTATTGAAAGTAATTCCACAGTTCGGATTTCGCTTCTGAGCATCCCGCATCGGTAGTCACGAAGACTATATGTAAGTTTAATTTAGTCTGGTTCGCCGACGGAGTATAGGTCAGGATTTGAATTCCGGTCTGATGTATGAGGAGGTTTTTATTTTTTAAATGGTTTCAAAACACTCCCCTACGCAAACGTAGGTACATTTACTCTCCCTACCCCATTAGAGTAATTAAATGCGTATAGTCCAGATAGATAGTAAAACGTGATGGGGGATGAAAAAAGGATTTATCAGAATATTGCTGCTATGCCTGAAGATATGGCTGTGTATAATTATCTTGATGAAATCTTGTGATAATTATATTATTATTATATTAGGTTTTTTGAACTATGACACTCCTGGTATCAAAATGATAGGACAAAGGAAAATTAAAAGCTAAAATAAGGAAGGTTCATTTTGTTCCCTAATTTGGATCTAGATTCTTCATTTAGTTCAAAAGTTATTTAAACAAACACAAACGCACATAGTTTTCAAATTAGCACTTTTTTCCGCTCAAAACAGATATTTTAATATTAAATTTTATAAAGTATATATAAATAAAGGTCTAACGTGTAAATAAAAATCTTATATTTTATCGACAATATATTTTATTAATAAAAGTATAACTTCATTGCAATTTTAATTTTCATGGAAATACAAGGTCACAGACGAGATGATAAAATACTATTTTATAAAAAGATATATAATTGATAATTTAGGTTTTTTAGTTAAGAAATCTGTTTTGGATTTATTAAAGAATTTAAATAAAAACCAACTAATATGGCAAAGCAAATAAAATTCAGTAAACATCATATGTGGGCAAGAGCTTGGACATGACGCATAAGACGATGACGAATTGGCTTTGAGGAAACGTTGGATCGAGTCCCGATGGGATCTAACATATAGTATCCGTGCCTATAGAAAAAAAAATCTTGTTTTAAATAAGTTTACATGGTGAATGATGGAAAAGAGAGATCTAAAAAAAAATGTTTTGTTGAATCCCTGAAGTCAATATCGACCTGTAAATTAATATGGACAAATAACATAAAAGAGGGAGATGGAACCTAAAGGGAGAAAGGAATGCTCTCTCCTTTCCGCCTTAGTGGTGCTGACTCACGCTGACTACTTGGCTCTTCTGTCGAGTTTGATGGGAAAACCTGAGTGGCGTTTATGAATATGCATTTCGGTTCTCAACAGAAGCGCGGCTTCATGATCTGCTAACTTTACGTGTGATAAACCCATCCTTTCCTCTATCTCATCCACCCTTCCTCCCCCAATCTCCCTATCTGCACCCATCTCAACCGCGTTACCAAACCCTTTTCTACCCCCCTCCCCCTCCCGCCCACTCCTTAACTAACAACTGAGTCATCAGCTTGTCTTCAGTTATAACGCTCTCAGATGGCAGATGGTTCATGAATCTCGGTGTAGGTCCTACTAACACAGATGGGGAAGCTGCATTGTACCCATTCGGAATTGTCTCCAGTGAGAAAGTTTTCAAATAAACGACCTTGATGAAATTACTGCATTGGATCCATTTACATATCCACAAAATCCTGCATTTACCCAATAAGAATTGTCAACATTTCACAAATAAAAGATCTTAATTATAAGTCTTCATTATAGTCACTTACATATCAACAAAATCCTGCATTGTGCCCACTATGAATAGTCTCCATTAAGACATTTCTTATATGAATAAATTTAATAAAATTCTGCATTGTATCCACAAATGGCAGACCCTACATCATATTATTTTATTTTATAAGAACAAAACGTGCACCTAAGATTGACTCCACTTCATCATACGTCTGGTAAAGGGAAGTATGATGAACTCTTCTAAATTTGCTACACGTTTACTAGAGTGCAATAACATCACCATGTTAAAATAAAAATTAATAGACCCTACTATCCTAACAGCCCTATATATTTTCTTATTTGATTTTATCAGCCTTTTTACATGATAGTAATACCATAGTTTGTCCATCACTATTATCAAGCTCCAAGCTAGTTCCAGTGATCAGACATTGAAACCAAAAAGCGCTAGCATATCTGCAAATTAGAACACGCTTAATTCAAACATTGTAGAGAAGTTTTAACCATAAAGCTTTAATTTTATAGTTTAGCTAAGTTGGGGACCAGAAAAAATAATTAATAGCTTAAAAAATAGAATCTTATTACTAACAAATACATCAACTACAATAATTATTTGCTAATGATGTAAAAGCATTTAAAGTTTTTTTGGTAATGCTAAACCTATATATTCTCTATACATGAATTATCTCTGTACACTGGGTGAAGTGGGGGGGGGGGACTTTCTAAAATGATGTTATGTTCATGCTAAACTAGGTTGAACGAAACGTTGAGAGGATCACTATCACTGGGATACTATTTGATAGGCTATATATATATTTTAACACAAGTAAGTTAAAAAAAGTTTGAATAAATTATGTAAATACCAATTAAAGAAAATGTCTCAACCCAGCCCTAGAAAAGCTATATTTACTAACCAAGAAGATTCATATTTCATGAAAATAATAATAATTTATAGTCATCACTTTCTAAACCAATATTTATTGCTCTTTTTGAGTTATTGTTTCAATATAGAGTCATAATTCGATTGATCAAAAAACAAAACTTGTTTGAATTAAAGGTTTGCTTATAAATAGGCTATACTTATTTTCCTTTCTCTTGCATGGCTAAAAAGACAATATATTATGGACTTGTTTAACTCACGTTTGATTGTTAAGAAAAATTTAAGACATGCAAATAAAGGATAAAACAAATAAAAGTTTTACAATATTACTGGTCGCGAGAATCATGATTAAATTGTTGTTCGATTTTTCCTAATTGTCCCCCCCCCCTTTCCACCCTCCAGCAAGAGATCAGGTGCATAGGTACATTGATACCCTCACCCCCCCCCCCTTATTTCCGGCCCCTATGTTTGTTAGTTACAGGGAGGCTGATGCTCGAAACACGACCGGGTATATTGAGGGTAGTTTTGACCAAATGGTTTCCCCCTTTCTCACCATGCAAGTATTGATAAACTTGCTTCTAAAAATGTTCTTCAAAAATCTCTGCTCCATTGATATGATTAAAATTCGTATAGCCTGGACGGATATTAAAAGACGCAGTGGTTGGAAAAGAGGGAAACTAAATCCTTTTCATCCAGATGTATATTCGTTTTGTATTTTTTTAAATCATCCCGAATATATTGTTTGCTATTGAAACATTTTTTAAAAAAAGTGGGACTTTTTAGATGAAAAGTTTTGTAAATTGCCTCGATTAACATCCCAAGGAAATGGTGCGTGAAAGTCGTGTGACACAACTAAAAACCTTAAGGAAAGATCCAAACATGCGTTAAACCAACACGTCTGGAGTAGAGGGACAACTTAATCCACGTCGTCGGCACACATTTGCATGCAAATATTATATATATATATATATATATATTTTTCCCCTCCCCTTTTCAGTTCTCCCTTTCCCTACCATGCAACGAAAGTAACGTGTGTGGCAGTCAGAGAGAATCAAAATGGCAAAGCAGAGAAAGAAATAATCTCGACTCATTGTTGTAGGGTTAGAAAGAAAATAGAAGGTAGATTTTTCTTGCGGGGGTTACAAAAAAAGAGAGCGAGAAAAAAATGGGGGGGTTAGGAAGGATTTCCCAAGTTTTGTAAACCCCTTTCACTCACGCCTTCTACTAAAACCAAACTTTTTAATTTACTTTGTCCAATGTTGTAGCAAATCGACACAAAAGAAAATCTCCAACCAAGCCATTCATGTTTTTTTTACTTATAGTTAGTTATACTCTCTTGTTAGGATACTCAAAAGAGTTTTTTCTATCTGTATTTAATTTATGTTTTCTTATCATTATTTTTGTATTTAAAGTCATTTCAACATATGCGTGATAGCGGTATAAGTTTACGAAAAAATCAACCATTTTTAATAATTCTGAAAAGAACGAGTTCAACTACTTTTTCTAGATTTCCACGTCCGGAATACCCACCATTGAGACAAAGATTAAGTAAAAAGAATTATTAAGGAACCCACATTTAAGTGGAGAGAGAATAGGAAACCACTTTAAAAAAACACTCTAGCTCTTTCGGTAGGGATTTGAAATACAGCCTCCCGAGTTAACGACAAACCAGGCAATTTGAGACCGACATCCTTTTCCTCATGCCCACTGGTGTAGATACTAACGTTTTACTAAATTCATATTTCACCCCATTTTAACATAGTACACAAGCGATGGTGTAATTTATTTTATTTATAAAATTTTTGATTTAATGTTTCTATATTTATTTACCTTTTATTGTTTTTTCTTTATCTCAACTCCTCGATGAGAGATGTAGTGTGTTAGTAAAAAAATATCGACCTTGAGATTTTGACGTTTCATGATCCCCTGAAACAAAAAACACAAGTTTTTGCAATGCCATTTGTCTGTATTTCGGCCTAGAGCCGAAACCATTTTACCGATTGTACTAAAACTTCTTATTTGGGATTTTCATAGGTTTCCCTTGAGGTATTTTTAGAAGAAGATATCTATCCCTAAGATTTTGGGTAGTTTACTTTACTTAAGGGCAAAAGAATATAAATTCGGTATTATAAAAAATTTTCCCTAAAGATTTTGATTAAATTTTATAGTCAGTCATTGTCTCACGTTAGAAACAAAATATTATTTATCACTCTCCCATGAAAATTACCTTGAGGGTACTTCAAATAAGCGGAAATATACAATTTTGATTATATCTCTGCAATCATTTGAGATACGAAATAACTCATCCTTGTATAGTTGTACTGTTATGTAAAATTAAAATATTTTATATGTATTATATAAAATCAATAGTTTATGAGCTATAAATAAGCAAATATATATTATTAATCACTTTAATAGTTTAATTCTTCTTTAGCACCGTGTCTTACTACCTAGTCTATGCCTATATACTAATTAAGCTAATGGGTTAAGGATGAAGAAGTGTACCCGCATTTTCTAGGAGAGGGCGTAGAAAAACATTTAGGAGAAACCAACCTCAGTACATCCTACCGGGTTCAAACCACAATCTCCCCATCATCGCCAATCTAGTATATTTAGAGAGTAGTGCCTTAGACATTTGGTCACCGAAATGGATCAGTTTAAATTTATTGTTAGACTGTTTTGTGGACAGAATTTTCCTTTTCTCTCAACGTTTCCATAACAATGTATATTAATTAATTTATTCTCTTTGGCGGAGTGTTTGTCCAACTAAGTACATTATTTTGTTTAAAAGATCTTACGAGCTTTTAGAAAATAGATTTATTTTAAGGCCCTTGGCCCTATCGAGTGCCAGTAAAAAACCTATTTTGTGGGATGATGGGCGGAGGGTGAAAGGCGTGGCGTGGCTTCACAACAAACCAAAGTATCCTTCCGCGTCAACAAGAAAACACATAAACAGTAGATGACTCTAGCTACTGGACAGGTCTTGCGGAAAAAAATCATACGTTTGGAAGTATCAGAATGAGTAAAATTTGTATAGTAATATGTTCAATGCCTCTTCTAAGATGATGTATCAATTTTTTTTTAGGTGTTATATTTTCTTATTTTTTGTTATCCAACCGGCAGTTTTCTATTGAAAAATGTCAAACTTATTGATATTTAATCACTGTTAAAATTATAGAAGAGGTGTGTATATAAAAAGTATAACTTAATCAACATGCTTCTATTCTTGAACAAAACGTTTCCGAAAGAGAATTCAAAACAATAAATTCTTGAAGATAACCGTTTGTTACCATGGCTCTGCATTTCCACGCCAAATGAAAAGGGAAAAATCGCCTTAAGATAAAATGATAGAAAGTCAATGCAGTGCATTGTACCATTTATTTTATATAATGTGTGGTTAATGTACACAATGGCACACTACCCATTCAGGCTATACGTATACATACAGTAGCCCCATGACTTCTTTGGTGCTAACTGACAGCTCACAGCTGACTTCTAACAGTCAACATTTAGGTATATACCTAAATTTTGACTGTCAGAAGTGACAGCTGCTAAACACATGTTTTTTAGATCATATGGTTCGGCGTAGGGATACATATAAATTAGGTCTGATAACTTTTCAAAGCTTTTATCTGTCAGCTGTGAGCTGTCGGTCAGCACCAAAGATACCATGGGGCTACTTAATATTATATTCACTACGCTAGTGAGTAAGGATGAGAAAGATATATTTATAGGAAATGTATCTACTTTTGCATGAAGGATAGTGAGAACTTATTTTGAAAAAAAAGTACACAAACTAGAAAACGAATCTCAACCTCCCAGTAACTGGCAACCCTGACTAAATGAGCTTGACCTTTATACCTCTTTCTCACCGTAGCGAGTTTTAATCTACTTATAGTATTCAGAAGGATCATAACTATATACAAATTTTTATTAAAATTGATTGAACACATTTGTTATTTAATTTCAGCTTAGTTTTTAAAATACATATAGAAATTTTAAAATAAATTACTATAAAATTTAATTCTTGAAATTTACAGTTTTACATATGATTCTTTTAGAATACATAATGTGCACAAACAAAGAGTAAGCTATTAGGATAGCTAGATTATTTAACTTTGTAAGGAAGGTGTGGCAATAAATGCGGAAATTTTATTAGAGTTTAGTGATGAAATAGGTTTAGAAGTGAACGCTGAAAATACTGAGTATAGGATCACAGAGAACATAGATTGAGGATGATAATTTATAGATTACTGTGAACAACATATCATTTGACAGGATTAGTGAGTTTAACTATTTAGGAACAATCTTGATTAGCAATAACAATATTAGATTGGAAATTAGGAAAATAATACAGACGAGGGATGAATGCTATTACTCGGTCAGTAAGTTGTTGACATATCGCCTGCTGTCAAGGAGTGTAAATTTCAGACAATACAAAACGATAATTTTAGCGGTGGTTCTCTATGGGTATGAAGAGTCTTAAATTATATAACGAAAAATGTTTAAGGTGCTCGAAAACAAGGTGCTTAGGAATATTTCAGGACCTTAAAGAGATGAAAATACTGGTGTGTGGAGAGGTTACATAATGATTAGTTACATACCCGGAACTAATTATATTACATTGGTAGGTTTATCGAATCCCGTAGTTTACGGTGGGCAGGACATTCAGCGTGAATAGGATAATCGAGAATCACATTCAGGTACTGACGGGCAACCCCAATGGGAAGAGACCATTTAGAAGACCTAGATTCAGATGGGAGGATAACATTAGAATGGACCTGAAAGAGATTGGATGTAATGAGGTGGACTGGAAAGAACTGGCTCAAAATAGATTATTATTAATGCCACGTCTTACTACCCATTCGGGTTATACGCACTTACGCTAATGTGTAATGGTACGGTGATTGTGAGATGGGATGGAGGACCTACAGTTTAACGTGGGATTCAAACCACGGTGAAGGCCTGGAATTCTACACATTCACAAGTTGTAATTAATACATGTCTTGTCAGAGGTTAAGGAAGGGTTTGGTAATCAGATATATCTGTGCCGGGACCAAGGATTGAACCCGGACCGCAACACATAAGTCTGACACCTGACCCCTGGGCCGCCAGGTCAATAACCTCAAGATAGAGATAGGTGACATATTTTTGTAAGTGTGGAAATAAACTTTCAAGTTACTAACGTCATAAAGTAAACAGATATACATAGAATGGGTTTTGATTGGTTCTGGTTGAATTGATTGTAGTCTTGTCTTTATTCAAGAAATATATGATCTCGTTTGAATTAATATCAATCACGCTCCTTACTAAATATTTTTTAGAATGTATTTTAAAATGTAATCTAATCTGGTTTGATACAAATGAGAATGTAGGGGTTTCGATAACAATCCGGATGTACTGAGGTTGTTTTATTTTTCCCTACATTCCTTCCCCCCGCCCCCCCCCCCTTTTACCTCCATGAAAATGTAGAACACCACCTTCCTTATCATTACCCTGTTATCGTAGTAAACTACAAACAGCCACACGTGGAGAAAAAATCAAAAATAACCTATCCGGGCAATCCTGGCTGAACAATTCTTAACTTACTTCGACATGTCCCCTCAGCTAACTTAAAAGGTTCTGAACCAAAGCCGGTTCGGAAGTAGCAACTTACAGTGGTCACGAACTTAACAAACAAAACTTTACCTCTGCTTTTCCCTTTTCTTCTTCTTCTCGTGAAACTCTCTAATGGGTTTTACAGTCTTGAGTCAATTCTCGATCCGCTAAAGAACTATGTGATAGTAATAAATATAAACCTATCTCATTAATGTACATACAGTCCTATTTTCATATAAAAGGCTTTTTTTAACATTGATAACTTATTATACTATTAGTGTTATTGCATAGGTATTGATAATAGTTATCAAATGTGACTTTACAGATAACATGACTTGACGAATGAATATGTGAAAATAGATCCAGTAATTTATTAGATTTCAAATAGAGCCTTCACTATTAAAATGTTACTGTATAAATGCCTTTTAATATGGTGCCATCATGATGCAAATGTTGATTTAAGGCGTGTAGAGTATTTATTTTGCTGTGAAAAAAATTTAATAACTTCAAATAATATATTTAATTTAATAAAAAATACTCGTAATTATTCTATAAAATTTATTTTATGAAGACTATAAAATCTCAAATAAATTTGATCCTTAAGGACGTTTCTTAATAGTTGTTAGTTAAAGGTGGTATAGCGTCAGAATTTGTTGTTTGGTTGAATTAGGCTTGAGGTCAAATTAAAATATAAACTAGTGGTCATGCTGTTACGGAAACGTTAGCTTAACTTGGTCGTACTGATTTTACAATAGGACGATCAACTAAAAACGAATTTTCTCATCTTGATTTACTTATTTCAAAATAAACCAAAAAAATAATCAGACCACTTTTTTTTATCACCAAAAAATTTTAAGAAACTAATTGACATATTTAATTTATTTTAATGTATTTTGAAATATAACTAAATAGCTATAATCATTTTTACAAAAAAAAAGATATAATTATATTTCTTTCTTTTTCTTCTAGCCACGAACCAAAGTTATTAAAAAAATCATAGCCACTTAAATCTACCTATTTACAAATTACGACTTCCGTGTAATCTTGCAGAAGGAGAAGCATGTAAGCTAGTAGGGAAACCGGTGGGTTCGGGGGTGTTAGCGGGGGTTATAAAGGAAGGAATGGTTGTTTAAAAAAAGAAGAAGAAAGATAGCGTGGAAAGAGTCTGCTAATGGGGAGGAAGAAGGGTTCTCTCTCCCGAGCCTCATTTAGGTCACAGGCAGCATCCATGCCAAGCCTCTTTGAGGGTCGCCGCGCGCTCTTTTCCTGAGATGAAGAGCGCATAATCAGGGGTTGGGTTATAACCCCTCCCGTAACCCTCCTCAACCGACCTCAAACCCTCCTAGCCCCTCGAACCGAGACGCCTCCAGGGACTTATTTTACTTCCTACCATTCACGACGACAATGGGCTATCAAAATACATATATTTATCTCTCTCTCTAACTCTTATCGTTCTCTATTTTACATTAATATTCGTGATATAGTGTCTGAAGGTGTATTAGTGTTTTTAAATGGTTTTAATTAATTATTGTAATGGTATATGACTAGTGTGCTTGACTTTTTTTCATAAGGCCGGGGTTCACTACCTAACAGCCACAGCGAAGGAATGGTGAGATCGCTGTATTAAGGGTGGTAGGCCTATACGGCATTTACATATACTTTCATACATAAATACGTCAAATCATGTGATCTGCAACGGTCAGGTTTAGTAGACGATACAATAGCTACATGTTTTCAATCTTGGCCGAGAAAATATATTTTTTGTATTTTCTAAACCTACCTTATTACCGCGATTCTACTATAGGTTTATTTCCTCCTCCATGTATAGTCGGATGGACAAAAAAGAACCTTTTATCATCGTCCATAGAAAGAAATTGTCACTATCTGTCAAAAGTTAAAACTATAAAACACATGGTTTGGCGTATGAGCTCATGAAAACTGTACAAATAAAGTTTTTTTTCCCATGCATTACGACATTAAGCACTTGTATGGTTCTAATTAGTTACTGCCTCTTATTAAGAATATTCACCAAAAAGAAGTGTATAAGGTGAATGTTTTCAAGTTTCCTTTATTTAATTTATCATCCACACTGGTGGAGACGACGTAAAAACGTTTCATCTGGACTGTTTTTGTTTACTGTTGAAGGTTAGATCTGAGTTCTTCAGTCCAAATTTCATAGCGAAGTACTTTTAGGGGGAAAAAAACCTTATTTGTTAAGGCCAAAATCGATAATCTTTTACAGTTTTACTATATTTATATAGATATTGTTAATAAATAAACAGTGAACGTTGAATATTACATGATCTGACGTATTAATAAGTGAAAATAGATCTAATAACTATTATAGCTATTAGATAAAGAAAGTTTTTCCTATAAAAATTATACTGTAGTTCCATATAAGTTTACAGAGGTGTAATTTTTTTTCAGGAATTATTTCCTGCTCTCACTCAACTCAAAATGCGCCCACGCTTTCTCTAAATTCAATCTTCCTCATTCTTATCCCGTTAATGTAAATAATCGGATGGACCGGATGACTGGTAAAACTCTGAGAATGTAAAGAAAACATTAATTAGCTTGACGACTATCAATGTTATTGAATCTATATTAATAAAATGAGGAATTTGTTTGTTTGTCTGTCCGTCTATCATGAGAATTGTGGGGTATCTACCCGCAGAGCGCTGAATTTTTGAAATTATGATCCCCTGTTGACAAAGATGTGCACATCAAAGTTAATATTTTAAATGTTTGATTATGGTTTTTTTATTTATTAAAAACTACGTTGTAAGAAGTAAGATGAAAAGTTTTTTTCCTATTTGTTTGAAGCAAAAAAAAAGTGTTTCCCACGCTACCCAATTAATTCATTGCGGAGTTACTCAAGGCAATACTGAAGAATTCTGCTAGTTACATATAGAAAGGTTAAGGTCCGTATTTTTTGCAGTTATTATTACAAAAAAATATTTTCGATCAATGTAAAAATTATATTTATAAAGTAGATACGTTTAGTTTAATTTTCTACACATAATGATCTCAACAGTTTTTGAATGAATTTCATCACCATCGCGGTATTGGACCCAAATCTTTTCTTATAAAGAAAAAAACTTCTGGTCAAATCACGTAATGCCTAATATAGGTATTCAAAAACTGTTTGGACTAATATATGTAGAGAATTAAACCACATATATCTATTGAAACAATATTTAAATTATTTTGTTTATATAAAGTGTTAATTAACATAAAAACTTTTTTTAAATAAGAATCTTAAGTAACGTTATCTTACATCTTACATTTATGGTCAAACATTAATACACAATCATAGACGAGGGCACTTTAGAGATATTAAATATACAAATAAAATTAAAAACGAGATAGTTTATTCTTGCACTGAAAAAAAAAACGCAACCTAAGTACAAGCGAGAGAGAGAGAGAGGGAGAGAAAACATCTCAAAGGAAATTACCTGCGTTCAAAACCCACTCTCTCTATCTTTCCTTTCTCAGTCTTTGTTCTCTCCCTGGCACAAATTCACCGCAGATTACCATAGCTGCTGTAAATTGTAGCAGGCAGACGCAATCTACGTGGCCATTCACATACCTGCCTACCTACCATACCTTGTAATCTAGACCCAGGAATGACTTACATATTTTCACGATAGAACATATTGTGTGAACATTAGCTTTCCTGTATCGTGTGAGTTAGTTTAAAAGCAGGTACTCTCAACTCAGGAAAAATAATATAAAAGAAAATAGCTGTAACTTTTTCATGATACTACTTCCATAATGTAAAAAAAAAACTGCATATTTTATGTCGTGTATATGAACAACATATAGGCTACCTTGATTTTCTTACGAATGGACCTTGAGTGTAGCATTTAGAAAAGAAAAAAAAATGTGGTCAACATTAATAAATAAAATTGTGCAAGAAATTTTAAATACTTTGTTCACATTTTTCGCATACAAGTTTTACATCAATACTGTTCACACAGCTTATACGATTGTACACAAGATCTTTAGCATAATCTGTGAGTAATCACAGAGTAAAAGAATATAATTATATATGAGATATAAAACATTTATAATTATATAAATAATATATATAAAATAATATTCATATAATATAATAAGTAAAGCTGATATTGTACAATACTTGGTGTTCAAACTATGCCATCTTCAGGATGCAACTTTTTGTACAATTTTTTATACAAGAAGTTTTGTCGTGTGTGCCAGATTTTACGGTACAATCTCACTCGTACCAGAATCCAACTGAACAACAAATAGATGAGGGACAATCATCGATGAACTCTTGAACTGAACTGAAATTCTGAAAAGAGAAGCTAAATAGTAAAACTATTTAAAAAAAGTATTAATAATTAAAGCGAGAATACAGGTACGAGATATATGGACGTGATGCTCCAAACTGATGCATTGTGGATGTAGGGGGAAAGGAAAGAATTTCTCTGGATATGTTCCAGGATAATTGCCTCGTTACTGGATAGAAGGGGACAATATCTTGTAAAGTATTTTAGTCTCCTGATGCTTGCGCAAACATTATTTTTACAACTTGTTTAATTTACCGAGTTCTGCGTCTTAGCACCCATCTACCCATCTATTGTAGGATTATTTTAGGAAGAAACTTTTTATAAAAATCTAACATATTTTCCTAAGGTCAACATTGATAACATTTAACCATATTATTAGTGTTGTTTTATAGGCAGGGCTGTCTTGAGGGGGTTGAGGGGGCAAGATAGGCAGTTGTATAAGCCGTCAAATTCGAAAGGGCTATATAGTAATTTTATTTTTATTTTATTTACTTTTCACCCATTAAGTTATGATGCAGGTCATGTAAAAATAAAGGTAATTCTTTAAAACAATGCATTTAAAATAGCAATCATATTTCTGTTAGTAACAGTAGTAGTAGTAGTATAGTAGTAGTAGTACTTTTTATAAATGTATTTTCTGGTTAAAACTTATTAAAGAAAACTACATTATAAGCACTATGCTTCAAGAAAGGTTAAGCGCTGTGTTCTTCTATTAAATCTAAAACAACCCAAAACAATTGAGTTCAAAGAATTAATAGAATAATTTGCTAAGATTAACGCACAACAAATTCAGTTTTAAGCTGTTGTTTCTAACATTTACATTCTTAATTTATATTCCTATGTTTGTATTTTTTTGTGAATAAATATCTTAAATTTATAGCCAATTTATTTTTCTTATAAATTAATACATGAACTGTGAGGTTGTTTTTTTAATGGTTTTTCATGTTTTGAGAGGTGCTGCAAAAGTTCAGCTGGCCCCGTTTATGGGTAGGCAATTTACAATATCAATTAAAATCAACAGCTGAATATTACGTGACTTGTCGTATAAATAGAGAAATTATACTTTAATTGCCTTACAGCGTCTTTTGAAGCACCCAGAAAAATAGTTTTCACTCTAAACATGGTTTGAATGTCATTCTCTAATGTCTTAGAAATGTTATAGAAATAATTTATTATACTCGTAAAAAATATAGTAGATAGAATAATTATTAAAGTCTTATAATAAACGTACTTAATAATTAATTTATAATTAGCATTTTAGTGAAAATTGGATAAGCTAAAAATATTTCGAGGTTGTGGGCAAAAAATATATTATAATTCATAAAATAATAGATTGAAAAGTATTATAGTCTATTCACTTTATCGTTTTATAACTGACCCCATGAATTATCTTGTTTAGATTATAGCTTTAAGAAAAAGCCCAACAAAATATTAGTTTAAAATAAACTGTTTTTATTTTGTAAACACTAAGCGCAGGAATATTGGTTGTATCAACGCTATCGGCTGCATTCATTTTGTTTTGTTCGTTTTCACTATTTATGAAGTAAATACAACCTTTTAGAAGCTCTCATTCATAAGTTTTTTTAAGTGAACTATAGACGTATCACAAAAAAAAATCACACAAATGTTTATTTTCGTCATAGTTTCATAATTAAATAATGTAAAGCACTTAAAATAATAAAACATGTTTGTTGTGAAAAATTTTAGTACCAAGTAAAAGTGACAGATTTTATATGCATATAATTTGGTTTGACGTATGGACACATACGTAAAGGTGGATTTATTAAACTTCTCTAGCTGTTAGATAAGGCTGTTTGTAAAGAAGTCAGGGAAAAACCCAGTAACTTTTCTAGCTGTCAGAAAGGATCCCAGCTATGAAAAGTGAACTTACAAATTATGAGCTAGGGATCAATGTTATAGAATTTTAGTGGGAGTGCATTCTCATTTATAAGGCAGGAGATTTGGAAAACAGTGAGTTTAAAGTAATCTTTAGATAATATATATTTTACATGTTCACGTTTTGAAGCAAAAACAGCTAGTTTTACCGGGTGCCAGCGACGAATGGAATGCAAATTTGATAGAACAGATGTTACTAAAGTTCATGACATGATTAGTGCTGTCATCAATAACAATTGTAGGTCCATGCTATTACCAACGATGTCCCATATTAGAGGAGCATGGGGTTATTTCATGCGTGGGGTGTCCGGATTTTATTAAGCTCACATATAAACAGACCACCATAGGAATAAACTTATGACAGTGCAAAACGTTACTCCAGTCAAATTCCGATAAGACAATAAAAAACTTAAAAAAAACACTTTTAATATTTTCATACGTCAAGTCATATGGTCTACAGATGTCACATTCGAATATAAGCTGGGTAGTTTCTCACACATGAGTTACTGGATTCACTGGAGATTATTTCACACATATGACTTATAGCTCTTTAAAAAAATCTCCCCCCACTACCTACATTCTCTTCAGGCTAATGTGGGTGCACTGTCTCTAAGAATACATTTATTAACATGGCCATATGTATTGAATAGATAAACAACCATGTGTTAAAACGCATAAACAAAAAATAAGCGTGAAAATCACAAATCAAAAGAAAACTTATCAAGTTTAATTAAAAACTAAATATATTTGGGCATTTAAAAAAAATTGTATTTATCACTGTAAGTAACAAAATATATACCCCGCTTCGGTGGCAGAATGGTCTAAGGCTTCATTCCCGTAATAGACATAGATCATAGTTCGAATTGCGGTCGGGAGTACTAAGGGTGATTATTCATAAATGTTTTTTCCTCTTTTCTTACATCAAAACTTGAGTACGAAATACAATTCGAAAGCCTACAATCGTCATGTTGTAGAATACCGCACTCTTTCAAAAATACATTGCACTACATTGCTTGCATTCAGGCCTAAAGTGGCCATTTTGAGAACTTCCTATGGTTTTAAGAAGCTCAAAATTAATGGAGTACACACATGACTATAACTCGGAAACAATGTAAAATACCCCATGGTCTAAGGTGCTACTCTCGCAATAGACTGGACTGCCTAAGATAGTGATATAGAGGTTCGATCCCAGTCGGGTGCATGGAGTCTGAGTTTTTCCTGAATGGTTTTACACTCTTCCTCCACGCAAATTCGGGTGCTCTTCCTCTAAATTAAGAACTAAAGTGCAATTAGTATGTAGGCGTATAACCCTAACGGTTAGTAAGATATGGTACTAAAAAGAGGTCAAATGGGATACATATGTATACAAACATATTCAATTGTTTCTGAATCTACAGTACACCGCTGAAGTGGGTCCCACATGTTACAGTACAACCTGTAAATAGCTACTCCTGAGATTCATAATCAATTGTTTTTAAATTAGTAAGTTTTTGACAAGTTAATTTTATTTATTTTTAACTTATTTACTATATTATTATTATTTTTAATATTAGCACCACGTCTTAATACCCATTCGGGTTATACACACTTACGCTAATGTGTAATGGTAGGGTGATTGTGAGATGAAATGGAGGACCTACAGTTTAACGTGGAATCCGAACCACGGTGGAGGCCTGTCATTATTTACTATAAAGGTAAGAAAAGGAAGGGTACCTAATAAAAATTAGACCCATAATAGAGTTCAGAGGGAGTGTAAAAGCCATGGTATTAAATCTCCTGTAGAAAAACATCCCTCCTCCTCACTAGTGCATCCTGCTGGCGTGATTTGAACCTTGACGGTAGTCCAGTATATTACGAGCTTGATGACTTAGACTCTGTGACCACTGATGGGAATAAGAACTATTGTTCATATTACAGCAGTAACTCGCTATTTCGACGAGTTATGGACCAAAGCACTGACTAATGTCGAAACATGGCCTTTATTTAGCTTGCAACTGCATTAGGTATGAATAGTTTGGTCATTTTAATCACAAAATAAGAGATATTAATATGCTTAATCACAAATATAAGGGACTTAATGTGGACAATTACAAATAACAGTGCATACTGAACGACTTCTGTTCAAATATTGGATCGACGAATTCCATTAAAGAGCTAAACAGGAGATGAAATTAAGAAAAATGAAAGTCGATGAAAGAGTGAAATGATGAAAGTCGAGGTATCGTCGTGGGGCATATTAGATATCATGAGGAGGAACAGAATCAGGAATAAAGATATCCAAGAAAGAGTTGGAGTACAGGGAATAGGCCTACATGAGATAGTAGAGGAAGTAAGACTGGTTTGGTATGGGCATGTAATGAGGATGGAAAAGGAGAAGATGGCAAAGATCGAAAGGGAGACCAAGAAAGAGGTGGAAGTAGCAGATAACAACAAATGTGTGAGTGAAAGGCGAAGGATGGAAATAAAAGAGAAAAAAATGAGGACGTAAAGAGGAAAATGGAGGAATTTTAATAAAATGACTCGGTCACAGGCTGGAAACTGGTGATGATGACGAATGATTACTAAAGCTCATATCTGATCAATTTTACAAACTGAACAAATTTGTACCTTCATATATTTGGGTAGTTGAATAAACTTTTACCTACCAAAATGGGAATATCTTCAAACTTTGGTAAGTTCTTACGGGAATGGCAGCTATGAAGCTTCAAAACCACTGAAATAATCCTAAATTATATTAAAATCTTCTATAGGGAACTTATTAAAATATGACTTTATTTGTTAGAGGGAGGGTAAAAATGTATGTAGTTAACTTTTTTATCTCAGAAATGTGAAATTTTGCATGAAATATCTTTGAAAATGAAATATCAACCTTTTTGTTTTTTGTTTTTAAATTAAAACCCTAAAATAGATAAGGTGTTTAATCTAATAGGAACATGATACCTTTCATCTCCATTTTGGCATGAGCCATATTTTGGTATTCCAAACCATTTCTTAAATGACGAGGAATTTCTCAGCGTCACCGTAGGCGTCCCCCTGAGCTTTGTTGGATTTTGCCACCATATAATGGATATCCCTCAGTCAAAAGCCTCGTCCATATGAAATAGCAGTTGAATAATAATTTGTTCAGCGCGAAGTCAGAGTTTGAAACAATTGGCAGATGGGAGGAGGGGGCGGGTTTGGTCGCCACGCAACATGTTCCCCTGGTGACGTATGGAAGATACATGCTCTTACGAATATCCCCTGGGGGACCACGACCTCCATGCTAATGATTTGGTGGCAGTTGCGATGACATTTTAGGACCTGCCTTTTTTGATACTGAGCTTTTGTTATGAAACTATCACACATTCTCTTTAGGTAATGGGTTAAAACTATTTTCAAGAATAAATGTATTAACAATCGTGATTTTTCTTATACACTCTACTTAACACACTGAAGGTTTGTTAGCAAGTATTGAGAGAAAAAAGATACCTTTATAAAGTTCCATATATCATCGTTCATTGCTAGGCATATGGTCCAAGGCACCAGTTTCACAATAGGTTGAATGGCTGTGGGTGAGGAGGTCGAGTTTAGAATCTTGGGTGGGTATATTTAGGGTGGTTTTCAACGTGTGATTTTATCATTCCTTCCACACACTAAAGCAGTTGAACTTATTTTAAAATACCTTCCACACCTTTGTTTATTAAATTAATACGATAACAACCATGGTTTTTAACCTAATAATTAATTAATATTCATATACTCTGTCTAATATTGTAGGTTATAATCAAGTATAAATTGTGAAAACAACCCTTCATTAAAATACTTCACAAAGGGCTTCGGGGATTGCGTGGATTTGGCCCCTTTAACTCAAGGCACTACAATAATTATTTTACTATGAATAAAGGGCACGTGATATAGCTACTTTAAATACTCTAAACAATGTTTTTTAACTTTATTTCGCGGAGCCCTAGGACTCCTTAAGGGGCATAATGATTTTTTCAAATGTTTGATTATAGGTGTACAACGTATCACTAACCGTTCGGGCTGTACCTGTGTGTACTAATTATCCTAGTGTTTTAGGAACTAAGGTTTAATTTATAATAAGTGAACCTATATTCGCCTGTAGGTAAAGGGGAAAACAATTTAGGAAATGTCACTCACAGAATACCCAACCGGGGCTCAAAAATCTGATCTGTCATTTATCAGTAGTTTATTCCATTTTTAAGGTGATGCTTTAGAGCAGGCATCTTCAACCAACGGCCCACTGTAACATTTTTTGCGGCCCTCCAGATCATGAAAAAATATAAAATAATTTCAAGAGAAAAAATGACAATTACATATTTATATTTTACAAAAATAAATAATAAAATTAATACGAATTTTAAGTTATTTTATAATATATTTTTGCTTTATGCGTAAAGAAAAATCTTACATTTTCATACAAATGTACCTTGAACCGGCAAATGACTACTTTATAATAGACAAGGGAGAAAGTATTATTTTGGGTAGGTTCAGGTATAGTCGGGAGTGTTCGTGTTCACTCATCATCGCTGAGACACTCGGGATACCAAAAGAAAAATAATATATTAAGATTCGGATGGACACCTACTATATAAGAACTATAAAGTTGTGCCGGCTATTGCTTAAAAAATATGCATAGTAACAACATGCGGTTTTTTGCATTGCATTAAACTTGTAAATTTAAAATGAACTATATTAATAAAAAAAGTTACAAGTTAATATTTACTTTTTTTACAATAAGACGTAATTTCAATTAAATTTAAATTAAATAAAACATGAAATACAATAATATAGTTTTGAAGTTATCATATTATTATAGAGAATAAGATAATGTTCTATCATACACGACAAATATTTATAATACAATAACGGGCACAAAATTTGACATTTTCAAATTAAATCATGTCTGAACTGTTGAAAAAGTTCAGTAGCTGCCTAGTAGAATGCTCTGTCTTCGGAAGCGCCTCTCCCTCTCTTCCCCAACCCCTCTTTGGCATTCACTATCTTTTCATCTTTTTTTTTCTGTAAGCCATGCTACTCCCCCTTCCCTTCCAACATTTATTTTTCCTTCAGGTAAAACACTGGTCTGGACACTAACTGTCTGTCACCTTTTTACTACTATTACCTCCAAACCTCAGTTTTTGAAAAGGTTCCTTTTGATGTATTTGCATGATCTATGTTAAAAGTTTATTTATAGAGTAGGCTTGATTATGTTTACCTTATTAATAATTTGTGTAACAATCTACAGTGTTTCTTTGATTAGATACAAACTTTTTGTATAGAAATTATGTTTTTTAGCAAAGAAAAATATTCTAGGCGATACTCCCGCAATGGAAACAGAAAATCTGTGTTACTCGGCAGGAAACCAGCTAAAAAATATTAAAACACTTTGAGAAACACTACCAAAAGAAAAAGCGAGTTAAAAAATAATACCTATTATGTTACTTTTTTGTTTAGTGTTGGTGTTTGTAACATATATATTACCCGCACCAGTGATTGAGTAGAATAATATGCTAGTATAGCATTGCACTCTATCGCTGTTGTCGATGAGGTCGAGGTTCGAATCTCGTCCGGGTGAATTAGAGGGGCTTATCACATGTGATTTATCAGTGGTTTGCCATCCTCTCTATGCGCTAATACAGGATCACTTCCTCTCAACTACCTTGGTAACCAACACGGAAGATATAAATAATAGTTTGTGGGTCATTTATAAAGGATATTGAATTTTAATTATAAATGTTTGACAAAAAAAAAACCGACAACAAATCTAACAATATTATTTCCAATATGCTCCATACATTCGGTTAATCGACTAAAATTATACAAAAATTATTATATGGAATAGGTTAATTATATAAAATAAAATGTAATAAATTAGTTTTAGGGTTATTTTGTCATTAAATCTAAATATATCCCCGAATATCATGTGAATTTCTTGGATGTGATTACGAATACAGATTGGGGGCGGAGGTAGATGTTATTTTCAACATTTGCGCCGGAGTTTACTGACATTACAGCAATAATGTTTGCTTGCATTTGCCCATTTATTTTAAGACAGTCCCAATAAGTATTTAGTAGCTCACATGATAATAAAAGTGTGTAGGTTACTTTTGTTAACATTTTAAGCTATTTCTATAATGACACTAAATTTAACAGGTTTTGTTTATTTAAGATCCGGATGGATACCTACTTTAATATGAGGTTGATTTTGTCTACTGTACCCCACGAAAAAAAAAACCTAACAATAACATAGTTTTTTTTCATTCAATTTAACCTGTAAACGGAATATGAATGATTGCACTAAAAAAATGCAATTTAATATCTACTTTAATACTAGATATATAATTTTATTTTAAAATAAATAAAACTTTAAATACAAAATGATAGTTCAAAATTAAGCATTTTGCTCTGACAAGTAAGAGGATTTTCTACATACAAGACATTCAAATTATAATGCATTAGACTAGTAACTTGACACTATGGGGATGGAGAGAGGGTGAAAAAGGAGAGACTAGACGAAGAGACAAAGAATTTTTTTGTTGTTGTTAAAAGCTTTATTTATGAAATGTCAAGATTTAATAAATTAAAATGTCCCACTAGTGGAAGCTGTGTACCAAATTCAACCTTCTAGATAGTGGGGAAGTTATTTAAATAAGGACTCTGTCCACGCAAACAAACGGCCATTTCCTGAATGCAGAGACAATTGATATAACATTCTTTATCAGACATTATCCTTAGACTAACTATGTCATTGCATTTTATATAATAGGCCTCTGTATAGGACAACTTGTTTAATGTATTAGTGTATAAATGTACATGTTCCCCAAAGGAGAACAAAACAAGTATGCCAGTGAGTGTACGTCCCCACCCCTTACTCTCCCCTAAGAACTTCATGACCTTGATCGCTGGTGTGGGTGGAGGGGGTCTACGTTCCTTCGTTGGAGGATATGACTTTCATGTTTAATTTTTTCACACTTCATTTAATTTATCATCCATTATTTCTTCTTCACTCTCACCAAGCCATGCCCTCTCAATGAACTTGCATTTACTGTCTTTTTTATTTTATTTCATATAAATAGTTTTGAGTTACTTTAATTATAGTGTTTTTACGTAAAAGGCCTCTTATGGGTAAACACGTAGTTAAAACATAATAATAATAATAATAATAATAATAATAGTTATTTTAAACATTCTATGGTAAGTTTTCTAACAATAAAGTATAGTTGAAATATGTTACTATAATGCCAGCTATTGCTTCATTATTTAAACAACTTTTGCCAGGGTCTTTGGTACCTTCTATTCTTTCCTCCATCATTGCTCATTTAATCACAGGTTGAGAATTTACCAGTTGAGGAGAGAAGTAACAAACAAATTATGTTTTTACTATGGAATCTGAAGAAAAAATACGTTTGTTTAAAATAGTAATGTTTTTTTAGTCTATAAACAATTTTTCAGTATGCTCATTTTAAACTTATCCAAGATGAATGCTATTATTTTTTAAAGTTAGATTACTTAATCTAGTATTGAATAACAGTATACCCACCTCAGTGGCGTAGTTGGCTAACGCGCTAGTCGTGTTGAGCTCAACCGCCAAGGGCGGGGAGATTGAGGTTCGAATCTCGGTCAGGTGAACTGAGGGTGGCTTTTCCTAAATGGTTGTCCACTCTCTCTCCACACAAGTGTGGGTTCACTTCCTCAAATTCAACCTTCACAATTCCCAATCCATTAGCGTAATTAGTACTTAAAGCGTATAACCCGAACGGGTAGTAAGACGTGGTGCTAAATAATAACCCTATTGTTTTGAACTATCGGTTTTATTTCATGTTTTTGAAACAGTTTGAATGAAAAGTAGCTAAAATATTGTCAGATTATTGCTTATTCTTTTTAAAAAATATTTATTTAAAGTAGTCCATTTTACAATTTCAAAATTTCCCCCTCCTCCCTCTTTAAACATCTACAAATACTAAAAGTGATTATTTAACGTACAGTTTCAATTCTAAAATATGTTCGAGTATACGAACTTTAATTTGATACTGGCTAAACTAGGGATACACACGCAACTTCCTTATTAAATTATTGTTATTACTATGATAATATCGTGACTTTAGCGTTAGTGCGTATAACCCGAATGGGTAGTAAGACATGGTGCTAATAATGATAATGACATACAGTGGGTAATAGATAAGCTAAATAAAAATGTCACCACTTATTGTAAATAATGATTTCCTTGGGTAACTCAAAAAAATTGTATTTAGACATGAATTGGATCCCTTGTCCTTTGACTTGGGACGACATTCTAATAAAACACCGAGATTGCGGCTCGAAACTCCACACTACTCCTTAGAGCAGAGCTGGGCAAATTTTCTCCCCGAGGACCACATGGACATATGTGAGGTCTCTAGCGGGCCGCATGTAACAAACGTCTAAATTAACTAAATAATGAACTTTATTTTCACGCAAAATTGCATATATTAGTCATATAACCATATAGCTTTGATACAAAAAAGTAGCAAATAAAATCTAATATCATAACAAATAAAACTAAATATGTTATGTACTCATGTTGATACTTAGCCTACCAAATGGTGATTAATAACTACTCAAATTGCCATCGTTAATGGAATTTATGCAACTGTCCAAAATCCTGCACGAATTTGTTGAAGTCAGGATTCAGCTTGTTCGTCCTAATTCACAAAACACTTTGTAGATTTGAGTATATTAAGAGAGACCTGTTATTTGCTTTGTTAATGTTCACGCATGAGAAAGTCTGTTCACAAATATAGGCAGAAGCAAATAACACAAACATCTTTCTGGCAAACGTTTTCAAATTACCAAATTTTCTCTTTCTGTTAGTTTCAAATTCTTAAAAGTCTCCTTCAGAGCATTGTCTGCTTGATGATTGATTAAATCAAACTGGAGCTCATTTGATTTGCTCTTACACATGGAACATTATAATCGAGCTTGCTCACTTGTTCAAATGTTTAAAAACATACACTGATTATCTATTTAATTTGACATTTTTGTTAGTAAAATCACAACAATTTTACAATTGCGTGCGGCCCTCAAGCGGCCCGTGGGCCGTAGTTTATACACCGCTGCCTTAGAGAGCATCATCATGATAGCTTTTCTTTGGTTTTGTAGTAAGCAACAAAATTGAAAGGATTAGGGGGGGTGGTGGCGGCCTGGAATAATGACACTCCGAAAGTGGAAGGGAGAGTATTAGAGGGGAGAGAGGGGTTGGTGTTGTTACTGCCCTAGCTACAGCAGCGCAGCTCCGGTGAGGTGTTAGCACATGGTACTACTTGGAGTAGAGATTTGCCAAACCTCGAGATGTCCATCCGAATCTTAAGTGTTTAACCCTAATATAGTCGGTACAGTATTGCGGCCCACTAGCTAACACGAGACATAAACTCTGGCCCTCGGACCTTAAAAGGTCGAAGAACCCTGCCTTTAAAGTGATTATAACATTCGACCACAACGTTTGATTTTTAACTTCAATCTTGTGATTGTGAGGAATGCCAGGTCTCCACCGTGGTTCGGATTCCACGTTAAACTGTAGGTCCTTCATTTCATCTCACAATCACCCTACCATTACACATTAGCGTAAGTGCGTATAACCCGAACGGGTAGTAAGACGCGGTGCTAATAATAATAATAATAATAATAATTTTAACTTTATTGTTTGTATATATTTTTAATTATTTTCATAACTGCACTAAGAGACAAAACACGCATACTTAAACTGTTAGTGATTATTTAATAGAGACGGGAAATCAATTCCCTTTTTTTTATAAATGGCATCGTTTAACATCTCACAATGTTACATGAAATGTCTGAAAAAATTTTCTGCCAAACCAGAAAGATTTAAATCTAGGTACTTAGAACCATGTTTATACTCTCCCTCTAAATTGAGCACATAACAACGTATTAAGGAAAGCGAGCATTTGTTGGATAATGTTAGTGATTAAATCTTTTAAAAACTAAACACTACTTGATCTCTTAAGATGATTATTATTACTATTATTAATTTTAGTAGTACTGCGTATTACTATCCGTTCGGGTTATACACACGTTAATGTGTAATGGTAGGGTGATTGTGAGATGAAATGGAGGACCTTCATTTTAACGTGGAATCCGAACTACGGTGGAAGCCTGGCATTCCACTTATTCACGAGTTGTGATTAATACACATCTTGTCAGAGGGGAAGAAAGGGTTTGGTAACCAGATAAATATGTGCTGGGAACTAGGCTTGAACCCCGGACTCCAGCATAGAAGTCTGAAACCTTACCACTAGACCACCAGGTATCCAATGACCTCCTTAGAACTTTGGTATAAGTTAAGTTAAAGAATATCAAAATAATGCAATGTGAGCTATTATTTTTAACTATTTATCCGTCTTAGTCAGGATCTTCTCAATATTGCACAAATAAAGCAAATATATATATATATATTAATTGTGCAATATTGAGAAGAGATATATATATATTTGATCTTAAGGTTTATGCAAGACTGTGACTCATCCATATGTCTCAATTTTGTTGTCCATCAAACAACCAATCTGATAGATATTATTGATTCACTTTATGATTAGTAAATATTTTATAATTGAGCTTATAAAATAAATATATCAAAAAAGTGCATTTTTATCTGTTTATATATATATATATATATATATATATATATATATATATATATATATATATATATATATATATATATATATATATATATTGGTGCTCCAAGTATAATTCAGTTTTATAAAAGCTTGCAATATGTATTACACCGTTTTCAAAATCGGCACGATCTGTCAACATTTAGATCAGCCAGACGGCTCCGCTTGACGTATGAATTCATTCAAGAACATTTAGTAACGTTACATAACTCTCGGATAAGGTTCTTCTTACGACTAGTTGATTAAAGTTTACTCGAGCGCGGAATGAAATGTATTCTGTTGTACTGTACATTCGTGAGGAGACATGACAAGCCAGTCAGCCCACTATAGCGTTCCAGACCAAGGAGGGATTATTGTGTTTACAAGGTTGGCAGCACTATTCTTACTGAAACACAAGACTGGCAGCTCATTTGTTATAATATCATACTCAGCAGCCTACGTCCTTCTGTATTTTAGTCAGTTTGGAATATTGTATGACCAGCGAGTTAGATTTAAGTTAGATCAATAATTTTTGATTGGTAGAATTAACTAGGGTATCTATAGTTGGTTTGCATTACCTTTCAAGTATTTAATAATTTGAAGAGTTATTAAAAGATGTTCAGTATGTTCTAAATTTAAAAATATTTTCGATAATTTGACAAGTAAAGTCGGTTTTCTTTCTCTGGTCGAAATGACGTAAACTATTTGTGACGTGGATGAACATGTAGGTTGTTTTAAGTGACTTCTCAAATTTAACAAAAAGGCCAAAGCTACCTTGAATGGATTAAACTGGATTTGGTATTGATTTGGGTTCAAACACGACGTTTTCAATTTTATTTTGTGTTCTATAGTCTCTTCAGACTAATTATTATAAATTAATATGATGTCCCCTTAAGATGGGCTGAAACGAGACAGGAGCTAATCTTAGTATTTTAACAGTTTTTTTTTAACAAAAACATTTTTGTACTAAATAGAAAAGTATTTCTCAAGTAGACACGTTTGATATAATGTTACACCCATACCGGTGATAGGTCTAATATCATCAGTTATTGAATACAGTATATTATGTTAATGCCTTTTTACAATTTGAATGTAACTTGTTCTCTTCATATAAAAAGTTTCTGTTCAAATCTTGCAATGATCATGACACATGTTTTGAAATTTCTAAGTGTGAAGGAAACTTTTTTTAGCACCGCGTCTTACTACCCGAACAGTACTACATTATAAAAACAGTAATAAAATAGAATGTATATACCTATGTGTTATTTGTAAAAATGCGTTTCTAAATAAAACTTAAAAAAAAACAGGACCTACTAAATTGACTGTGGCATTTAATGGTGGCCTTGCTATGGTTCTTTAGAGATACTACTACTTTCTAAAAATAAATTGTCAAATACGGTATCGTTAGAATTGGTTTTAATCATTGTTGACCCTTTAAATTTGGCAACAAAATTAACTTTTTCAATTATTTATCGTAACAGAGTGTACTGTCCATCCACCGAAATTTTGTAGTGCGTTCCCGGATTTCGCTGACGCCATCATTTGACAACCAACCCCTTCCCTCCCCCTTTCTAACCTACTCTCTCTCGTTCGTCTAAATCAGGTTCCTCAGATGTCCTTGCCAACTGAGTTGGGTTTTTTTCCTATCCTCCCTCTACATCCTTGTTTTATATCCGTGTTAGTCAGTGCTCTCTCTTTCTCTCTGTACGTGTCTTCTCGTCTTCCTATTTGTCGAGTGCTCCGCCTTTTCCACGTTCTTCGAAATCCCTCTTGTTTCGGAGGCGACTTCTCAATGTCACTCGAAATGTTTCTTGTAAGCCTCCTTAACTTTCTTACTTTTCACGAACTTCAGTTTTTGTAAAAAAAAAAAATC